>CM060591.1:56563306-56753306 GCA_030578255.1 Tiaroga cobitis
ATCAGATTCATACGAGAGAAGCCTTGTTCCCATTCTGCGCTGGAGATGGGAATTGTATATTTCTGCACTTGAAAAGGTCATTGAGTTCATTTGAGACCTGTTGTCCATTACTATCCTTTTCCTGTCATCATGCTGGCTTCTGGTCCTCGTCCACATGTTCCTGGAAAACCGTCCTAGATTTGATCTTACGATCATTTCTCAAATGCAGAGGTGTACAGTAGTGAAGTATTTTTACTTTACTCAAGTAAATGTTTCAAGTATCTGTACTTTATCAGTGTTTTTCTTTGTAGAACTTTTACTTAACCACATTCCAAAGCATAATGTCATACTTTTTACTGCACTTAGTCCATGGTCCAGTTTTTTTTTAACATTTGCTATTAAGTACATCAGAACTTACTTGCTCTCAAGTAAAAGTAATTAAAAGTTTTACTTGAGGTACGTAAGATAGTACTCGATTACCAATGTAAGTAAGTATTAAATTAAATTCAATATGAAACGTAAAGCAGTAAAAAGTACAAAATTATGCTCTGGAACGTTGTGAATTAAAAGTTTTCCAAAGAAAAACACTCTGATGAAATACAGACACTTGAAAAATTTACTTAAAGGGTTAGTTCACCCAAAAATGTAAACTCTATCAGTAATTACTCGCCCGCATGTTGTACCAACCCCGTAAGACTTTCGTTCATCTTCGCAACACAAATTAAGATATTTTTGATTAAATCTGAGAGCTGGATCACTCCTCCATAGGCTTCTATTGTAATTGAAACCTGCCGGCTTAGAAAGTTTATCAAGCGACGAAAGGAAAGGAAAGACGTCGTTAAAATAGTCCGAGTGACAGTGGCTCAATCTTAAGTTTATCAAGCGACGAGAATACTTTCTGTGCGAAAACTCCCCCAAAATAACGACTTTATTCAACTCTTCATGTTCTTCTCTGTGGGCCTCGAGTGAGTTCTCGTAGTGTAACAGCGCAGCGCTTCTGGGTTGTACGTCAGAACGTAGGCTCACGATTTGCCAGGATCACACGCATCACACACATGACCAGCGTCGGCCAATAGTGAGCCTGCGTGTGACGTACAACACAGAAGCGCTGCGCTGTTACACTAGTGAAATCTCGAGGCCCACAGAGAAGGAAATGAATAGTTGAATAAAGTCGTTATTTTTGTTTGTTTTTTGCGCACAAAAAGTTTTCTCGTCACTTGATAAACTTAAGGTTGAGCCGCTGTAGTCACTCGGACTATTTTAACGATGTCTTTAATAACTTTCTGGGCCGGCCAGTTTCGATCCCTTAGAAGCCTATGGAGGAGTGAGACAGCTCTCAGATTTAATCAGAAATATCTTAATTTGTGTTCCGAAGACGAACGAAAGTCTTACGGGGTTGAACAACATGAGGGAGAGTAATTACTGACAGAGTTTACATTTTTGGGTGAACTATCCCTTTAACATATAAAATCGCACCAGTCAACGTCCAAATGCGCTACTTGAGAACGGTGGGCCCAACCCTAAGAATTGCTTAGATTTCCAAACATCTGCAGTTCTCCGACTCTCAGCTCAGACCCTGATGTGGCGCTAAGACTTTTCCACGTCAAAGACAGTTTAATAAGTATGAATGCTGGCGTGGATTTTAGCGAACACAATCTAAGATCAAATCTGTGGCCCTTGGAGAGCGGGGGCATTTTTTCCATTCAACCTCGACGACAGTGTCTAGAATTCTCCCAGTTTTACACATCTGAAATGTCTAGACTCATTGCCCAGAGTGTGGTGGAGCGAGTAAAGTTTATCCATGGGGATTTTGAAATGATCAATTGCTTTGAGCCGTACGGTGCCAACTGGTGACATCATGCAGGGATTGGGCCTTTTTTCTAGCTACTTCCCCACTGTTATGTCTGAACATGTCAGAGGCTGCATCCGTTGTAATGGCAATCAGTTGTTTGGTTTGGTAAAGTTGTGTCTGTCTAGACTCGACAGGAGGATCATGTGAACAAGGCAATTCCCTCGGCACTTGAATCATCCAGCTCAACTAGATCCACAAATATATCGGCAGGCATTTCCATGTCTAGTAACTGCAGTCTCATGTAAATGATAAGGTCTCTTTCCTGATTAAAATAAGCTCTGTCTGTTCAATAGAGTCTTATTTTGACTTCTGGAACTATGCACTGTCAATAAATTATCGTGATTTTAACGGTAGAAGACTTTAAAAATGCTACGGTGGAAAACTGTTATTTGGTTAACAAAAAGTTTCCATACTATATACGGAAACTTTCAAAAACTGTAAATTGAATGGTATTTTACTGTAAAATTACATTAAATGTACAGTTTTTGAAAGTGAAAGGAACAAGTCATTGTATAATGTACAGTGAAAAATGATTGACATTCCCACAATTCCCTGCATGACACTTCACATTTAATGTATTTTTGTTTAAATAACACACACACACACACACACACACACACACACAAACTTAACACACACAACCCTACCTCTAAACCTACTCATCACACACACACACACACACACTTGAGCTTCATTCCCAAGAAAGAGAGGACTTTTCTCCACGACACTTATCTATCTATAAAAGTTTTTTTTTGTTGTAAAAGTCAAAAGTCTATCTGTCTATCTACGTCAACAGCTGGTTAGCGCACACACACACACACACACACACACACACACACACACACACACACACACACACACACACACACACACAGAGAAAGTGTGGTTAAACAGGGTAATCACTAATGTCAACACCTGCTGGTCATTATGGGCAGGTTGCCAGTTTCCCTCAAATCTCTCACAGAAGTGTTGGCCTCCACCTCTTACTTTTATTGCTGATCTCTGTTGACTGGAGTTTCCTGGTTGTTTTCTCTCTAGTAAAACGAGTATGTGGTCGCCTAGAGACAAGGCCTAAATGCTACAACCCTTCCCTCCACAACCGTCACCCCTTTCCTTGATCCACACACTCATTTCCTCCTTTCCTCAAGAACATGCTTGGGACGACCAGCCGTGACTCCCTGCACTTGATAGGATTCTCATTAGATACTTGTATAAGCCCATTTCAAATCCAACGTACCCTAGCAGCATCAGGGCTTATCCGTGCCGGATCTCTAACTAACGATACAAGCCTATCAGAAGCAGAGCAGGGCGGGTCCTGGCAACACAGTGTGATCGAGATCCATACGTCACGTTACGTAACCAAAGGTTCAGGCTCAGGAATTGTTTTCACTTTAACCCCTGTGTACAGGGAGAAAAGAAACAGCGCAGACAACCTGACCGAGACACAAGACAGACAGACCGAGCTCAGGAGGAATGTTAGTGATGTAACGCAACACATCAATAACAGTCTTCATACAGTTGTGCCGGGAGAGATTTCATCATAAAATACAGCGTTGTGCAATCCTGGAGTGATTTCCAGACAGATTCACTCCCTTTTCAGCACAAGCAGAACTCATGGTGTGTGCTCTGATTGGCTGTCAGGACACATGACATCACATTTAGGATAAATCTGCCAGTACTTAAGCTTTGGCTGAGTTAGCCATATGATCGAGTTAAAAATAGCAGCGGTGAGTGTGGGATATTTTCCACACACGCGCCACTGACCTGTCTCAACTCACACACTGAAATCCCCAAATCTGCAACATCTGCATTCAATCCCCATTCAAATAGTGTCTGCTTAGGACATGATCTTTAATTCCACCAACTGTCATTTCATTTCATCACCGTTTACCTTTATTAAGAGCTATCCCAATCTGTGATGACTGGCAGAGAAACAGGAACTCAAACTCAAGTCTTAAACGCTTTGTAGTGTGTTTTTGTGAAACCGTAACTTCCACATTTAGGAACGAAGCCGTATGAAAACCCAAAGCTCGCATGACGTAAGTGCTCAGCAGTGTGTGTTCGTGACCTTTAGGTGAAACACAGACTTTCCCTGACTGACCGAAACACATCTGAGATACAGGACAACCTGTCGGCCTTTAGTGTTCCTGGAACGACATGAGAAACTCAAGTACAAGAAAACAAGCTGTCATTGGAAATTATTCAGAAACTCTTTGCTGAATGTTTTTCAGAAGCACTGAACAAAAAAAATGTAGACACAATTGTCACTCAGAAATTGCAGGTACATTTCACAATTACGAAGAAACTAACACAGTGAATTAAAAGTGGCATTTTGAAGTTGGAAAACTGAAATAAAAGGAAAACTAAACTAAAAGAGTTTTATGTTTTGTTTTTTACAGTGTGAGTGTAGGGTTTCCTACTTCCAAGAGGAACATGTGAACTACAATTCGCAGGCCCTGATGGATGCTTGTTTTGTTTTTAGAACTGGGTTTTCCAAAATGTGTCTTGTTTACTTTTCCCCAAAGTACGATCTGATCACGGGTCTGGAGAATAAAACAGAAAAGACCCGTCCACATTCAGGAAGCGCTACAGAGTCGCTTTCAATGGGGAAGCTGGCAGAAATCAAAGAGAGTAAAGCCCTCATGTGATAGATGCATTACAGAAACACACACACACGCTTTCACACTGCTTCGGATCGCTTACAAACACACACTTAGCGATGCAAAGATAAGATAACGCGTGTTGTTCAACGGGTCAGTGATGTCATATGGGAAGTAAGCAAAGGATCTGAGAAAGTGACTCTCGCTGGTGCTACACCTTCGGTGATGACATCACTTCCTGTGCACAGGTTTGCACACAGGTGACATCACCAGGCCCCGCCTCTTCCAGGCACACACACGGCTATTTTTAGACAACTGTGTGAAAGGGGAAATTATCTTGAAATCTTTGATGTCTACAAACTTGAGCAACTTCCTTAAAAGTTGAAAAAAGAAAAAAAAATCTGAACACATAAAAAACTCACAACTGGAAGTCTGGGAATGTTGTGCTGATCAAACCGTGCGTCCTGAACACGATCTGTTCAAATTCAGCCGTTTCTTAAAAACAAATACTTGTTTTTGAAGAAATACATAAAAGGTCCACAAAATGAATCACTGCTCTTAGATCATAAGATTTTCAAGTCAATGAGAAACATTAATTCAGCGTCAGATTACAAACTCTTGTCAAAAGCTTTGAACAAAGATACCAGACATTTAAATATTAACGCTAAAGAAACTGGAAGTCCAAAGTTCATCTAATTCCTCTCATGTGCGCAGTCGAGTTGATATTAGTGTGCTTTTACACATCAGGCCCAGACACAAGACATGCTTTTAGATTGATGTAACTGTAAAGTGTTTCCAGATTGACTAACATTTCTATGTACGTTTCTTCTCTGCCGTTGAACTAAAAGTCAAAGCAACACGATTTGGCCCCGAGTAAAGCCCGTCTGCACAGGTTTCGTTTGGTGTTCGTTGAGGTTTGTCAGTGTCTGGGCCCAGTATAGACCCGGTTATTGTTCACAGGCCTGATGAGAAATGGCCTAATGGATAGGCTAATGTGCTCTGTTTGGTGTAAACTCTACATGTATTGGCTGCTCTGCTGTCAATCAAATCAAAGAAGGCGGGGCTTTACTCTTCACAGAAGATGAGAGGGAATTTCAGTGTGACAAAATGCACGTGGAATATTGAAGAATTAATTGTAAAGGATGTATTAGTGCACATTACTATTTTGTTAACCTGTTAAAAACCGACGCCCCCGGTCCCGGGGGCAACATCTTGTTATGATGTTCGTACGTTATTTTAATAAGCTTCCATATAAACTCTAAAAACTCTAAAAAGTCCCTCAGTCCTTAACAGGTTAAATTAATGTTCCTTACAATCTTGAATCAAAATAACCTCCTCTCCTATTTGCAGCATCTCTTTTCTTATGATGTGGGCGGGGCTTTAACCTGTCACTCACATGAGATCAGACAATAGCAAACCACAACCATCCAGTTAATTCCCCACGGGCAAAATCAAGTATATGCACTATATTAAATATTATATTTTTACTCTTATATCATTAAAATTTTATAAATATAGCATCATTATTAAAACTGCACTATATTATTAAAAAATGAGTTGTCAATTTAAACATTTAATAATAATGCTGACAGGTTTCCCTGTATTAATTCTATGTAAATGAGTTATTAAAAAAATTAACATAATTAAAAAAATATATTATGTAGGCCCTATTGTCCATAATACTCACTCCAAGCCAAACTCAAACGTAGGCGGCCCTGGACTATTCCAATGGTGAAGAGAGTATGAGGTAGGCTAAGATATAAGCAGCTTTATTTATTATTTAACATATTATAAACGGTTTTATGATACAAATGTTAAACGACCAAAAATAATATCCAATGATGCAAACTACTCACATGTTGTCAAATTTCCCGTTTCAAATTGAAAGTATTACATCATTTACTTGATTTAATGTTTTGGCATTTTCTTCCCTATTGTGACGTATATCCGAGTGAAACGGCTTCTCGAACAAGAACAGATGTAGGGCGGGGAAAATAGTGATGTGTGCACGGATACATGACTTATAACAAACACTGCACTAATATTCCATTAAAAAAAAAAGTTGTGACTTTAATAGTGAATTTTATTTATTTTAAAACAAAAATAATAGGCTATTTGAAAAATAGTACAAATTGATGACTGATAGCACAGTGTCTGAATGGGGCAGTCGCGGAGAAGTGGAAATATACTGCTTACATTTACACAACGCGTGTGATGATATAGTGTGAAATGCTAATGAAGGGACAGGGCTACATAGGATGATATTCCATGAAATAGGCTAGCGGAATATGGAGCCAGTCACAGAAATTCACACTTCATATTCCTCCCGCTTTCCACCTCTGTTTGCGCAAGAGCGAAAGGAGCGGAAAGTTGGTCGGGTTTTCTCTGAACGGCCCGAAGCAAGTCTCTCTCTCTCTCTCTCTCTCTCTCTCTCTCTCTCTCTCTCTCTCTCTCGCCCGTGGGTGGAGGGAAACCCGCTGGTTCCTCCTCCAGCAGCACTCGAGTATAAAGCTCATGTTATGATGATGTACTGTACATAACATCAGTTCAGTTGCACCTGCTGTGGATTATAGTGTTCTCACACCGCTAGTTTCTGGAGATGTCCGCATCCACAGATGTCGAGAGCCAGTCCCGGTCCCGGGGCCGCTGTCTGGACGCCTTCCTCACCGGGTCCGTGATCGCGCTCTTCCTCATGTTCGCGGTCGCGCTCGCAGGCGCGCTCTGGTTCGCCAAACACATCGAGAACGAGATCAACTTCAGGAAAACACGAGAGTCCGAATCGGACGCATCGACGGACTCGCGGATCATGCATCTCCCCGACACCGGAGACGCGTATAAGGTGAGGGTTTACCTTACAAAAATGATATAAATGTTTTTCGAGCATGTTTTAAGGTTTTACCTTACAAAAATAAAAAATGACGTTACGAGCATGTTTACCATTATATTAATTGAAGTAGATTCGGAAACACTTTACAATATGGTTCATTAATGTATTAAAATGAACTAATTGAGCAGTACATTTGTTACATTATTTATTAATATTTGTTCATGTTAGTTCATAAAATACAGCTGTTCATTGATTGTTCATGTTAGTTCACTGTGCATTAACTAATGTTAACAAATACAACCTTTGATTTTAATGACGTAGGCTATTAGTAAATGTTGAAATTAATATGAACTAAGATTAATAAATGCTGAAGAAGTATTGTTCGCTAAGGTAGTTAACTAATGAACCTTATTGTAAAGTGTTACCGTATACTCTTATTTATCATGGCATGGTATGTTTTTATGTTTTTGGAATATGTACCAATAAGCATGATTGTTTGGACCCAATGCATGTTATTTAAAGTACATTGGCCCATCTGATTATAATAGTCATGTCACCTTCATTTATAGCGCTTTTAACAAGTTTCACAGCTTTACAGTGATAATAGGAGATTAAAGTAACAGAGATTGTTAAGGCTTTACAACAGCTCTAGAATAAAGTTATTGTCCAGCTAAAGTTAGTTTTGATTGATTCACTTCCATTGCAAAGATAGTTATTAACTTAACTTAATAATCATTCAATATTATGATACTTAAACAGAACTTTTTATGCAGCTCAGTTGAAAGCTTTGGGTTTAGAATCACACTGTTAGATGAAAGTTATACAATCCTACATTTTCTGTAAATAAATTAGCGTAATTCTTTAGAAAGTGGTGGATGATTGAAGTAAGAAGTTAAAAGATGGTTTAGATAAACCAGGACACTGATCTGAAGAACCTGATACAACATTTAAGAGCAACATTTTAGACTAAAAAGAATTGTGTAGCATATCAAGATCTCTTTATTTAACATGACCGGATTCATGTGTGGTTAGAAGAAGAGCTTCAGAGAAGTCACAGCGTACAGACCTCAGCCGATGCCCTAGATTAGCCCGAGCGATGGGCCAGCTCTAGACATGTTTCAGAGAAGTCACAGCGTACAGACCTCAGCCGATGCCCTAGATTAGCCTGAGCGATGGGCCAGCTCTAGACATGTTTCAGAGAAGTCACAGCGTACAGCCTCAGCCGATGCCCTAGATTAGCCTGAGCGATGGGCCAGCTCTAGACATGTTTCAGAGAAGTCACAGCGTACAGCCCTCAGCTGATGCCCTAGATTAGCCTGAGCGATGGGCCAGCTCTAGACATGTTTCAGAGAAGTCACAGCGTACAGCCTTCAGCTGATGCCCTAGATTAGCCCGAGCGATGGGCCAGCTCTAGACATGTTTCAGAGAAGTCACAGCGTACAGCCCTCAGCCGATGCCCTAGATTAGCCTGAGCGATGGGCCAGCTCTAGACATGTTTCAGAGAAGTCACAGCGTACAGCCTTCAGCCGATGCCCTAGATTAGCCTAAGCGATGGGCCAGCTCTAGACATGTTTCAGAGAAGTCACAGCGTACAGCCCTCAGCCGATGCCCTAGATTAGCCTGAGCGATGGGCCAGCTCTAGACATGTTTCAGAGAAGTCACAGCGTACAGCCCTCAGCTGATGCCCTAGATTAGCCTGAGCGATGGGCCAGCTCTAGACATGTTTCAGAGAAGTCACAGCGTACAGCCTTCAGCCGATGCCCTAGATTAGCCCGAGCGATGGGCCAGCTCTAGACATGTTTCAGAGAAGTCACAGCGTACAGCCCTCAGCTGATGCCCTAGATTAGCCCGAGCGATGGGCCAGCTCTAGACATGTTTCAGAGAAGTCACAGCGTACAGCCCTCAGCTGATGCCCTAGATTAGCCCGAGCGATGGGCCAGCTCTAGACATGTTTCAGAGAAGTCACAGCGTACAGACCTCAGCCGATGCCCTAGATTAGCCTGAGCGATGGGCCAGCTCTAGACATGTTTCAGAGAAGTCACAGCGTACAGCCCTCAGCCGATGCCCTAGATTAGCCTGAGCGATGGGCCAGCTCTAGACATGTTTCAGAGAAGTCACAGCGTACAGCCCTCAGCCGATGCCCTAGATTAGCCTGAGCGATGGGCCAGCTCTAGACATGTTTCAGAGAAGTCACAGCGTACAGCCCTCAGCCGATGCCCTAGATTAGCCTGAGCGATGGGCCAGCTCTAGACATGTTTCAGAGAAGTCACAGCGTACAGCCCTCAGCTGATGCCCTAGATTAGCCTGAGCGATGGGCCAGCTCTAGACATGTTTCGGGGAGAGTTACTGCTCCAGTGGGTGATGATTCAGCACATGCTTTCTTCTCGTCTCTGCAGGTGTGCAAAAGTTGTTGAACCTATTTCTAATGTGAGTTTTTTTCTGTCTTCTTTCTTTTTAGATGCAGAATTTTGCATACCTGAGGGCCATTAAAAGTAAGTTCTTATTGTATATTTCAGACACTACTCAAAAAATGCAAAAAGAAGAAGTGTAAAACCATGTATGGATAGACCACTTGTATTTAAACTAGAATATTCCTTTAAACAAAAGGATTTTCTTCATTTAATATGTAAGATTTAATATATCTTCACTTGCTGTTTTAATGATTTTACTTTCATGCGTTCCACCTACTTTACAGCTTGTGTTTTATTGTTTGAAATTCTTGTTTTTTGTGTGTGTTTTTTTTCTTGTACAGCACTTTGGTTCACTTCGGTTGTTTTTAAACTGCACTTTATAAATGAACTTTATTGTATTGTATTGTAAACGTCTCTTTGTCTTTGCCCTGCAGGTGAACTGAAAAGTGAAAATATGGCGTGGGAAGGTTTCGCTTATGGAAAGACTCACACCATCGGCTCTCTCTACAGCTACGACAAAAGTCAGAAAGCACTGGATGTGAAGAATAGTGGAAGCTACTTTGTGTACGTACAACTCAGTCTATTTTGCGAGGGAATCTGTTCGCCTGGCCAATATACCGTCAGCTTTTACAACCACCTGAACAGCAAGGAGTTCTCCTGTACCGTCTCGCTGCCGGAAGGGACCGAGACTGAGCCGATCAGCAAGACCTGTTGGCATGTCGTCACTTTCCCGGAAAACGGGAACCGGCTGATGGCTAAATCCGAGGTCCAGGGCTCGCTGGGTGACTGGAGTCTGCAGTTCAATGACTCCGGATTTGGGATGTTCCTCGTGGACGGAGTACAAGCAGAACAAAAGACGTGACCGAACTGATTTCGGACCATCTTCGTTGCACTCAGGACTGTTTTCGAATTCGGCCCATTTTGACTCCACTAATGTCCGCAAACTATTTTGGCTTATTTGGCGATGCCTTCAGCTATCAAAAAGACTGGCATTTTAGCATCTTAGCCTCAATATTCTTATGCATTCTGCCAAATTTGGCAGGTTTTCCTCTACAACAAAAGCCCATAATATGCAAAGACATTTGGAGACTCTGTCTTGGGCCTGAAGAACGGATAAGCAATGCTCCTTAAGCACTATTTATAATTGAAATATATTTATATGTGTTTAACATTTTAAAGACTTGTTATATTTATATAATTTTTTTATACTGTACATAATGTGTGTAAAACACTAATTGTGCGCGGCGTCAGACCTGATGAAGGTGATACGACTGTACTGTATTAGCCTCGCGATGTTTAGGTTTATCGCAGAAATAACGTGAACTTTGACCTACAAATCAACACTTAACTAGTGGACTAAGTGCCTTGGTTAGGTCTGTATTATCACTGTACGTTTAAGAACTCAAAAAGCTGCATGTGTGAATGTATGTGAGCATCTCTTCACACACACAAACACTTGGGTTGTGTGTTTGTTGTGAAGCAGAGCCGTGTCTGAATGCTAACAAACTCAGGAACTCTAGAGATGAATGTAACGATGATGACAATGTGTGAAATGCTTTATTTTGTATACTATATTTAATAAAACAAAATGTTAATTTTACGTAACTGTTGGGTGTTTGATGAAAAACAGACAAGCATAAACTAATATAGCGTTAGCATTATGTACCAAGCTAACAAAAATAGCTTCTAAGAATGTTTTGCTAACGTCCCCATATAATGAAAATGTTATTTCTAAATGTTCTCAGAACATTCAAAACGTTAAAAATAAAAAAAATCTTGGAAATGTGAACATTAAGGACACACTCCGTATTTATAATTTTGCAAACATTTCAGAAAAAGAAAAAAATGCTCCATGATTGACATATACATTTTTTTTTATTAATACATATAAAATATTTATTAATGAAAACAAAAATAGTATTACATGTAATATTCACAGTTTTATCCTTTATTGTGTACACTATTGCACATACCTGTTCCCATATACATGTTAATGTATATTCACATTCATGAAATGAGTTACAGGCTGGGCGATATATCGCACGATATTGTTATGCGCATCTCGTCAGTAAAGCCGGTTCCTTGATTAGTAGTAAATCACCTTCACCTGCTTTCAGATGGAAGATATGCAGATATGAGTGTTAAATTAACACTCAAGAGTGTTAAAGGTAATGAGATAATTAAGTGATTAATTTAGTGATGATTGAGCATTATTGAAGACACCTGATGTTAACAAGCAGAATCACTGAAGGAGAAAATCTAAAATTGTAAGCCACCGTTATGGCGATCAGTGTTTGCTTTAGTTGGGCTCTTGACACTTATACTTTCACTTTAAATAATGTTTGTCTGCTGTTATTGATTTCTAACAGTCAAATGAACAAAGAAAAGTGTGATCTGATAGTGTTGGTTAAGTTTTAGCATAATCATGCTGTGATCTGAACTTATTGAGATAGTTTGGTTTAACTCATTAGCAACAGTTTTGTGATTTTACAGCATATGATTATCAGTGTTTTTCTTATAATACAAAATATATCATAAACATTATTCTGATCAAAACCCTTTCAAATGAATTTCTTTAGAAACAGAGACATCAATAATCAGCCTGTGAATCTCAACAATGGTGACAATAATAATGCATGTTGCAGTGGCTGCCACCAATCACAACTCATTAATGGCTCCCATCATGCATTGCGACATGAATAAATTATGATCTGAATTGTGATTTACTTTTCCTAATTGAATATTCTGCTCGTCACCATTGTTGAGATGCATTGACTGAATCTTGTGGTTTGTGTGTGCCTAAAAGAAAGATTTTTTTTAAACAACTTTTAAGTAATCATTTATATTATATCTAAAACTCTGGATATTTATGGAGAATCACAGTTATGCTGCATAAATCACAAACATAAAGATCAAATGATGATTGTCATAACCAACACCATTAGATCACTTCTTGTCATCTGGCAGTTATAACTCAGACACATCAGCTAAACAAAATCTAAAGTTATTAATCTAAGGGTCAAGAGCCCAACTAAAGCAAACAAGGATCGCCATAACGGTGGCTTACAATTTTAGATTTTCTCCTTCAATAATGCTCAATCATCACTCAATTAATCACTTAATTATCTCATTAACTTTAACACTCTTGAGTGTGGACTGACTCATATACACTCCCAGGTGTGTTAATTTAACGCGGGAGATTTTGTCGTGACGAAGAGCCGTAGTTAAACTGACAAGCTGAGCCATATCGCATTAAATATCGCTGGCGATATGTCCTCGATATTAGTGCGATATGGCTCAGCTTGTCAGTGAACTACGGCTCTTTGTAGTAAATGCCGCTCCATCTGAAAGCAGGTGAAGGTGATTTACTACTAATCAAGGAACCGGCTTTACTGACGAGATGCGCATAACAATATCGTGCGATATATCGCCCAGCCCTACATTGTGCCATATAAATCGGAATACATTTGGATATTTATAAATATGAAATTGCATATATTTTACGATATATAAACACATATATTATATATGCTCAATATAGTGCAATATATGGAAAGCGGCAATTATTTGTATATTTTGCAATATATTGCAATATGTGACATGAATATATAGTATATTGTACAATATATTTATCATTAATATATTATTCCATGTATTTCCAATATATAATATATTGGAAAATAATATATTACAATATATTTCAAGTAATATATTGGTAAATATATTTTCCTTTCGGAAGGGTTCTATCCGAGAAGTCACTCCCCTTCTGAAAGATGTACATTGGCTGCCAGTTAATTATAGAATTGAGTATAAAATCCTATTACTTGTTTATAAATCTCTACAGAATCAAACGCCGAGCGATCTGTCTAATTCACAGATACACTATAATCCCTCACGAACCCTAAGATCTGAAGATCAAAACTTACTACAAATTCCAAGAACTCGCTTAAAGTGTTAAAGTGGTCCCACTTTATGGAACAGCCTTGCAAATCTAGCCTTAAAACATATCTCTTTCCATTGGCTTTTAATACATAGTAATGTCTTGTTTTGTTCTTCTCCGTTTCCTTTTATCTGTTATCTTATGGTCTTTAATTTTGTATTGTACAGCACTTTGGTCAGCCTTGTTGCTGTCATTAAATGTGCTTTAGAAATAAACCAAACTGAAGAACTGCTGACTGAAAGGTTCTTTGGGACTTCTTTTTAAGAGTGTGAGGAGCACTTAAATCTCCATTTAAAAGCGTGTTCCTGTCTGGGAGAACCAGCTGAGATGGTAAAGTGTGTGTCTTTCTTTCCTCTGGTGAGGTCTCTTCATCAGACCCTGTGGGAGGAAAGTTCTGCCAGATCCAGGCCATCTCTCGCCCACGTCACTTACTGTCAGAGACGCTCGAGAGAGTTTCAGTGCTCACCGCACACATCCGGCACAACACCCAACAAACAAACAAACAATCAAACCAACATACTTCAACATCTTCTCACTGTAGAAGACAAAACAGGAAAGATTCAGAAGGACAGACACAACCCAGCAAGCAATGTTGCGTTTAAAAGACGTCTAATAGCGTCCAAACAGCGCTGACGTCTAGGATAAAACAAGGCAAAATTTGGGCTGTCAGTTAAAATTTAATAGAGATCTAAACCATCGCCCAAGAATAGACTAGTCATCAATTAGATAAAGAAATTAAACCAAACAGCTTGTAATCACTGTTTACTTTGCTTACATGATGGAATATTATACATCTCGCAAGTTATTTTGGCAAAAATTACATGTAACCAAATTCAAGGTTATTTTGGCTAGAAGTGTGTTACTCATAGCCGGACTATATCTGGTATAAAGTTAACCTAGACGCTGAAATGACGGCTATTGCTTACTGGGAAAGAGCTTCTTTCTAAATGAAGTTTGACGGACAAACTTGACTAAGATCTCGCAGACAAATGAATGATTTGCATCTCTCCAACGGATGTTTAAAACTCTGGGCATGGTGTGAAGATCATCCGGAAACAACATGAGTAAGTGCGAGATTAACTTTACAGCGTCTGACTGGAACCGAGCAAGTGTGAGAGTTCATGAAACTGAATCTGCAGGAGAAACTTCAACTGAAGACATGCACATCTCAACATGAGTCAAACGAAGACTTTCTCAGTACTCTGGCCTCATTGTGAATCACACACGTTATTCCAAAAAAAAAGTCTTGCTCCACCTCTGAAACATGTTTCATTTGTGTCTGGCATCATTAATCCCTCTTGATTTTCCTGTTTCACTTAAAAAAAGTGAATTACTCACTCTACTTCCACATTGTGGAAGTAGAGTGAGTAATTATGCCATTTCTCATCAGTTTTAACAGTGCTATGGGAAGAGATCCAGACGTACATTAACTTTTGGAGCTTTCTGCATGTCCATGATGTGATTCTTCATATATTGTCTGTTTGAAAGCTGATTGGTCATCACTTTTGCCTTTAGTTTGTGATTAGTTGTGAATGTCAACACCTGTAAGCAAAGTCCCTTTCATGGAAAGTCAGTTCGATCGGCGGCCATATTTGCAACGTCTACAGGCAACAAATGTCCTGAAATCTCAAAAACTACTTGGCAAACTTGCATTACAAATAACATATTTCAAACCGGATACAAACTGTCCCATAAATGTTGTTTTTTCCTATATGCTCAAACAGTGTTATAAAAGCGTATAGTAAAGTGCTGCAGGTGTATTACTGTAGTATTTAGGTGTGTGTGTGTTTTTCTAGGCCAAAACCCTGAAACGAGTTGCATTTTTGGATCCATCGTCTCAAAGTCAATGGTTTTTTTGAATGGGGTTTGGTTGAATGTCTGAATTAAGGTCTGTGGTGAACACAAGGGCCAGATATTTTCACGTTTTATCCTACGACAGAGAATATGTCATCAGCAAAAACCCATGTGATTTTTTAAAAGCTTTTACGTGTCTTGGAAAAGGCGTTTGCTAACAAGTGTCTAAATCGGACGACCGAGGTTGACATTGTCATGTACGCACTAGTCGCTTCATAATGCTCTTGCAAACTCTTTTAACTCAAACTTGTTTTAAAATAAAGACTGAAAGGATTGTTGAAGCTTAATGATGGTGACGTTGAAGCCCTGGTGTATTTCATCTATAGCTTAACGTTTAGTACTTCTGGTGAGTGAATTTAGGCTTCAAAAACCAAAAATGTTGTGTGTTTTATTGTGAAGATTTATCATGATGGACAAAACGTGCAAGAATCATAAACTTTTCATTGGTCAAAGAGACCATTTTCCACAATGATCCAAAACCAATGGAAAAATCCTATTGGGTTTTTGTCGAGAGACGAATGCGAACACGTGATTGGCCATTGCGGTCAAGAAATCAACAAACAGCAGAAATCCTGAACTCATTCACCGATCTTCGAGTCATGCATGATTGCGCAGGAACCAATGGCATTATCTGACATTATGCATGATCTGTGATTTCTCCCGTTCGCTTGACTCTCTGTGGGCATTCTCCTTCTTCTCTGGAAAGAGTTACAGCGCAGTGAATGAGTGACTAAAGAGATTGAGAAAGAGCCGGACTGGATCTCTAACCGCGACGGACAGTCTTCCTGTTCCAAGAGCCTTGCCAAGTCGATTTCCATCAGACTGAACACTTTCAGCAGCGTTTCATGCCATTTCGATATAATAAGCATGTGACTCAATGACTGGTTTACATGCACACTAATAATGCAACTATATATGCTCATGTATGCACTTTTGATGCTGTTCACTTTGTTTAAACACTTCATTTTGATTGAACACCATTGTATCATGTTAAACTGAGATGAAACGATCACTATTTTGGCTTAACTCAATGTTTCAAATCAAGCCACCCAGAAATTCATATAATCTAGGA
This sequence comes from Tiaroga cobitis, assembly GCA_030578255.1. Classification (NCBI taxonomy): domain Eukaryota; kingdom Metazoa; phylum Chordata; class Actinopteri; order Cypriniformes; family Leuciscidae; genus Tiaroga; species Tiaroga cobitis. The sequence goes on from CM060591.1 coordinate 56,579,842, forward strand.
GCTTACGTCTATGCCTGACAGCTAAATATTTAAAAGAAACTTGAACTCAATCCATGGTTTCTAATGTCTTTTTTAAATACTGTTCTCTGAGAAATTACGTTTGTATAGTATACGGCTTTTTTTTATTATGTCCTTTTCTTTCATAACTAAACTAAAAGCTAATCAAATAAAGACATAAACAATAGTAAATACATACATCTACTTCATATTAAGCATACATTAAGCGTTAATTACTTTTACTCATGATAAAAATATTAACCCGGACTGTGTCCAAGTCCGAACACTGAGATTGAAAGTGTGATTTTAAATGCTTTAACTCTGCTCAATGTGTGTTTACTGATGGTCCAGAACAGCAGGTTGAACTTTTGTGCTGCAGGTTAAAGTCACCATGAAATCAAAATGGACAATTCTTGTTTTTTTTTTTGTGTGTGTGTGTTTTTTTTATGGAATATTGCAGTTTATTCTAACTGATTTATGGGAGCACATCATTATCGATTTAATAATGTTGAATGAGAATCAGTTCCTCTTGCAGCATCCCTTCTCTTCTCTGATGATGTGGGCGGGGCTATAACCTGTCACTCACATGAGATCAGCCAATAGCAAACCACAACCATCCAATCAATTCCTCACAGACACAATCAAGCCCCGCCCACATGTGTTCTTGTTCCAGAAGTGTTTCACTCGATATACGACACAATAGAGGAGAAAAGACACGTTTCATGACGACTTTAAAGAGTTTTGCTGATTACACTTTATTTTTAAGGTGTCATTGTTACGGTGTAATTATATATTTAAGTACTGAGTAATATTAATTAACTACATGTACTTATTATAGGGTTAGGGTAGGATTAGGATTGGGTTGCATGTAATTATGCATCATTTACTGTTATTACTATGGCAAGTACATGTAACATGTAACAAGGACACTGTAAAATAAAGTGTTACCCCTTAATGTAGATAGTGACTGTTATAGATGCCTATTTGTGGAGACCAAGACAAGATGAACGAGCCACAGTTCTGACACAGATGTCCTGCTTATAGACGAACAATATTCCTGATAATGCCACTGAATATATGACACCAGGAGAACATGAGCAGATCTGCAGTGAAGGACGATCATGGTCCACTCCTGCCATCTGTTGATGGATGTGGAGAAGTGAAACACTGTCACACATCACATGTTTAATCATTTTAAACACTCTGTGCTGTAGATATGTATGTATAAATAAAGTGACTTGAACATTATTCCACACCTCTGACTGTCTCGTTCTGGTCTTTAGAGGAACGGCCTGGTGTTTGAAAAGAAACGAGCACCCCGTTGGTCTTTCTTTCTCATGGCCGTTATCTCTCTGTGTCTGGCTTCTTTCTCTCTGAGTAACAGCAAGAAACGAGAAGAGAGAATGATCTCGGTCGAGCCGATTGCTTATGAAGACAGAACATTTATGGAAACTTCCACACCAAGATGCCAGAAAAAGAAAAGTGCTGAACCAGAAGCAAACACGCTCACCGCCCCCGTCTCTCACTCTCGTTCTCCATCTCTCTCACACACACACACACACATTCTCTCTCTCTCTGTCTCTCTCTCACCACTTTTTACCTCATGAAATCAAACTCTCTACAAGACAATCAGAAGTATTTCAGCCAGACTCCATGTCTATCTATTAGGGGTGTAGCGGTACATGTACTCGTCACGGTTCATTCATTCATTCAGACGTGAACACACTCACAGGCGATCACACACTCCGATCCGGAAGGGGCAGAACAGGGGAAACGAGCAGAAGAAGTAAAGACGACATATGCACCAATGCACAAACAAGAGTTCAGATGGCGAGCAAGAGCTTGCAAGAAGAGTTTCATCTATCTATCTATCTATCTATCTATCTATCTATCTATCTATCTGTTTGTCTGTCTGTCTGTCTGAAATCCACTGAAGAGCAGGGCGGTTGGATCATGTGACTCAGTTCTACTTCCTGTTGTGTTCAGGTGAGCGTCTGCTGAAGGAAACCACCAGGTGTGTAATGAACACAGAGATGCCGTGTCACGCCGACCGCACGATATCAGGAGTGTACAAGAGCTTGTAGTGTGTTTCTTCTATTGTTTGAGATGTTTTCTCTTGATAAACTCAAGAACTGTGATCTAAAGTGCCCCACTGAGGTCATGTTAGTACGGATACATGTGTATCACACTAATAAGGGTTTCGTTTGAAAACACATCTTTTTCTCTCCGTTTTGGCCGTTTTAATGAAAACCAAGCTTTCTGAAAACACTCTCCAAAGTGGATACATGTGAAAACTGTTTTGGTGTTGTAGTGTGGACTGGGAAACCGGACGTGTTTGAAAACGATGGCGTACGTTTAGTCATGTGACGCATATTGAACACATTCATGTTTATAGCGGTATTGAGCCTGTTATGTGCCGTTCACTTTCACACCGCTGCTGAAATATGTTCCTTCACACACTCTTCATATCGCAGTCCTGCAAATATGACAGAAATGTATGCATTAGCATTAGCTGTCCTGCGGTGAAACATGAGAGCGGTTGCGTTACAGACCAAACATGTAATGGTGAGTGAGAGCGACCCGGACCATCAGTGAATGCTGACATATTTAGATAAATGAAATGATCCTGTCAGAAGAATTGCGCTTTAACTTTATTATTTATTCTCAGTGAGCTTTTATGAGGGGTTACGCATGCGTTGTAGACGTTTCCGTGTGGATGAGAAACTTTTGGAAAACACTATGTGGACCAAAATGCCGTTTTCAAATGTATCCGTATTAATGTAGACGTAGCATTAGCATCCCAAACGGATTCGGTAAAACAGATCTGCGTCGATTGCAAGAGAAACAACCACACGTGAGTCACATCCAAACTCTCCTGTGAACCGAAGCCCTGAGATCGACATCTGAAGAACACTCTTGAGATATCAAGTAATGCTCAAACCTTTCATTGTTTTGATTTTAGGTTTGTCTTTACGTTTCTGTTAACCTGAGGTGGCAAACCCTATGGCAGTGAAACACTGATCATGTTTCCCCTGCTATGCTGATGTGTGCAGATTACACACACATTACACACACACACTGATATAACGGTCCAACTTCTCGTTCTGCGATCTCGTGGGCTGTGATGTCAAAAGCAGCAGAAAAGGAGAAACACGAATCGTTCAATTGTTTATTTTAAAAGCCTCCAAAAAAAAAAGTATTTCACTAGTACAACAATTACTGTAATATCATGACATATTTTAAATGATGCTTGCATAAAAAATATTCACAGAATTTGAGGAATCTAAAGGCTTTGGCTAAGTTTTTTAAACAATCTTTACTTTCTCTAAACTGTAAGTGTCACAACTGTTTTACAGGACATCACAACGGATGTAAAGAGATTTTGATCATTATGTTTGAAATGTTTAGTCTCAGTTAGATTCAACACATGATTTTTAAGCCATGTACATTTAGTTATTGTGCAAACTGTAGACGATTGTATTTGCAGAAACTAATTGCTCAGAGATCTGAATTGGTTGCATCTCAAAATCTCATCTGAGACTTGATTCCGGCCAATCGACTATTTGGTAAATTCATCGTGACACTGCATCTGCCGTTAAAGAGACAGCCAGTGTCCTGAAACATGCACTTACTGTAGCTCTGGACTGGACATGCGCATGGATGCTACAAGGATGCTAGCCTCTAGCGTGCCTCTTAAGGCCAAGGGGATGAGGTTTACACGCACATCTCTTACTGGCCTACGCTGCATTTCCCTTACGAAATTGTTTAATGCAGCATTCTATAGGTGTGTTTGAGTTGTTTAATTTTTTTTTAAAATAATTAATATATCATAGAGTTGTTTGTGGTGGGGTAAATTAAAAGTAATATTCGTTGACGTCACAATTGTGTTGCATTGTGGTATATGGAGCTGCCTGAAGTGTACATATGAAGTAGAAAATCGATGTCCATATAAACTTCCCTTGTCCACTTCACGAAGTGGACCGCACTTCAAAATGGCGGCAGGGATTCCTCCGAGGGAAAGTGCTTTGGGAAGTTCGCAAGTGCATGTCTAAAAGTGGACTGGACCGCAGCCTAAACCTCACTCCCATCCGGGTCACGGCACCAAATGTTACCGGTCATGATCGACCCGCTCCGAGCGGGATTCGAACCCTGGTCTCCGGCGTGGGAGGCGGACACGCTAACAAGAATGCTAACGACCACAGCCTCTAACATCTATCCCAAATGGAGTTGTCAAAAAGTACCGACTGAAATTTTTAAAATGTGACGATACCTGCATTTCCCGCTAGAATTTTGAGCGCTGTTGAGCGGATTCTTAAACAACTCTGATTGGCCACTGCGTTCACATGCTCAATATAAATGCCTGTGATTGGCTACAATGATCAGCGCTTCAAAAACATGTTGTATTTGACGCTCTACATCGAGATAGTCATGTCAAGTCACCTTTATTTACATAGCGCTTTTTTACAACAGTGTTTCAAAGCAGCTTTACAGTGATAACATGGAAAAATGCAACAAAGTTTGTTTTTAGAAGAAAATAGCATCACAGTCCAGCTTAAGTAAGTTCAGTGATGGTTCATATTGTATGCTGGTATCAATACACACGGGAGCGATTGAAAGCGGCGTCTTTCAGCGGATCTGTCTATCAGCGGATACATTAGGGATCCGCTGAATGACGCCGCTTTCAAACACTCCTATTTAAGCAAATCACAGGCATATATGTTGAGCATGTGAACACAATGGCCAATCAGAGACACATATGTTGAGCATGTGAACACAATGGCCAATCAGAGACATATATTTTGAGCATGTGAACACAATGGCCAATCACGGTCATATATCTTGAGCATGTAAACACAATGGCCAATCAGAGACACATATGTTGAGCATGTGAACACAATGGGCAATCAGAGACACATATGTTGAGCATGTGAACACAATGGCCAATCAGAGACATATATGTTGAGCATGTGAACACAATGGCCAATCAGAGACACATATGTTGAGCATGTGAACACAATGGCCAATCACGGTCATATATGTTGAGCATGTAAACACAATGGCCAATCAGAGACATATATGTTGAGCATGTGAACACAATGGCCAATCAGAGACATATATTTTGAGCATGTGAACACAATGGCCAATCACAGGCATATATGTTGAGCATGTGAACACAATGGCCAATCAGAGACATATATGTTGAGCATGTGAACACAATGGCCAATCAGAGACATATATGTTGAGCATGTGAACACAATGGCCAATCAGAGACATATTTTGAGCATGTGAACACAATGGCCAATCAGAGACATATTTTGAGCATGTGAACACAATGGCCAATCAGAGACATATTTTGAGCATGTGAACACAATGGCCAATCAGAGACATATATTTTGAGCACGTGAACACAATGGCCAATCAGAGACATATTTTGAGCATGTGAACACAATGGCCAATCAGAGACATATATGTTGAGCATGTGAACACAATGGCCAATCAGAGACATATTTTGAGCATGTGAACACAATGGCCAATCACAGGCATATATGTTGAGCATGTGAACACAATGGCCAATCAGAGACATATATTTTGAGCATGTGAACACAATGGCCAATCAGAGACATATTTTGAGCATGTGAACACAATGGCCAATCAGAGACATATATGTTGAGCATGTGAACACAATGGCCAATCAGAGACACATATGTTGAGCATGTGAACACAATGGCCAATGAGAGACATATATGTTGAGCATGTGAACACAATGGCCAATCAGAGACACATATGTTGAGCATGTGAACACAATGGCCAATCAGAGACATATATGTTGAGCATGTGAACACAATGGCCAATCACAGGCATATATGTTGAGCATGTGAACACAATGGCCAATCAGAGACATATATGTTGAGCATGTGAACACAATGGCCAATCAGAGACATATATGTTGAGCATGTGAACACAATGGCCAATCAGAGACACATATGTTGAGCATGTGAACACAATGGCCAATGAGAGACATATATGTTGAGCATGTGAACACAATGGCCAATCAGAGACACATATGTTGAGCATGTGAACACAATGGCCAATCAGAGACACATATGTTGAGCATGTGAACACAATGGCCAATCACAGGCATATATGTTGAGCATGTGAACACAATGGCCAATCAGAGACATATATGTTGAGCATGTGAACACAATGGCCAATCAGAGACAGTTGCTGCGTCCCAATTCGCATACTATCCGTCCTAAATAGTATTCGAAAATAGAATTAGTACGTCCCAAATCGTAGTATGTTGAAATGAGTGTCCCAAAGAGACCCGGATGGTCTACTATATCCGGTCAGAATCCGAAGTGCAGATCGTTGCACACTCTAACGGCTGTTATTGCCCACAACCCATCGCGCGCTGGACGAGGATTCGGTTAGAACTACAAACACGACTGAAAAGTGTTCAAAAACTACAGACATGGAGGACGCGCTAGTCCGACGGTTATGTAGAGGTTTAGATAAAGGGGTTTGAGTGATTAATTATCAGTCTCTAACCTGACGAAAATGTATTTATTCAATGTTGTCCACATTATATTGCATCTGCAGCATTGTGAACTTTTGCAAAGATACGTTTAGCCATTAACTTTTAAATGCATTATTATATTCAAATTCCAAACACATGAGTTGAGTCTCGGCATGAAAGCCCCATGACTGGCAGATGAACGTGCGACAACAATTCTCTCCGAAACGGTAAGAAGTTATATTAGATTGAATGTAGGATTTTAACTGTGACGAAATGATTGACAGGGCAGTTTACGTTGACAGGATGCACGCGACAGAGCTGTCCGTTAAAGATGGCGAAGTAGTATGTCCCAAAGCTTGCCTACTCTTTTGCTACACACTCAAAAGTATGTACTTTTTCTTCACAAAAAGAGTACATACTTTTAGGGCGTAGTATAAGTAGGCGAATTGGGACGCAGCAATATATTTTGAGCGCGTGAACACAATGGCCAATCAGAGACGTATATGTTAAGCATGTGAACACAATGGCCAATCAGAGACATATATGTTGAACGCGTGAACACAAATGGCCAATCAGAGACATATATTTTGAGCATGTGAACACAATGGCCAATCAGAGACACATATGTTGAGCATGTGAACACAATGGCCAATGAGAGACATATATGTTGAGCATGTGAACACAATGGCCAATCAGAGACATATAAGTTGAACGCGTGAACACAATGGCCAATCAGAGACATATAAGTTGAACGCGTGAACACAATGGCCAATCAGAGGCGTTTAAGAATCCGCTCAAAATGCTAGAGGGAAATGCTGGTCTCGTCACATTTTTTAAATTTCAGTTCCGGCTTGGTACCAAAGCCGGTACTTTTGACAACTCTAGCCGCGTGTGCCCCGTTTGAGATCAGGGGAGTGAGGTTTACACGCACAGCTCGGACGCTTCAGAGAGAGGAGTCGGCTTTGGATGCCCGAAACGCCCGACTGACTCATGAACTGACTTTCCTTGAATGGGACTTTCAAACGGACTGGATGTGATCAGTGGATTGCAGTGTGTTGAGGAGTATCATATTAATAAACCCAGTCGGCCACACAGGCAAGCAGAAGACGTCTGCAGGGATTCTTGACTGCCTTTCGCTCTCAAGATAAAAGAATAGAAACGAGCCGTTTGTTTGTTTGTGGTGACAGCAGGTTTTTTGGAAACTTCCGCCGTGAGTGCAGAAATGCGCTGAGTCAGGAAAAAATGCAACCCTCCCCCCAAAAAACCCGTTCCGCGGTCCACTTTCCGTCTTCTTCCACCTCGCCTCACCACATCCTCCACACTATCTCCTGCTTATCTCCATTTCCCTCCATCGCTCTCCCTCTCCCACCCTCGCGCTGTGTGTGGGTTTGATGTGCAGAGCTGCATTCAGCACGTTGAGGTTGCAAACGAGAAAGGGAAAACAAGGTAGATAAGAGACATTGTTCAAGACTGACTCGCTAGACAAGACTCTTTGAGGTTTCAGTATTTTATTATTATTTTTATGATGATAATTCATTAAATGCACATTCCAGTCGAAAATTACAATGCTCGACTGACACATACAGTATGTCAGTATGTACTCTATAAATAACATCAAACACAATGTCACACCCCCACTCTAACTGTAACACACACATGAATGTTAGATCTCGTTGAACACACTCGGCGTGTTCTAGAGGCCCGAGGATAACGGTGTAGTTTTAAAAATCGATGTTAAAAAATAAATCAAATGTTCTAAATGTAAAAGAGAGTCCAGATCACAACTATTGGTGCGTTCAAGTACCTTCTCTTATTCAGCTACACAAAAATACAGCAAGGTTTTTAACTCTATACTTGTAGAAAATGAGAAACAAAGAATGTGCATCAGTGTGAAATCTTGAGATTTTGAGATCCTTCTATATATTGTGTTTGGACACAGTTTTCTGTTCTTTTCTTGTCATTTAATTTATTTTTTATTTAGTCCTATGATTGTGGGCGGATCTTGGGCTTTGTTGAAAATAGTTATACACATAAAATGTTTAATAAATAAATAATCACAAAAAAAAGAACCTGTGCATCAGGTGTGCTTTACTTTTTTGTTTAATTTATGAAACCACTGTAAACTTTATTGTTACATATTATATTGTTATTTTACAATGCTAATATATGTTGTGCAGGCAATTAGCTTACTTTGTTGTAAATAAAAAAATCTGACCATATCACTGCTAAATACCTTAAAGGGATAGTTCACCCCAAAATGTAAACTCTGTCAGTAATTACTCTCCCTCACGTTGTTCCAACCCCAAGACTTTCATTCATCTTCGGGACACAAATTAAGATATTTTAGATTAAATCTGAGAGCTGGATCACTCCTCCATTGGCTGCTGGGTAATTTCATCTGCCGGCCCAGAAACTCAGATAAACTTGAAGTTTATCAAGCGACGAGAATACTTTTTGTGCGCAAAACCCCCCAAAAATAACGACTTTATTCAACCATCTCTTCTCTTGCATGTCGGCCAATAGTGAGCCTACATTCTGACGTACAACCCAGAAGTGCTGCGCTGTTACACTACGTTGTTACATTTTTGGGTGAACTAACCCTTTTATTTACATGAGAAGTTATATATTTTAACTAACCCTTTAAGTATTGTGGTATTTTGCCATTTTTCTCACTGACACGCACCCAACTCGTAAACATCGGGGCTTAAAGGTTGTCTCAGCGATTTCAGGCCCAAACATAAATGATCACATTCATCTAATCTTTCCTAACGATCCGCTAGCTGCCGCTCAATAAGCAGGGCGTCAAAACACTGCGTCTCTGAAGGCAGCCTCGGCTCGGAGATCTGCACACAACAACATTGGGTTCACCAACCACTCAAAACCAAAATAAATAGTGTTCCAACCAATCACCGACAGGTGTCCGTTGATAGACGCTGGCTTCTTCTTCAGCTCCGCCTTCGCGTGCAGCCGTGCATGAGCGCAAAACCTCACAACACTCGCCCCTGTCGCTGATTGGTTGGAACACTATTTATTTTGGTTTTGAGTGGTTGGTGAACCCAATTGTTTTTGTGTGATGACTTGAACGCACCATATAACAATACCATTTAGAGCAATTTTTTCCAGCTGGTGAACGATAAAAACATTGACAGCCAATCAGAATCCATGCTGCTTTAAAGAGCTCGAGCATTTAAAGCGGCAGACGTCAAAACTACTGCGCGCTTGTAATAAACAGATCGTCATCGTGCTTTGGTGTGGACGCTAATCCAGTTATCGTTCTTGGTCTAAAAGGGCCTTTACTGTGGCGTTAACAAACTTGCTCAGCAAGATTCTCTCAAACTGTCGCTGAACTGAAACAAACAAGGAAAAAGATTGATTTATACAGCAATGCTGAGAAGTTCAGTGCCCTTTAAATTTCAGAATGCAGCGCGAGTTTGAGTAGAGTACGTTTCTGCCCCAACGATTCAGTCACTGACTAAATATAAAACATCATTGTATATTTAAGTTAGGTGAAGGTGACAGTCGGTTATAATCAGATTATCTCGGAGGATCTTCACTGATAGCACACGCACATCTCAGAGACGTCTATTTGATGTCTGCGTTACATCTCAATTATAGAGCGTTTGCTCATCTGCAATACGGTTCCTGTCAGATGTTAAACAGACGTTTAGAAAACGCCTTTAAGATGTTTATGATTTAAAATGCATGTAAATCTGCTTTTCCTAAACTAAGACGTTTGTGAACGACAGATGTTTTCCATATTAAGTGCTCTTTAGCAGACGTCTAACAGACGCACCTGTGCTATCTGGGAAATCCACTTAAACTCGTAACAAAAACATGTAATACTTATATAAAAATAGACATGAGCTTATAATAGATCAAATATATATGGCAGACATCATGTTTACAAGCATCTGAATCATATAACACATGATTTAAAGGCACTGGATGGACTTCTGACCTCAGATAATGTGTTTAAACGACTCCAGACGAATCTGAGCTGACACAGTAAACCAGATCTTTCTCAGGAAATGATGTGTATTATTAACAGCATGTTGAAATGTCTTTTAATACCAGCCATTTTGTATATCCACATTCATCATCATTACATTTTAATGGTTATATATACTATGACATTTTTTGTGAAAAACATTTATTGTTTTATAATGTGAATATAGGAATAATGCTGGTACTTTGGACCTGAGGTGGGAAATGTGATTTCTTAAATATTAAAATTATTTTAAAATAAATTATTTAAAAAAATACATTTATTTTAAAATGGCACCGTCTCCTGAGAATGGGAGAATGAAATAGCACACAAACCAGCAGAATGTAATTTTACATTTACAGAGAAATTACATCTGATTTTAGCAATACACACACTAAATATATATTTAAGCACCTAAAGAAATAAAAACAATTAGTGGTCGACCAATATTGATTTTTTTAAGCTTGATGCCGATATATATCTCTATAATTTATTGCTTAATATTTAATACATTTCAAATAAATAATTTGTTATAAAAATTAATTTGAAAAATAATCTGTAAAATAAACAGACTTACATTATACTTTAGATGGCAACTTCATTCTGTAGTCCCATATTACAGTATTTTCACAAGTAAAGAAATTGTTGATACAAATTAATAAAAAGGAAGTAAATACTGTAACTAACAGGACACTCAGTAATCTGGGAAGTGTGTGTGCATTGAGTTTAGGTAACACTAATTTTACATACAGCTCACAGTATGAATGGCATGAATATGACAGTGGCCAAGTTTAAAATCAAGGGCTTAAAGTTTGTCCCAAAAGTCAAAAACCCAAAGTTGTGAATTTAACTTGCGCGCAATATTTAAATATATTCAATTTGCAAGGTCCGACCGTTACATTTTTATGCAGTCTACAAGTAGTAGGCCTATACACTTCAGATATCTCACAGCTGGATTCAAGCAAGTCTGCAAGGTTTGTGAAATTAATGTTTATTAGATATTCAAAGATGTATTTAAATGATATAAATACGTACTTGCTGAATGCCGATGTCCTTGCACACTGAGTCCGAAACTTTTGCACGTTAAAAAATAAATACGACCTCACGTTGTGTGAATCACGTTTACATATGCCTCCGAAACTTTCGTCCGTCATTAAAAAAATTCGGATCGGGTTCGATTTTCTACGTTTTTCCCATCCGTAGCTCAAGCATTCTGGGAGGTGTTTGGACAATTCAGAGCCACCGAAAGACGATTACGAAAAAACACATCCGAAAATTTCAAGACCTTAAATGAGAAAGTATTATAGTGTTTGCCTTTTTATTACTAATGGGAGCATGGGATCACATGGGATCAGCGCTGTCAAAATAAAAGTCCTGCGTCCGAAACCTCAGCCAAACATGAGTATCAGCCAATGCAGATATTTAATTAAAACATGGCAAATATCGGTGAATATCTCAGCCTTGGCAATATATCGGTCGACCACTGGAAAAGAGATATATCAAAATGTGTTTATGTGTTTATAAAAATAACATTTAAAAACTTGTGTGTGTGTGTGTGTGAGACTTTCCTGCAGCAGTTTGTCAGTACTCAGACCATGAAGGCACCAAAGAAGTTCTCGTATGTGTTATGGAGAACCAGCGAGCTGTTATTGACCTTCACGAACACACTGTCTCCTTTACTCAGCTGGAAGATGCCGCCCAGGTAACTGTTGCCCCGCCCGCCGCTCGACTGGTGCTTATCCGACATGCAGAGGAACCTGCAGTGAACACAGTCATGACCGTAATGCTGACAGAAGTCGTCTAAACTGGCTGGGTTTACATGCACAGCTTCTGTTTCAGTCGGACTGAATTCATTGCGATTGATGAATCTGAATGTAGTGTTTACATGAGCGCTGAACATGTGATCGGGTCGATGTGTGTGTTTATGTGTCACACGCTTCAAATCGGAATAGATATTTTGACATGCGGTCACTGCACGAATATTCAGTTTCCCGCTGTTTGCGCATAATAACTATCCTCCTACACTGGTGCTTTATTGGTTTTATTGGCTTTATTGGTTGCATCATTACGCTACTTCTACGACATTACGCTATTTCTACGACATTATGCTACTTCTACGACATTATGCTACTTCTACGACATTACGCTATTTCTACGACATTACGCTATTTCTATATCATTACGCTATTTCTACATCATTACGCTACTTCTACGACATTACGCTATTTCTACGTCATTATGCTACTTCTACACCATTACGCTATTTCTACATCATTACGCTATTTCTACATCATTACGCTACTTCTACGACATTACGCTATTTCTACGTCATTACGCTATTTCTACGTTATTACGCTACTTCTACGACATTACACTATTTCTTCGTCATTACGCTATTTCTACGTCATTACGCTATTTCTACATCATTACGCTACTTCTACGACATTATTCTACTTCTACGACATTACGCTATTTCTACGTCATAACGCTATTTCTACATCATTACATTATTTCGACATCATTACGCTATTTCTACGTCATTACTTTATTTCTACATCATTACGTTATTTCTACATCATTACGCTATTTCTACATCATTACGCTATTTCTACATCATTACGCTATTTCTACGTCATTACTTTATTTCTACATCATTACGTTATTTCTACATCATTACGCTATTTCTACGCCATTACGCTATTTCTACGTCATTACGCTATTTATACGTCATTGCGCTATTTATACGTCATTGCGCTATTTCTACATCAAGGAATAAACCACTCCTTTCAATCCGATCGAAATCTCGTTGGGATGGAGCTCAATCGGGTCGGTTAAGGCGTTTACATGAAGGCTCTCAGTCCGACTGAGCCGTCAGTCCCATCACTAACGGATTATTTGAATGCATGTAAACGCAGCCAGTGAGTCCTGGTGTCAGATTGAGTACCTGGAGTTCTGCATCAGCTCCATGGGCTTGTAGTTGTAGCTCTGCGAGCACTGCATGACTTTGTGTTGGAAGAATATGCAGTTCTCCAGGTGGGAGATCTTGGAGAAGACGTAATAGTACCCGTCCTGCTGGATGTACAGACTGTTGTTCTTGTAGTCCATTCCCTTCAGGAACACGGGGAAGCTGCCGGTCCTCCAGCCCAGGACACCGCTGCCTCCAGACGCGGCCGAATCGCCTACACAAACACAGTCTAGCTGGATTACATAGGTATGAGTGCTGTCAATCAATTAATCGCATCCAAAATGAAAGTTTGCATTTACATAATATATGTGTATGTACTGTGTATCATTTATTTTGTATATATAAATACACACACATGCATGTATATTTAAGAAAATGTGTTATTTATATATAAAATATTTATATATAATAAAAATGATGTAAAAATATATAATACACATGCAAATATTTTTTAAATATATACATGCATGTGTGTATTAAAGTATTCAAAATAATGATACACTGTACACATATATATATATATATATATATTATATAATAAAAGTACATTATAGTATATTATATAAAAAAGGCTGACAAATGACCTCATCCATGAAGAAAAATAGTTATATCATGACAACTTTCGGAATAGTTTTAGCGTTTTATTGAATATGGCAATGTTGATGTATTTAATTTTCGGCTATGTCCACATTAATCCGGATACATTTGAAAACAGCGTTTTCGTTTAAAAACGCTCTCCGTCTACACTAGCGTTTTCAGGCGTTTTCCGACGTTTCAGTGTGGATGAGGAACTTCTAAATTCACCTTACTGCGCATGCGTGAAACCTCACAGAAGCTCACCGAGATGATACAGATGGAAAAATAAATAATAAAGTTATCGCGCAATTCTTCTAACAGGATAATTTTATTTAGCAAAATATCTCACCATCACTGATGCGTCCAGGTCGCACTCAGTCACCATATGTTTGGTCTAAAACGCGACTGCCCTCCTGTGTTGCCGCAGGACAGCAAATGTGAGTACATTTTCCGTCATCTTTGCAGTACTGTGATATGAAGAGTGTGCAAATAACATATTTTAGCAACAGTGTAAAAGTGAATAGCACATAACGGGCACTATACTGGTAAACATGAATATCTATTGGTACAACATGGATCACATGACTAAACTTACGTTATCGTTTTCAAATACCTCCTGCTTCACAGTCCACACTACAACGCGAAAACGGCGTTTTCAAATTTATCTGCTTTGGAGAGCATATTTCAAAAGCTACGACTTAAAACGCCATCTCAGTGTGGACGGAAGGCCAAACCGGACATAAAAATATAAGTTTTCAAAGGAAACGTATTAGTGTGGACGTGGCCTTAGTGGACTGGATTTGCCGCTACTTTAGAGCAAGTATGGACTTGCTACTAGAGGTTTAACGACCTCAGTTTTTTTTTCTGTAAAGTAACTAATCGCTGATTACGTCATGAATAAAAACAGAAGAGAAGGGAATGCTTTGCAACAGGCCACAGTTTGCAACTAGAAGCTAACGTTTGTGAGCAACATTGGTGTTGTTGAGCCTGAGGCTGGAGCCGAGACTGGGACGCGGTGTTGTTGAGCCTGAGGCTGAGCCGAGACTGGGACGCGGTGTTGTTGAGCCTGAGGCTGAGCCGAGACTGGGATGCGGTGTTGTTGAGCCTGAGGCTGGACCCGAGACTGGGACGCGGTGTTGTTGAGCCTGAGGCTGGAGCCGAGACTGGGACGCGGTGTTGTTGAGCCTGAGGCTGAGCCGAGGCTGGGACGCGGTGTTGTTGAGCCTGAGGCTGAGCCGAGACTGGGACGCGGTGTTGTTGAGCCTGAGGCTGAGCCGAGGCTGGGACGCGGTGTTGTTGAGCCTGAGGCTGAGCCGAGACTGGGACGCGGTGTTGTTGAGCCTGAGGCTGAGCCGAGACTGGGACGCGGTGTTGTTGAGCCTGAGGCTGAGCCGAGACTGGGACGCGGTGTTGTTGAGCCTGAGGCTGGACCCGAGACTGGGACGCGGTGTTGTTGAGCCTGAGGCTGGAGCCGAGACTGGGACGCGGTGTTGTTGAGCCTGAGGCTGAGCCGAGGCTGGGACGCGGTGTTGTTGAGCCTGAGGCTGAGCCGAGACTGGGACGCGGTGTTGTTGAGCCTGAGGCTGAGCCGAGACTGGGACGCGGTGTTGTTGAGCCTGAGGCTGAGCCGAGACTGGGACGCGGTGTTGTTGAGCCTGAGGCTGGAGCCGAGACTGGGACGCGGTGTTGTTGAGCCTGAGGCTGAGCCGAGACTGGGACGCAGTGTTGTTGAGCCTGAGGCTGAGCCGAGGCTGGGACGCGGTGTTGTTGAGCCTGAGGCTGAGCCGAGACTGGGACGCGGTGTTGTTGAGCCTGAGGCTGAGCCGAGACTGGGACGCGGTGTTGTTGAGCCTGAGGCTGGAGCCGAGACTGGGACGCGGTGTTGTTGAGCCTGAGGCTGGAGCCGAGACTGGGACGCGGTGTTGTTGAGCCTGAGGCTGAGCCGAGGCTGGGACGCGGTGTTGTTGAGCCTGAGGCTGAGCCGAGGCTGGGACGCGGTGTTGTTGAGCCTGAGGCTGAGCCGAGACTGGGACGCGGTGTTGTTGAGCCTGAGGCTGAGCCTGAGGCTGAGCCGAGACTGGGACGCGGTGTTGTTGAGCCTGACCTTGAGCCGAGCCTGGGATGTGGTGTTGTTGAGCCTGACCTTGAGCCGAGCCTGGGATGTGGTGTTGTTGAGCCTGAGGCGGGAGCCGAGACTGGGACGCGGTGTTGTTGAGCCTGAGGCTGGAGCCGAGACTGGGACGCGGTGTTGTTGAGCCTGAGGCTGAGCCGAGACTGGGATGTGGTGTTGTTGAGCCTGAGGCGGGAGCCGAGACTGGGACGCGGTGTTGTTGAGCCTGAGGCTGGAGCCGAGACTGGGACGCGGTGTTGTTGAGCCTGAGGCTGAGCCGAGACTGGGACGCGGTGTTGTTGAGCCTGAGGCTGAGCCGAGACTGGGACGCGGTGTTGTTGAGCTTGAGGCTGAGCCGAGACTGGGACGCGGTGTTGTTGAGCCTGGGGCTGAGCCGAGACTGGGACGTGGTGTTGTTGAGCCTGACCTTGAGCCGAGCCTGGGATGTGGTGTTGTTGAGCCTGAGGCTGAGCTGAGACTGAGACGCGGTGTTGTTGAGCCTGAGGCTGAGCCGAGACTGGGACGCGGTGTTGTTGAGCCTGAGGCTGAGCTGAGACTGGGACGCGGTGTTGTTGAGCCTGAGGCTGAGCCGAGACTGGGACGCGGTGTTGTTGAGCCTGCGGCTGAGCCGAGACTGGGACGCGGTGTTGTTGAGCCTGACCTTGAGCCAAGCCTGGGATGTGGTGTTGTTGAGCCTGAGGCTGAGCCGAGACTGGGATGCGGTGTTGTTGAGCCTGACCTTGAGCCGAGCCTGGGACGCGGTGTTGTTGAGCCTGAGGCTGGAGCCGAGACTGGGACGCGGTGTTGTTGAGCCTGAGGCTGAGCCGAGACTGGGATGCGGTGTTGTTGAGCCTGAGGCTGAGCCGAGACTGGGATGCGGTGTTGTTGAGCCTGAGGCTGAGCCAAGCCTGGGATGTGGTGTTGTTGAGCCTGAGGCTGAGCCGAGACTGGGACGCGGTGTTGTTGAGCCTGAGGCTGAGCCGAGACTGGGACGCGGTGTTGTTGAGCCTGAGGCTGAGCCGAGACTGGGATGCGGTGTTGTTGAGCCTGAGGCTGAGCCAAGCCTGGGATGTGGTGTTGTTGAGCCTGAGGCTGAGCCGAGACTGGGATGCGGTGTTGTTGAGCCTGACCTTGAGCCGAGCCTGGGACGCGGTGTTGTTGAGCCTGAGGCTGGAGCCGAGACTGGGACGCGGTGTTGTTGAGCCTGAGGCTGAGCCGAGACTGGGATGCGGTGTTGTTGAGCCTGAGGCTGAGCCGAGACTGGGATGCGGTGTTGTTGAGCCTGAGGCTGAGCCAAGCCTGGGATGTGGTGTTGTTGAGCCTGAGGCTGAGCCGAGACTGGGACGCGGTGTTGTTGAGCCTGAGGCTGAGCCGAGACTGGGACGCGGTGTTGTTGAGCCTGAGGCTGAGCCGAGACTGGGATGCGGTGTTGTTGAGCCTGAGGCTGAGCCAAGCCTGGGATGTGGTGTTGTTGAGCCTGAGGCTGAGCCGAGACTGGGATGCGGTGTTGTTGAGCCTGACCTTGAGCCGAGCCTGGGACGCGGTGTTGTTGAGCCTGAGGCTGGAGCCGAGACTGGGACGCGGTGTTGTTGAGCCTGAGGCTGAGCCGAGACTGGGATGTGGTGTTGTTGAGCCTGAGGCTGAGCCGAGACTGGGATGCGGTGTTGTTGAGCCTGACCTTGAGCCGAGCCTGGGATGGGGTGTTGTTGAGCCTGAGGCTGAGCCGAGACTGGGATGCGGTGTTGTTGAGCCTGAGGCTGGAGCCGAGACTGGGACGCGGGTCGCCTGGAGCACAGCATTAGTCTATCGCTGCTGCACAACAGCTCGTTTTAGCAGGGCTTTTGTCCATGGGTCGCTAGCTCTCACAGTTTTCTGCTTGTTCTAAATCAGATACAGATAAAGTAGCACAGTAAGATTACATTTACTTGAATGCGTTAGAGAGAGAGCGATTGCGTGTGAGAATTGTTTGCGCTGCGTTTTTCTACTAATAGTGAAGCGGTGGGTTTTAGTTGCTTCAAAAACAGGAAGAAATCTATGCTAGCACTTTTCAGTTCATAAGCTAGTTTATTGATTAAAAAAAAGCAGTGCTGACGGTAAGTTTCTGCATTCCTGAATGATTTGTGTGCACGCTATTGTCTGTATATGTGTGTTACAGCACATTAGTTTACCTGTGCAATAAACTAAAAAACCTGCATTCACCCGATTGAGATTGAGCATCCAGATGCTATAAACAAACATAACTAGTGGAGCGCTCTCGGAGTATGCTTTTATTTGACATTTCATTGAATGGAAACGGGGCGTAAAAGTGGACTTCAAAGATTTCTTATCGTGTGGCACCCTCTATGTTTTTTTTTTAGTTTTGATTGTAATTTATAAAACAGTAAGCCAGAACAGTCCAAAAGGTCTTCTGCGATCAGCGACCAGAGGTGTAGAGTAGTTTTTTGTAGTGAGTATACTGTCATATACACTCTCCGCCCCCCCTCCCCGCGAGTGTCACGGGCGCTTCAGTGTGTAGTAGAGTGCTCATTCACAGAGACACGCAGAACATCCAGAGTTTATTTCAATAGCAGTCTTTTGAGCTTTAATATTCATAGACACTAGTCCATATCGAGATTTGATTCATTGTACATCCCTACTTTTGATTTATCCATTCAAAAATGGCCAAATTGCGTGACGTTCCGCTTTGCTAAGTTACATTTGTGACTGGACTCCACGATTCGATCCGTGTCGCTGCGCAAACACAGACGGCGGGGTGAATTTATGAATGAAAGTTTGAAAGTTCTGTCACAAAACGATGTTGTTCAGAAACCCTCGCGCTTGTTTGAGTGGGTATACGGAAATCCTTGACGTTTCCTAGTGGGTATTCGACGTATCCCTGCGTATCACGTAGACTACACCACTGTCAGCGACAAGTTGACGTCAAGCTTAAAGCGTAATGGCAGAGCATTCAAGTCAACTAGTCTATAAAACCTCCACTGCCAATAAACACACCGACATTAATCCCACAGCAGATCTAGGCAGGTGGAGCTGGGGAGGAGGAGGGGTTCAGAGAAACTTGCAGCAAACACTGAACCACAATATTTGAGTGTTGAGCAAACGATCTCATTGGCTGCCGGATCACCTTAGCCAATCAGCTTGTGCCATGTGCTAATGTGATTGCTTGTAGATCGCATGTAAAGGTCCATCAGCCTGCGCCCTCTAGAGTTTCATGACTGAACTAGATATTCAATAAAAAGTCTAAAAATGTAACAGACGGCACAGAACGATAAAAATGTTTTTAATGAAAAATTACATGGCTTATAATATAATGATTTTCCTAGAAGTTATTGTATTATTAATGGAAAGACTCTCTCTCTCTCTGTGTGTGTGTGTGTGTGTGTGTGTGTGTGTGTGTGTTTGTACCTACTTAACCACATTTTGGGGACAAATTTTTACCCAGAAGTGAGCTCAACCTGACAAAACCTCAAAATGTTATAAAGTTTTTTTCTATTATTGTAAAAATGTAGAAGGTTTTATGTTGGGGATTGCAGTATTTATGACTAGCTGTACTGTATATAATCAAAAGTAGTATACGCAATGTCCCCATTCATTCTGATAGCTGAGTAAACGTGTGTGTGTGGAAGTGTGTGTGTGTGTGTGTGTGTGTGTGTGTGTGTGTGTGTGTTTTCATACTTTGCAGAAATGCTGCCGGTTTGCTCTCAGCTTTGGCAACCGGTTTGCTCTCAGATTTGGCAACCGGTTTGCTCTCAGCTTTAGGGGTATTTTCAGGTAAAACTTCATTAAGATCTGTTGAGAAAACAAGCAGGATGAACATTAAACACATGATGAATAGCAGTATTTCAAACGTGTGTGTGTGTGTGTGTGTGTTTACCAACCATTTGCACTGGTGTGAATGAAGTCCTTCTCTCCCTGCAGATAAATATTTACAGCAGAATTATTAAGATCATCCAAGACATGTTTATATATTGACACACACGCATACCTGAGTAAAGATAAACTCACTTTTCTAAATTCCACTTTCTGGATATCTGATGAAATCTAGGGGGAAAAGAGAAAATATTTGACAACATGTTTTTTCACAAACTTTTCCTCGAACATTTTAGCGTTTCAGATGTAAATTTGCTGGGAAACTAAAGCCTGTTAACACATATGTTCAGTGCGATATTTTAATAAACAGCTGTTAATGCATCTATTCGGGCCGACACAAACACATAACCAACAAGATTGTTGTAAGATTGCTGTTAACATAAAAATATGACGATGGCGCTCACGACTAAATTTTTTTCTCTCATAATTTGACGTTTTACTCATCATTTATGACATATTTATCTCATAATCATGATTAGGACTTGGTATGTCATGTTTATGACTTTTTATTAGGATTTACCCAAGCATGATTATTTTTACTTGGTTGAAATAGGCTGATCTGCTAAAAGGCGTCTAATGTGTGTTCATATGTTTGCTTTCTCAGGCCCTGAAACCAAGTGTGCAAACCAGTATATATGTTTACAGGAAATCAACACTTATACAGAACTATGTCAATATACTGCGGGGGTTGTGTAACCTAGTGGTTAGTAATCTGGGCTAGTTACCAAGATTCGGAGGGTTCAAACCTCCACCAAACACACGTCTGAACGAAGATCCATTAGCTAAAAGACAGATTCATTAATGACACTAGAACAGCAGAGGGCTGTCTATTATTACCAGAGGACACTAGCTATCACACTACTTTCACTTGTGTGTAAAATTGGAATTCAAGAGACACTAGAACAGCATTTGGCTGTTTCTCCTCCATCATAAACGAGTGTGTGTCGAGCGTCATCATAAACGAGTGTGTGTCGAGCGTCAGACGAAACACAGTAAACGCTGTCGTGTTCTCTGGCGTTCGGACGCTGGTGTTCGGGAACACACTCGTGTGTGTGAGACGCTTCTGGAGGGAATTACACCAGATCAGTCTGACTCTGATCACACACTTCGACTCCGGCGCTTCAGAAACACCAAACCAACATTAGAGACGCTGCGACGCCATTGGTCCACTGGCTACTCCAGTTATCCAATCACAGCTGACGCTGAGCCAAAGTCACATGGGGTTGAGTGCCGGAGTTATGACGTCACTTTGTAGGCCAACTCGGAAGCTAGCGGCGCATGGGTTCCCTCGATCGAAAAGCTATGCATTTTCCCCATAGACTTTTGGAAAATCGCAAAAAATAAGATCTGTGTTTAACAAAGAGTTGTGACCCTTACACGTTTTGTCTATCAAGATAATCTTTACAAGTTAATCCAAAATTTATACATTTTGAAGCCTATATAAAGTTTTTAAAAAACACAAGCAGACACAATAAAGTTTAAAAAACCACAAGCAGGTTATAACTGTGTGTTCTTTGTCATAGATCAAAACGTGAAAATATTTAGAGGCTTTGTTCACCACAGACCTTATTTCAGCCGATTTAGCAAAAACCCATTCAAAAATCCCATAGACTTTAGAGCGAGGGAACCGGGAGTGCTAAAATGCTAACTCACTTCCGCGTTTTGGCCTACAGAGTGACGTCGTAACTTCGCCACTCTATTCTGTAAATGTGTTTCATAGTAGATTATACACGAATATGCAAGAATATTTAGCCTTTTCTAATCATGTCCATAATTTCTTTTGTGGGTTGCATATAGCAAGTGCCACAAAGTCAGGTTTTGTACCAATCCGATGAAGTTAAAAACTATGTATGTATTTTTTATTTATTAATTCTGCGTTTGGATATACATTTAGACTTCATCATGGCTGATTTGTAAATTATAACCCCCAAAAAATGTGTATGTTTCTGCCATTGTTTTGCTACGGCGTCTGTTTTTCACCACGAATATCACAAGTCAAGTCAAGTCATCTTCATTTATACAGTGCTTTTAACAATGTAGATCGTTCCAAAGCTGCTTTACAGAGATAATAGGAAATTAAAGTAACAGAGATTGTTTTGGCTTTACAGCAGCTCTAGAATAAAGTTATTGTTCAGCTAAAGTTAGTTTTAATGATTCACTTCCGTCGCATCGATCATTAGTTATTAACTTAGGGGCCGCTAACACGACACCGCTCTAACAGAAAACTCTCAAGTTCTCTCTACGCAAACTTTAAAACACGAGCCTGTGAGAACACAGATGGCGCACATGTGTATTAAGAGTTCACTCTATAGGGATGCGCGTGTGAATATGTGTGCGCCGGCATGGAGTCCTTCCCTAAAAAACCACCACTCAACAAACTACTTGTCTGGCCTTAAAATTTATAATACAGAATTGTATTGCTTCGGCGTAGCCACGTGAACCGGCATTATCCCGACAGCGATTATCTGTACAGAGGAGAAGGAGGCCTTCACAGGGAGGGACTAGAACACTTCAGGACTGCGCTGTCTAATAGGGAGCCAATGCAGTGTTGACAGAGCCGGGCTAATATGCTCATACTTCCTGGTTCTGGTAAGAACTCGAGCTACGGCGTTTTGAACTAGCTGTAGTTTGTTTATTAAGCGTGCAGGGCAACCACCCAGTAGAGCATTACAATAGTCTAGCCTTGAGGTCATGAACGCATGAACTAATTGTTCCGCATTCGTCAATGAGAGCATATGGCATAATTTAGATATATTTTTAAGATGGAAAAATCCGGTTTTACAGATACTAGACACGTGGCTTTCAAATGAAAGGTTGGTATCAAAGAGCACACCCAGGTTCCTAACCGACGACGAAGACTTGACAGAGCAGCCATCAAGTGTTAGACAGTATTCTGGGTTATTACGTGAGGATGTTTTTTGTCCAATAATTAGAATCTCTGTCTTTTCAGAATTTAGTAGTAGGAAATTACTAGTCATCCAGTTTTTTATATCAGCTATGCATTCCGTTAATTTTGTGAATTGGTAAGTTTCGTCAGGGCGTGAAGAAATATACAGCTGAGTATCATCGGCATAACAGTGAAAGCTAACTCCATGTTTCCTAATGATATCTCCTAATGGTAGCATGTACAGAGTGAACAGCAGCGGTCCTAGTACTGAGCCTTGTGGTACGCCATACTGAAGTTGTGATCGATAAGACATCTCTTCATTTACTGCTACAAACTGATAACGGTCAGTTAAGTATGATTTAAACCATGCTAATGCAATTCCACTAATGCCAACATAATTTTCGAGTCTATTCGAATGTTGAATGTTGTGGAATGTTGTGGTCGATGGTGTCAAATGCAGCACTAAGATCGAGTAACACTAATAGAGAGATACAACCACGATCGGATGATATCCTGGCAGATATCATTTCTTTCTAGAAAGGAACACAGTTGTGAGGATACTGCTTTTTCTAGTATCTTTGACAGAAAGGGTAGATTCGAGATCGGCATGTAATTGACTAATTCTGTAGGATCAAGTTGCGTTTTTTTTTACAAGCAGTTTAATAATAGCCAGCTTAAAGGTTTTTGGAACGTATCCTAGTGACAAAGATGAATTAATGATATTGAGAAGAGGATCTATGACCTCTGGAAACATCTCTTTCAATAGCTTCGTCGGTATAGGGTCTAACATACATGTTGTCGATTTAGATGATTTAACGATTAAAAAATATTCCTCTCCTATAGTAATGAATGAATCAATCTGAATCAACAAGTTCCACCTTTAAAAAAAATAATCTTTAGCCTTTCTAATCAGGTCGATATTGTTTGTGTGTGCATTTTTGTGAAGCATAACTCTATGACTGAAAGACTTAGAGCCACCAGAAGGACTCAGGAGTGTGTGTCTGCTGTAGAGATGGCAGATAACTCTATGCTATAGACATGAAGCACTGACCGTGTGTCTGCTGTAGAGATGGCAGATAACTCTATGCTATAGAAATGAAGCACTGACCGTGTGTCTGCTGTAGAGATGGCAGATAACTCTATGCTATAGACATGAAGCATTGACCGTGTGTCTGCTGTAGAGATGGCAGATAACTCTATGCTATAGACATGAAGCACTGACGGTGTGTCTGCTGTAGAGATGGCAGATAACTCTATGCTATAGACATGAAGCATTGACCGTGTGTCTGCTGTAGAGATGGCAGATAACTCTATGCTATAGACATGAAGCACTGACCGTGTGTCTGCTGTAGAGATGGCAGATAACTCTATGCTATAGACATGAAGCATTGACCGTGTGTCTGCTGTAGAGATGGCAGATAACTCTATGCTATAGACATGAAGCACTGACCGTGTGTCTGCTGTAGAGATGGCAGATAACTCTATGCTATAGAAATGAAGCACTGACCGTGTGTCTGCTGTAGAGATGGCAGATAACTCTATGCTATAGACATTAAGCACTGACCGTGTGTCTGCTGTAGAGATGGCAGATAACTCTATGCTATAGAAATGAAGCACTGACCGTGTGTCTGCTGTAGAGATGGCAGATAACTCTATGCTATAGACATGAAGCATTGACCGTGTGTCTGCTGTAGAGATGGCAGATAACTCTATGCTATAGACATGAAGCACTGACGGTGTGTCTGCTGTAGAGATGGCAGATAACTCTATGCTATAGACATGAAGCACTGACCGTGTGTCTGCTGTAGAGATGGCAGATAACTCTATGCTATAGACATGAAGCACTGACCGTGTGTCTGCTGTAGAGGCTGTAGAGGTGGCAGATAATTCTATGCTATAGAAATGAAGCACTGACCGTGTGTCTGCTGTAGAGATGGCAGATAACTCTATGCTATAGACATGAAGCACTGACCGTGTGTCTGCTGTAGAGATGGCAGATAACTCTATGCTATAGACATGAAGCACTGACCGTGTGTCTGCTGTAGAGATGGCAGATAACTCTATGCTATAGACATGAAGCACTGACCGTGTGTCTGCTCTAGAGATGGTAGATCACTCTATGCTATAGACATGAAGCACTGACCGTGTGTCTGCTGTAGAGGTGGCAAATAACTCTATGCTATAGAAATGAAGCACTGACCGTGTGTCTGCTGTAGAGGCATAGAAATGAAGCACTGACCGTGTGTCTGCTGTAGAGGTGGCAGATAACTCTATGCTATAGAAATGAAGCACTGACCGTGTGTCTGCTGTAGAGATGGCAGATAACTCTATGCTATAGAAATGAAGCACTGACCGTGTGTCTGCTGTAGAGGCTGTAAAGGTGGCAGATAACTCTATACTATAGAAATGAAGCACTGACCGTGTGTCTGCTGTAGAGATGGCAGATAACTCTATGCTATAGAAATGAAGCACTGACCGCGTGTCTGCTGTAGAGATGGCAGATAACTCTATGCTATAGAAATGAAGCACTGACCGTGTGTCTGCTGTAGAGGCTGTAGAGGTGGCAGATAACTCTATGCTATAGAAATGAAGTACTGACCGTGTGTCTGCTGTAGAGGCTGTAGAGGTGGCAGATAACTCTATGGTATAGAAATGAAGCACTGACCGTGTGTCTGCTGTAGAGGCTGTAGAGGTGGCAGATAACTCTATGCTATAGAAATGAAGCACTGACCGTGTGTCTGCTGTAGAGGCTGTAGAGGTGGCAGATAACTCTATGCTATAGAAATGAAGCACTGACCGTGTGTCTGCTGTAGAGGCTGTAGAGGTGGCAGATAACTCTATGCTATAGAAATGAAGCACTGACCGTGTGTCTGCTGTAGAGATGGCAGATAACTATGCTATAGAAATGAAGCACTGACCACGTGTCTGCTGTAGAGATGCCAGATAACTCTATGCTATAGAAATGAAGCACTGACCGTGTGTCTGCTGTAGAGGCTGTAGAGGCGGCAGATAACTCTATGCTATAGAAATGAAGCACTGACCGTGTGTCTGCTGTAGAGGCTGTAGAGGCGGCAGATAACTCTATGCTATAGAAATGAAGCACTGACCGTGTGTCTGCTGTAGAGGCTGTAGAGGCGGCAGATAACTCTATGCTATAGAAATGAAGCACTGACCGTGTGTCTGCTGTAGAGGCTGTAGAGGTGGCAGATAACTCTATGCTATAGAAATGAAGCACTGACCGTGTGTCTGCTGTAGAGGCTGTAGAGGCGGCAGATAACTCTATGCTATAGAAATGAAGCACTGACCGTGTGTCTGCTGTAGAGGCTGTAGAGGTGGCAGATAACTCTATGCTATAGAAATGAAGCACTGACCGTGTGTCTGCTGTAGAGGCTGTAGAGGTGGCAGATAACTCTATGCTATAGAAATGAAGCACTGACCGTGTGTCTGCTGTAGAGGCTGTAGAGGTGGCAGATAACTCTATGCTATAGAAATGAAGCACTGACCGTGTGTCTGCTGTAGAGGCTGTAGAGGTGGCAGATGCAGCCCGCCTCGAGGAGCACGCCGAGCAGCGCCGCCGCCAGCAGCAGGTGCACGAGCTGGAGCCGTGGGACGTCCCGCCTGACGCGCGCCTGGCTCGGGAACGCCTGGCTGTCCACCACGAACACCTGAGGACTGCGCTCCTTCTCGCCCGCGTCCTGCATGCTGACGCCACAGCACTGAGCTAACCAGACACACTCTCCTCCATGCGCTCACTGCATCTTTAGCGACAGTGCAGCACACACACCAGCACACACTGAGGGAGTGAGAGAGAGAGAGAGAGAGAGAGAGAGAGAGAGAGAGAGAGAGAGAGAGAGAGAGAGAGAGAGAGAGAGATCCTCTGACCCGAAACCTCACGAGCGTGAGAGAGAGAGAGTGTGTGTGTGAGAGAGAAAGAGTGTGTGTGTGTGTGTGTGTTAAAGAGAGAGAGAGAGAGAGAGAGAGAGAGAGAGAGTAGGGAGGGGTTCAACAAGGGACAGAAACTAGGATGAGGAAGTGTTGCTGTATGATGATAAATCATCCGTCACTTCATCTGTACGCATGTCTTCTGTTGCTGTTCTCTATTTACATTGCTCAACATTTTTTTTTGCAATATGAAATAAAAGTGACAAAATCCTACTTATGAAATAAAAAGTTACATTTGTTACTCAAAAAGTAATGAATGGAGGATGGAGCAGGCTTCACTCAATAGTTTACACTTAAATTCATTTTTAAGAGTGCTGGCCTAATAGGTAAAGTTCATATATGGAAAAAAAGAGGCCGCACTTTGCATAGGCAGTTTATTTTACACAAACGCGTTTCGGCGTGTGCCTTCTTCAGTGTGCAAATAATCGTACTTGAACCAATCTTATACCCACACCAGTTGACACCCATAATCACATCAACCAATAAAAATAATGCACGTGTTACCAATATTTCAATGAGTCCATTAATGAAAGACAGTCCATTAATGAAAGTACGATTATTTGCACACTGAAGAAGGCACACGCCGAAACGCGTTTGTGTAAAATAAACTGCCTATGCAAAGTGCGGCCTCTTTTTTACTCAAAAAGTAACAATATTCTACTTATCATAAACGTAACTTGTAATTATTTTTACTTCATGTAACAATAGTCTACTTACTTGATTACAAAAAGTTAATGTATTTAAATTTATATGAACAATATAGTTATTGAATAAAATAACTTTTTAGTATTGTTACTTAAAAAGTAACAATATCTTCTATGTAATATCATGAGAGCCACTGATGTACCGAACAGGAATAAGCTGATGTTGAGTAATTTCATTTCTCCAAATATATGATGAAATTTTGAGTTAGTGTTTTTGAAGTTTCCTCGCTGCAGTCCTGATATCACACTGCGCTTGTGTGTGTGTGTGTGTGTGCATAGGAAAGAGAAGCCGATGCAAGAAGATATGCACACATATAAAGACAATCCGGAAAAAGCAGAAACAAATAGGGTGACCACAGGTGAAGCTGCTTATCTGATGACCTAGAGTCTAGTGCAAACCCACACACACACACACACACACACTCTCTCTCTCTGTCTCTCTCTCTCACACACACCCACACACACACACACTCTCTCTCACGCGCGCACACACACACACACACACACACACTCTCTCTCTCTCTCTCTCTCTCTCTCTCTCTCTCTCTCTCTCTCACACACACACACACACACACACACACACACACACACACACTCTCTCTCTCTCTCTCTCTCTCTCTCTCTCTCTCTCTCTCTCTCTCACACACACACACACACACACACACACACACACACACACTCTCTCTCTCTCTCTCTCTCTCTCTCTCTCTCTCTCTCTCTCTCACACACACACACACACACACACACACACACACTCTCTCTCTCTCTCTCTCTCTCTCTCTCTCTCTCTCTCTCTCTCTCTCTCTCTCTCTCTCTCTCTCTCTCTCTCTCTCTCTCTCTCTCTCTCACACACACACACACACACTGAGCTGAGAGTTCCGGTGCTTAGATGTAAGGATGCAGTGAGACAGGAAACAGTTGCTGTCACACACAAGCTGACCGTGAATCATCTCTGAACACACACACACAAACACACACCTGCCCTCATGAAGCTGGACAATAGCTGATCTCTATTAATAATGGTTATTAATAGTGTAATAACCACAAGCCATTACCAAGTAATGTTACTGATGCTTGCCTCATCAAACGCCTCCACTGCCGACAGTATGTGACTCTGGATCACTAAACCAGTCACGAGTCGCACGGGTGAATCTGTGGCGATGGCCAACAATAAACTGTGTGGGTCAAAATGAGTGATTTTTCTTTTATGCCAAAAATCATTAGGATATTAAGTAAAGGTCATGTTTCATGAAGATATTTTGTAAATCTCCTACCGTAAATTTATTTTAAAAACATATTTCAGTGAGTGAATGCTGCACAATCGCCAACCTAAATGAACAACTTTAAAGGAGTTTTTTTTCCCAATATTTCGATTTTTTTGCACCCTGAGATTCCAGAAAATCGAATAGTTGTATCTCGGGCAAATAATGTCCCATCCTAACAAACCACACATCAATGGAAAGCTTATTTATTCAGCTTTCAGGTAATATATCTCCATTTTTTTAAACGACCCTTGTGACTGGTTTTGTGGTCCAGGGTCACATATTAATAATAATATTAATAATAATATATTTTTTAAAAAACAATTGATTGTCAGTCATTTATTATTTTCCACCCTACTGTGTCTTTCATCAGCAGGACTAAAGGAGCTCAGTACGATTTGACTGTGCCGCCATCTAGCGATAGCAGATCATATCAGTGTAAAATAATATCTGATAAACACTACGTGTCTTACTGAACTGCTGTCTGAAGTGTGAATTACGACTAGCCTGTATTTTACCAATATCTATATTTTTATATTATACGGGTTTATAAAGTTAATCTTATCTATAATTTCTTGATGATTATTATGATTACACGTTTAAAAAAATAATAATAAAAAGTTTCGATGCCATGGTTTTACGCCGCATGTGTAAAACGCGAGTCCCTGCGCGCTGATTGGCTGCCGCGCGGACACTCGGTGAGCTCTGATTGGCTGAGAGCCCATGTTGAGCTACGGAAGCGGAACACATCCGTCGCTGGACGGACGGAGGGGTTTAACTGGTTTTCCTGCAAGAACTCCGTCACAAACACTGTTTAAAAGGCTCTTTCTGTGACAAAACAGCATGGATGGTGTGCGGAGGTTGTGTGTGTCTCTGCTCGCGGTGTTTATCAGCGTGGTGAACGCGTTCAGTCCCACGGACAGCGAGTTCACGTTTCTGCTGCCCGCCGCCAGTAAAGAGTGCTTCTACCAGAGCGCCGTTCACAACGGCAGCATCGAGATCGAGTACCAGGTAACGCCACATCTCCAACTGTCAATGTAACGTTACATCATTACCTGTGAATATACATGTAACAGGGACGCGTTCAGGACTTTAGATCACGTTCTGGAGAGGTTTTCCTCAAAAGTTATGAGCAAACGTTCTTCCTGTGACGTCAATATAACGTTCATTCAGTCTAATGTTATCAAAATGTTCGCTCAAAAACATGAGGTACACAGTGTCCTTATGTGTTACATGTACTTATCATAGTAATAACAGTAAATTGTGCATTACTACATGCAACTAACCCTCAACCAAACCCTAATCCTTCACCAACCTATAGAAAAGTACATAGTTGCTTAATATTACTCTCTCTCAGTACTTAAATTTAGAATCACACTGTAACAACGACACTTTAAAATAAAGTTTTACCAAACATTATTATTTATAATATTTTAGAAGAATTGGCGAACTTTTCGGTAACGATATAAGTCTATAATAATAATAATATTGCTCTATAATGAGTGTCGAGCCCTACATGATTTACCAGAGTAAACTACAGTACAGTGGGTGTGAGATGTTTGTTTATCGTGGCCTGTTGTGTATCCTGCCTCAGATCCGTGATGAAATGATAATCATATTCAGTCTACAGTCACAAATATGATTCTCGTAGTTTTAATGTTATTATACACATAAGAAAATGAATGATGTTTGCCTGTACAACTGTGATGGGATGTTGTGGTTGTTAAGGAGTTCTGAGTGGTTGCTAGGGTATACAGCAGGTAAAGGAGGATATGACGTTATTTCCCTCAGGTGATCGCAGGAGCAGGTATGGATGTGGATTTCTCCGTCGTCTCTCCCGAGGGAATGTACCTGGTCTCGGAGTTTCGCCGTTCTGACGGCGTTCATATGTGAGTTCGCATTTCCCTCACTCAACATTTCTGGGCATCACACTATGATACTTGAATATGATGATTATTAGCTAGTTCTATGGTGTTTATTACCACCTCATCATACATAATTGTACCACAGGACTGCCACCGTAGTCTTTGAAAGTGTTCACACAGAACACGCTGCTTTTCTGTCGTTTTTCAATGTAAACGCGCGCGCTACACCATTACGTTATAACTAAAATAACTTTCCTTATTTTCATTACACTGCTCTGCGTCTCACATTTGTAAAAGCAAAAACCCGTTCTGTGTGAATCTCCCCTCAAGTAATGTACAGTAATTGCAGAGGAGATTCATCATCGTGTCAGAATGATTGGCGTTGCTCCCCGCGGCAGGCTGTCGTTTCCTCGCCTGTGATTGGTCCGTTGCTTTCTTGCCTGTGATTGGTCCGTTGTTTTCTCGCCCGTGATTGGCTCGTTGTTTTCTCGCCTGTGATTGGTCCGTTGTGTTTTCAGGGTGGAGCCCACAGAGGCGGGAGATTATCAGATCTGCTTCGACAACACCTTCAGCAGGTTCTCCGAAAAGATGGTCTTCTTCGAGGTCATCCTGGACAACCCGTCCAATGACGCGGGAGCGGACGACGAGTGGGCGGGGCTAGGAGAGCCAGAGAGCCTATTGGAGTACAAGCTGGACGACATAAAGGTGTCACATGATTAAATAGCGTTGAGTTATAAATGATTATTCTTAGTGAAATATAATTCGCTCTATGGGCAACAGCAAATCATCTTAGTTTAAGTAAAAGTAATGTTTATAGTAATTCATTTACAACTGAAGTGTATGGGCCAAGAGTCTGCGTGACCCCTGTGTTTTCTGTTAAAGCCCACACACGAATTAGTCTGACAATTGTTTATTTGATCAGTGAACTTTGATGCGTTATTAATCATTTAATTTAATAGATCAATGTGAAAAATTAATGGTTTCCTAGATAGGCGCTATTAACTTTAAACAGTTTTATTTTAGTATTATTTATATACTATTATGCTTCTTATTAATATTTTAAAAAAATTGTTTATTTTGGTTTTAGCAATTTTGTTATTTTTAGTACTTTTTATTTTAATAATTTATTATAGTTTAATAATTCTAAAGTTTAAGTTTCCGCTTCTATATTTATATTTTAATGTAAGCTTTATTTCAATGACAAATTTTTTTTTTAAGTTTATTTTTTACCAAGAGCCGCACTGTGACCAAGCAAAATAGAATTTCTAATGTTTAATGTTTATTTTTGGGTGAAATATGGCCTGGACATGTTTTCATGATATTTGATAGATCTTCAATGGTATTTAACTATGTAAGCTGGTTTCTTCTAACTATGCAAGGTAATTTCGACTATATTCTGACTTTTTCTCAGAATTTCGTCCACTCGCAATTGCGAAAAAAATAAGACGACTTTTTTTACGAATTCGCATCTTTCTCAGAATTGCATGTTTATATCTCGCAATTTAGACTTACGAAAAAAAAATCTGAATTCTGAGAAAATTACGTTTTAGATTTTTTTTTTATGCCGTGGTGGAAACCAGCTTCCATGTTTAACCTGGAGTATAAAACGCAATAACCTGGAGTTTCCCGTGGCAGGAGTCCATGGAGGCGGTTCACCGGCGTCTGGAGCGCAGTCGTCAGATGCAGACGGTCCTGCGTGCGTTCGAGGCTCGCGACCGAAACCTGCTGGAGGACAACCTGTGGCGGGTCTCCTTCTGGTCCTGTGTCAACATGCTGGTCATGCTGAGCGTCGCGCTCACTCAGGTGTACACCGTCCGGCGGCTGTTCGACGACAAGCGGAGAGTCTGCTCCTAACACACACACACACACTCGTGTGTCGAGGCCCGAGACCAGGCGGAGACCGCCGTGCCTTTAGATGGAGTAGACGCTTTCCTATTGGACGATCCTTCGTGGCGTTTCCGGGTGCCTGTGAAGTTCAGTCGCGCACAGTCGAATACCGAACTGCTGAAATAATCATCAAATTAAAATCAGACCAAACCAGTCGTCTGATCGTTTTGAGGACGCAAGACTTCACATTTCTGTCCATTTCGTGTCTTCCTGTCATAGTTTTGTCACTTTGTTTTTTTTTTGTCCTGTCATTTCATGATGTGAGATGATGGCGTTTCGGGAGAGTGTTACAGTTAGCAAAGGGAATCTTCTGTACAGCCTTTTTAAAGACTTTTACACAATAAAACAAATAAAACGGGTCATATATTTGTACGTGGTGTCGCTAGTGTTCAATGATCAAATCAACTCTGTTAAAAACGGCTAATTTGTGCACATTTTACAACAGTAACTCTATTTCTACAGAGACCTTCATATTTAAACGCTCGATTCATTCATGGATAGAAATTAAGACTCAAGTGTCAAATTACAAATCTGGTTTTATTAGGAAATGCGTCACATTTTGGAAGTAAAAGGAAATTTCATGTCAGTAATTTTTAGGACAATCACATCCTCTTTGGGTTTCAGACTGAATATCTGAGGGACAAGAAATCAAAGCAGTCGCTTAAACTGCCCTTTTATTGATATAATCACTGCATTTCGGATACGTATGCTTTTGTTCGCAGTCCTTGCGAAAGGTCATGAAAGAAAAACAATGAAGGAGTGAAGAACCAATGAAAGGTTATCGCGCCAGCCTCCGGTTAGCCACACATGATGTATAAAAGCATTCGTGTTCAAATAGAAATATCCAGACATCCATAAAACTGATGTACTTGAGAAGAAGCGGAATAAGACTCTGTGTTCACGATCAGAGCGGTTAAGGCGAAACACTCGACGGCTGCAGAAGCGAGCGTAGTTTAGTGTTACACACACGCATTACAGCTTTAAATGTTTCCAGCGGGAAAGTGCTGAACGCCAGAGGAGATCATGTGATCATGCATCATCATTATATACACACAACACAGAGGAGGAGTGTTGAAGAGGTTTAGTCGTCTGTGTGTGTGAACGGACTATACGTGCTGATGATGTCATGAGTGTTCTCCCAACAAGTTCCCTGAAACTCCTGAAAACAATGGAAATGCTTATCGAAACATCATTGTCTTATTAGAACTACCATTTAAAGTGTATCAAAAATCACGTGTCAATCAAACTGAGTTGACGCCCTTATTTGCACTCGTGTGTGTTAGTTTGTGTGTCTGTCTGTTTGTGTGTATATTAGTTTCTGTGCATGTGTATTAGTGTCAGTGTGTGTGTGTGTGTGTGTGTGTGTTTTAGTGTCTGTGTGTGTGTGTGTGTGTATTAGTGTCTGTGTGTGTGTTAGTGTGGTTGGTTGCTTTGGCAGTGTGTGAGTTGAAAGTGTCTCAGTCCAGCAGAGACGGTTCTGACGGTCTGATGATCGTGGGCCGGTTTGGAGCCGCTGGAGGTCTCCTGCTACAACACACACACACACACAGGAAAACACATCATGGTATTACTGCACTATGAAATTAGTTTAGCTTTTTCCCAAATTCAGTAAAAAAAATTCGGGATTCCATTTTATTTGTTCAAGATTCGGTTTAAATGGTTAAATAAAAAAAATAGAAATCAATAAGAATGTCCAATTAACTGAATTACATTTTTGAATACAATTCATTAAAACATAATACACATTTTTAGAGTTAATGGCAGATGCTGTCTTCTGCTAGTCAGCCAATTAGAGAGTCTTACTATGAATAATCCGTGGCTCATGAATATGTAATAGGTTATGGGACTTGACATGTGATCTAATTAATATTCATAAGCCTTCATTATAGAGGCAGTTGGAAGTTCTGTATAAACGTGTGTGGTGTTCGGGCGTACCTGGGGATGCCGGGCGGGAGAGCGGGCGGCACGCGCGCGGGGCGGGACGGCACCTGAGGGGGCGGAGCCAGCGGGTCCAGAGCGCCGCTCCCGAAAGCATTAGCGCCGGCGGGCCTGTACGGCACCGGAGGAACCCCGAACGCAGGCGAGGGGTTCAGGGGCGGCGGGGCCGGCGGGCCGGGGGTGGAGCCACGCACGGCAGGGGGCCGGCCGGGGGGCGGAGCCACGCCTGACGACGGCTTCCGCTGAGACGGGGGACTGGCGGAGGCGGAGAAACACCGTTAGGACCAGAGCAGTCACGGGATTCATTAGATCTGACTTATTCGTAGTTAATGAGATGCAACCGTGAAAAGTTAAGGCACGGTTTCCTAAAATCATAAGTTTGGGAATATCCCTGATTTGACACATGAATTACTGATGCTTGTACACTACCAGTCAAAAGTTTGGGCTTTTTAAATGTTTTTAAAAGAAGTCTCTTCTGCTCTCCAAAGCTGCATTTACTTGATTAAAATAAAACAACGTAAATCAGCTGTTTTCTATGTTAAAGTGTAATTTATTCCTGTGATCAAAGCTGAATTTTCAGCATCATTACTCCAGTCTTCAGTGTCACATGATCCTTCTAATATTATGATTATTCTATATGAAAATCATTCTAATTATGATGATTTGCTGCTTATTATCAATGTTGTAATCAGTTCTTTACATTTTTATTTCAGGATTCTTTGATGAATAGAAAGTTCAACAGAACAGCATTTATCTGAAATATAAATGTTTTGTAACATTAAACAATACCGTTCAAACGTTTGGGGTCAGTAATAATTCTTATTTATTTTTTTGGGGGAAAGAAATAAAAGAAATCAATACTTTTATTCATCAAGGATGAATTAAATACATCAAACGTGACAGTAAAGACTCATCAAAGAATCCTGAAAAAAAAAAATTGTACACAAGAGTTTAACACTGATAATAATCATAAATGTTTCTTGTATCATATTAGAGTGATTTCTGAAGGATCGTGTGACACTGAAGACTGGAGTAATGATGCTGAACATTCAGCTTTGATCACAGGAATAAATTACACTTTACTGTATATTCACATAGAAAACAGATGATTTACATTGTCATATTTGTCATGTTTTGTCAAGAGAATTTTTACATTAAAAATCTTACCGATCCAAAACTTTTGACTGGTAGTGTACAAGCATCTCATGTGTCAAATCAGGGATATTCCCAAACTTATGATTTTAGGAAACCGTGCCTTAACTGTTCATGTTTTGATCTCATGAGTGATGGCTGTTAGTACCTGGGGTCGGTGTGTATCCAGGTGTCGTCCACCGGAGGCGGGACCGGTGCTGATATGGTGCTGGTGCTGATGTCCCCGATGATGAGCAGCGCCTCCTTCAGCGCGTGATACATGCGGAGCATCTCGTCCCGCCGCTGCGCCTGATCCGCCGACTCCTCCATCAGACTGTTCTGATCGCCGGATGAGTACAGGTACGCCAGCAGCTCCGAGTGGATGAACTCCTTCGCCTGACACACACACACAGAGGATCAGGCCAGCTTCATCACGCCTGACTGGATCCAATGAACCCCCAAACTAACCGCCAACGCAAGAAACATGAATAAAATAATACATAAAAAAAAAATAAAAAAAAAATACCAAAAATAATATAAATAAACCTTATTAGTCCAACACAAACAAAACATTAATTAAACAAAATAATAGAAACAACAAAAATAAATAATGAAATCAAATAAAATTAATAAACCCCAAGATTTGATTTCATTTGAAATCAAATCAAAACTCTAACAGAAAATACATAAAACAATACATTTAAAAATAAGTCAAAACTCCAACTAAAAAAAAAAAATATACAAATCAACCCAAAACATGAATAAAAGAATGAATGACAACAAAAAACACTCCAATGCAAAAAAATATATAAATAAAACTAAAATAAATAAACCCTGAAACAACTAAAACTAAAAATACTAAATATAAACAAATAAAATAAACCAGAAAACTCATAAATAAAAGTAAAAAAAAAAAAAAAAAACTCCAACGCTAAAGCCACAGAAAAGGAAAAAGCGAAGTACCTCCTGTGATTGACAGCTGATTACAGTGAATAAGACATGTGATCAGTATAAGATGATGGCGTAAGCCCCGCCCACACTCACGCTGTTGATCATCAGGTGCATGATGGCCTTGGGCATCAGGTCTCGGATGCTCTTGTTGACGATGCCGATGTAGGAGTCCACCAGGTTTCGGATGGTCTCCACCTGCCGCTCCAGCTGAGGGTCCATGGAGAGAGAGTCGGCCGCCACCCCGTCCCCGTTCTCCACCTGGAAACAGACCAGAGTCAGCACTGAGAGTCTGGAGAGAATCAGGAGAGAGTCACTGAGACTCAGGTGAGACAAGACTCAGGTAAGACACAGGTGAGACAGGGTGAGGCGAGACTCAGGTAAGACACAGGTGAGACACAGGTGAGACAGGGTGAGGTGAGACTCAGGTAAGACACAGGTGAGACAGGGTGAGGTGAGACAAGACTCAGGTAAGACACAGGTGAGACAGGGTGAGGTGAGACAAGACTCAGGTAAGACACAGGTGAGGTGAGATGAGACGAAGGTGAGACACTGGTGAGATAGGGTGAGGTGAGACAGGGTGAGGTGAGACGAGACTCAGGTAAGACACAGGTGAGGTGAGATGAGACGAAGGTGAGATAGGGTGAGGTGAGACAGGGTGAGGTGAGACGAGACTCAGGTGAGACGGTGAGGTGAGACACAGGTGAGACGAGACTCAGGTAAGACACAGGTGAGACAGGGTGAGGTCAGACACAGGTGAGACGAGACTCAGGTAAGACACAGGTGAGGTCAGACACAGATGAGACGAGACTCAGGTAAGACACAGGTGAGACAGGGTGAGGTCAGACACAGGTGAGACGAGACTCAGGTAAGACACAGGTGAGGTCAGACACAGGTGAGACGAGACTCAGGTAAGACACAGGTGAGGTCAGACACAGGTGAGACGAGACTCCGGTAAGACACAGGTGAGGTCAGACACGGGTGAGACGAGACTCAGGTAAGACAAAAGTGAGACAGGGTGAAGTGAGACACAGGTAAGATGAGACTCAAGTAAGACAGGGGAGACAGGTGAGACGAAACTCAGGTAAGACGGAGGGATAGGTGAGACGAGACTCAGGTAAGACAGGGTGAATTGAGACAGGGTGAGGTCAGACACAGGTGAGACGAGACTCAGGTAAGACACAGGTGAGACAGGGTGAGGTCAGACACAGGTGAGACGAGACTCAGGTAAGACACAGGTGAGGTCAGACACAGGTGAGACGAGACTCAGGTAAGACACAGGTGAGGTCAGACACAGGTGAGACGAGACTCCGGTAAGACACAGGTGAGGTCAGACACGGGTGAGACGAGACTCAGGTAAGACAAAAGTGAGACAGGGTGAGGTGAGACACAGGTAAGATGAGACTCAGGTAAGACAGGGGAGACAGGTGAGACGAGACTCAGGTAAGACGGAGGGATAGGTGAGACGAGACTCCGGTAAGACAGGGTGAAGTGAGACACAGTTGAGACGAGACTCAGGTAAGACAGGTGAGGTGAGACGAGACTCAGGTAAGACGGAGGGACAGGTGAGACGAGACTCAGGTAAGACAGGGTGAAGTGAGACAGGGTGAGGTGAGACGAGACTCCGGTAAGACAGGGTAAAGTGAGACACAGTTGAGACGAGACTCAGGTAAGACAGGTGAGGTGAGACGAGACTCAGGTGAGGTGAGACACAGGTGAGACACAGGTGAGACGGTCACCTGGTCTTTCTCGGGATAGACTCCCGCCCGCAGGAACGAGGCCTTCCAGCTGTCCACATCTTCCTGAGAGTCGCAAGCCAGCTCGATCTGACGCAGGTCTTTATACACATTCCTGAAATCACAACATCACACATATGAAATCATGAATGATTTGTAACTAAGGCTACGTTCACACTGTCAGTCCAAATCTGATTATTGGTGTATTCGATCTAAAATTATTGATGTTCACACTGTGTATCGCAACTGTTCAGATCCGATTTGTGTGTCCGTGCAGCTCTTCCGTTTTCTGGAATATCTGCACTGGTTTCCATGGCAATGACGTTGCGTTGGTAGGTTTAAATGCATGCATTTGCGTAATAATTGACCCACACTCGGAAGAAGAGATGTGAACCGAGCACAAACAAAAACTCAGTCGCACCTCTGCTCTGTGTTGAAGATGGCAAAGGTGTGTTTGGTGGACATGAACCCTTTCTCAACGTCTCGCAGCTTCAGGTTATCCAGAGGCAGCATGAACTTCTTCTCTTTCTCCTGGTAAACACACACACACACAGGGATTATTTTCACAAAAGATGAAGAATAAAGATCTAAACACACACATACTCACAAACTCACTCTGACACACACACACCTCCTCATCCTTGTACCAGGACAGGGACTCTGCGGTCAGGATGAACCAGTAGTCCTTGGACCCGCCCTTCATGATGCTGATGTTAATGGTCAGCCAACCGCGTCGGATCACCTGAAGCGAGGGGAGGGACTATGTTAATGAGGCAGAGGACCAGACCAATCTGCAGCCGGAGTGTGTGTGGATGATGATGTTGTACCTGGTTGGGCATCGCCCTCTTCTTACTGACCGCCGCGCTCCGCTGCTGTGCGCTGAAACACACTGCTGTTAGACTGAATCAGGGTCAAAGGTCAACAGTGGTCAGAGGTCACTCACTTGGCAAAACCGATGAAGTCCTCGTGGTTCGTGTTGATGTAGGAGAGCTCGATGTCGATCAGCAGCATCACCTGCGACACACACGAATAAATACATAAACATAAATAAATATATATTAATGTTACATAAAGAAATGAAGCAGTAAATAACAGGAGGAAGGTTTCTGAACACACACACCTGGTCTTTAGTTTTGCTCTCTCTCTCTCTGACGTATGTGGTGACGATTCTCTCCGTCTCTTCTCTCAGCTGAGGATACGAGTTCAACTACGACACAAACACACACTGAGAGCGGCAGCAGGAACACACACATCATTACTGTCTCCAGAAAGACTTTATCAAGGCGTCAAATGAACACGGATGAGTAGGACTGCATGCAGACCTGAACCAATGTGTGTTTGACGGCGAATGTGATGTGTGTGATTAGTAAATATAATCCCCACAAAGCAAAAACAAACACAAGTTGAGCTCATCCACCACAGACAAACACTGAACTTTACAGGGACTGGATTTGATTGGTGAAGGGATCTGTCAATCAAAGACGGTTTGGTTACAGGACTGGATTTGATTGGGTAAGGGATCTGTCAATCAAAGACGGTTTGGTTACAGGACTGGATTTGATTGGTGAAGGGATCTGTCAATCAAAGACGGTTTGGTTACAGGACTGGATTTGATTGGTGAAGGGATCTGTCAATCAAAGACGGGTTGGTTACAGGACTGGATTTGATTGGGTAAGGGATCTGTCAATCAAAGACGGTTCGGTTACAGGACTGGATTTGATTGGTGAAGGGATCTGTCAATCAAAGACGGTTTGGTTACAGGACTGGATTTGATTGGGTAAGGGATCTGTCAATCAAAGACGGTTCGGTTACAGGACTGGATTTGATTGGTGAAGGGATCTGTCAATCAAAGACGGGTTGGTTACAGGACTGGATTTGATTGGTGAAGGGATCTGTCAATCAAAGACGGTTTGGTTACAGGACTGGATTTGATTGGGTAAGGGATCTGTCAATCAAAGAGGTTCGGTTACAGGACTGGATTTGATTGGTGAAGGGATCTGTCAATCAAAGACGGTTTGGTTACAGGACTGGATTTGATTGGTGAAGGGATCTGTCAATCAAAGACGGGTTGGTTACAGGACTGGATTTGATTGGGTAAGGGATCTGTCAATCAAAGACGGTTCGGTTACAGGACTGGATTTGATTGGTGAAGGGATCTGTCAATCAAAGACGGGTTGGTTACAGGACTGGATTTGATTGGTGAAGGGATCTGTCAATCAAAGACGGTTTGGTTACAGGACTGGATTTGATTGGGTAAGGGATCTGTCAATCAAAGACGGTTCGGTTACAGGACTGGATTTGATTGGTGAAGGGATCTGTCAATCAAAGACGGGTTGGTTACAGGACTGGATTTGATTGGTGAAGGGATCTGTCAATCAAAGACGGTTTGGTTACAGGACTGGATTTGATTGGGTAAGGGATCTGTCAATCAAAGAGGTTCGGTTACAGGACTGGATTTGATTGGTGAAGGAATCTGTCAATCAAAGACGGTTCGGTTACAGGACTGGATTTGATTGGTGAAGGAATCTGTCAATCAAAGAGGTTCGGTTACAGGACTGGATTTGATTGGTGAAGGGATCTGTCAATCAAAGACGGGTTGGTTACAGGACTGGATTTGATTGGTGAAGGGATCTGTCAATCAAAGACGGTTTGGTTACAGGACTGGATTTGATTGGTGAAGGGATCTGTCAATCAAAGACGGTTTGGTTACAGGACTGGATTTGATTGGGTAAGGGATCTGTCAATCAAAGACGGTTTGGTTACAGGACTGGATTTGATTGGTTACAGGATCTGTCAGAAACGGTCATGTTTTACCTTCTCCCTGCCCTTGAGGATGAGCGCGGCGAGCTCAGACACCACCAGGTCTACACACTTGAGACACGGCTCCTTCAGTTTAAGAATCTGCTTTTTCACTATGGCCTCAAAGGCCAGGTCAGGGGTAAACAGCCCCGTCCTGGAGGATCATGGGACAGCGCTGGTGTTATTTGGGGGGATAATTAAGGGCACAATATTGGGAAAAGGTGGACGGGTGGATGAAAACACAAGCACATAACTGTTCATTCATTCCGTACTTCCTCGTTCCTAAACGAGACGCACGTCCTTTCTGGAACCGCAGCTCTTTAACCCGCTAGTCATGGTTTTCTAACACTATTTGAGTGTAAACACAACATTTATGGGACCGTTCATGTCAGATTGTATGGCTGATGTGAAATGTAATTTGCAAGCCGAGGAGTTTTCGTTATTTCTTTATTGAAGTAGTCAATCAGCCTGAAGCAGCATGGCTAGCGTGTTTTTGCTTTGCGGAGCCGTTAGCGTGACATGCTCAGGCGTCTCTCTCCGTCTACCTTCAGTGTGCACTGCCTGACCGTATTGATGAGCTCCTGGATGACCAGGTCAATGCATTTGAGGCACGGCTCCTTCAGCTTGATCAACTGCTTTTTCACGATGGCCTCGAAGGCCATGTCAGGGGTGAACAGCCCCGTCCTGAGGTCACACACACACACACGGTCAAACAGAGTAAACCATTTGATCTGTGTGCAACGATACAGACACAGCGTGTCCGATTACAGAAACCATGACTCTAATGAGCCGGTGCGTTTATTGAGTTGGTCAAAAATCAGCATTAAGTGCATGTTGAATATGTGTGGTGTATCTGTGCTCTTCGGTCTTCGATTTTTGACCGGAAAATGATACGTTTTTATTTTTTACTTCATTGGAATGATACAAAATTTGGTAAAGTTTTGGCACTTGCTATGTAAACACAAAAATAAAAATCATGGACATCTTTTGAAAAGGTTAAATGGTCCTGTATTAAAGATTCACACTTGTGCTCCTCGCGGTCAGAAACGAGCGCATTGGAAATTAATGGGAGACGAATTTTCTCTAGTGGAAGCGTTCGGTACTGCAGCCGAACACACTCACTGATAACTCATTTTTTGAGATGTCAAGGTCAAATTTGGAACACAACTTTTTGATTTTCTTGCAGTTTTAGAGTAAAATGTCTTTTTGAAAATCTATATTTCACATACAAATATAAAATAGTAGTTTTGTGCATTTTTATTTAACAAAAAAACTAAATTCTGTAGCTTTTTT
Source organism: Tiaroga cobitis (assembly GCA_030578255.1). Classification (NCBI taxonomy): domain Eukaryota; kingdom Metazoa; phylum Chordata; class Actinopteri; order Cypriniformes; family Leuciscidae; genus Tiaroga; species Tiaroga cobitis. The sequence continues at coordinate 56,622,251 of CM060591.1, forward strand.
AATTTCTTTTTTTTACATTTTTTTTCCCTTCAGCAATAAGTTTTTAAAAAGAGATCAAACTTCAGTCTGTCGCTCTAAAGCATTCAAGAATTACGACAGTTTAAGTTGGAAATGTAATTTTCAGGTCTATGCTCAAAAAGTGAATAAATGGAATGATGTCCGTGTGTTCTTGCCTGACTCCATGAATGTTCTTGATGGCGTAACTGATCTCTCTCCTCAACTCCTTCTCATCAAACTCCATCTAAACATACAAACACACAAACGTTTATCTACTGTATTATGGGATTAAAAGGAAATGTTTGGCTGAAAATGTAACTTCTACCAATATATCAGCGCTGCACGATTCTGGATGAAGCAAGAATCACAATTTTTTGGTTTAAAATAGAGATCATGCTTCAGTATAGACAACTAAACATGTCATTTATTAGAGGTTCAGACAAAATGTTAATTGCTGCAGTCTATTTATGATTTTTTTTAATCGGGTTGAGAGAATGATTCAATGACTCACTCATAAAGGCTTCACTTGTTTCATTACTGGATGAATCAGCGTTTTTGATCGAATCTCTTGAATTAATGATTAAATGACAAATACATTTTTTAATAGTCACCTGTCGCCACCTACTGTTGTAATTATGTAATAATCGTTATTTGAAGCATCAAGTTACTTTCAAAAGGGGATTTGCTCTATTTTGATCACTACTGTAGACACCAGTGTTTATATTCATTTATATATAAACTCTTATCCCAGTATTACTTCTATGATAATATGAATGACTGTAAGACAGAAATATGGATACTGTGAAAAGACTGTTTGAGTTTCATATCTACACATGACAACGGCTCTCTGGACCAGAACGCAGATCTGAATGTTCACTGTGATTTTATCAAAGGTTTAATAGACAGAGCCGAATCGCTGTCATTTAGGAATAAGATCACGTGGGTGTTTGAATCGATAACACCATCTTTAACGATTAATCGTGCAGCTCTACAAAATGTGCTGCAGGTTTGACATTTTTATTTAAATCAGAACAGTTGATTTGATTGAAAATGGAGATCCATTAACCATCACATCTTGTAAATCAGCTAGTGAGACTCCAGCGAAACCAAAGTCAAACCTAGAGAATAGACGAGGCTAGCGTACCTTAACGAGCTCGAAGGGGAAGCGCTCGTGGAAGATGCGGTTGATTCGCGCGCCGCCGGAGAGCTCAAGCGTGTCCACCTGATCGCCAGAGCCCTCGATACGCTTCTCGAAGTCCACGCCGAACTGCTGCACCATCCTACACACACACACACACACACACAGCAGTTTAATGTGCATGTGGTCTCCTCTATTCATACTCATTTTTGCCCCTAATTGACAAATGGAAGAAAAAGTTTGGGTGATATAGGACTAGGGTTGGGTATCGTTTGAATATTAATGATTCAGATTCTGCTTATCGAGTCCGATTCTTAACAATCCCTTTGTGTGTGTGTGTAAAAAGATGGTTATTGTAGTTCTAGACTAAGTGTGATCTGCATATACTCATCTCAATTGCACGAAAACATTCAGTATTTCTCAAAATGAATAAAAACAGTGAAATGCAATCTCAAAACTTTTATAATTACCTATATTTAAAATACACAAATGTACTTTATGTATTTAATCTCACTTTATTAACCAATGTCTTTTCTGCTGACCTTCAATGATCTAATTCAACCATACTAATCAGCAAAAATGACTTTAGATCAAGAAACACGAGTGTTGAACTTACTTCTCCTGTTTCCTATTGTTCTGTAATCCAGAATAACAGCAGCTGAGAGTCACATTAAAATAACCACAAAGGAATCGAAATGCGAGTCTTATCGAGTCCCCGGTGTTTGGAATCTGGAGCCGGTTCTCGACACCCAACCCTCTACAGCAGTGTTTCCCAACCCTGTTCCTGGCGGCACACCAACACTGCGCGCATTCTTTGTCTCCCTAATCAAACACACCTGATTCAACTCATCAGCTCATAATCACATGGGTTGATGAGTTGAATCAGGTGTGTTTGATTAGGGAGACAAAGAATACGCGCAGTGTTGGTGTGCCCCCAGGAACAGGGTTGGGAAACACTGCTCTACAGGACTGTATGACAACATGTAATATGATGATCTTGATGAGCTTCATGAGTGCAGGAGGGTTAGTGCGTCTCACTGCAGCAGAGCTTTGGTCTTGCGCGCGGGGTCGTCCGGCTTGAAGCTCTTGTATTCGTCCACCTCTTTCTCCAGGGACAGCAGCTGACTCTGCAGTTTGCTGCGCAGCGCCGGCAGGGTGTCGCGGATGTGGTTCGTCAGTTGCTGGAAACGTGACAAATCCAAACGGTGTGTTTAAAGGGGTGGATGATTATGATTTCACTTTTCTAACATTAGTTAGTGTGTGATGCTGCTGTTTGAGCATGAACAACATCTGCAAAGTTACAACGCTCAAAGCAAAGGAAGATATTTGCTTTTAAAGAAATCGTTTTTTAAGGACTACAACAAACGGCTGGTAGGAACTACACGAGCTTCCTCCCGGGTTAGTGACATCACAAACCCTAAAATTTACATAAACCCCGCCCCCGGGAACACGATTTATAGATTATCAAGACAGAATATGTTAATTAATGACTAGAAGATAGCTACACATAAGATAACCATTCAGAAATGTTGTCACTTCTTCTTGAGGCTCTCCATCTTTCTGACTCTGTGTGAGGTAATCGGAGCTACACACACACACACACACACACACACACAAGCTCTTGAAGCTCCGCCCTCTGTGCCGGGAGCAGCAGCTCATTTGCATTTTAAGGGATCATCAGATGCAAAATTCAACTTTGGTGTTTGCATATAATTGTGTGTTTGCAGTGTGTGGACACAACCACCATACAATGAAAAGAGTCCATTCACTCACTTTTTTATCCTCAAAAAGCCTAAACACTCTCAATAATCAAGCCGTTTGGATTTTCATTTAAAGAGACATGCACCGGAACGGGTCGCTGTGAGCAGAGCTGTGTTTGAAGAGGTAAAAGTGTTGTTTTACACAACCATTGAGCAATTTTAACCAAAAGTATGTTACAAACTTTACATGAAGACCCTAAAGAATCACACCAACTTGTGGAAAATGGGCGTCGGGCGACCAGTGTTGGGCAGTAACGCGTTACTGTAACGCAGTTACTTTCGACAGTAACTAATACTGTAACGCATTACTTTTTAAATAAATTAACTTACCGTTACCATACGGCGCGTTGTCCGTTACTTTTTAAAATTAATTAGTTGCTGGAGCGGCTGAGAAGTGTGCGCTGTCATTACACAGTACGAGAGCACTGAAGAGACTGCTAGCATTATACAGAGCGAGAGGACACCTGAGGACACATAACAAACTCACTGGCTGAGTTGTTTACGTACACGTGAGGCAGCGCGAGCACGGAGATTACAAGCTGCACGGAGAGCGCTGAGCACTTGATGCGCATTTAAAACACAGACAGCGAAACGGTATGAATACAGAACACTTAAGTACACATTGCCATATCATTATAAAGTAATTATTTTTTTGACTAGATGCTGCATCAGCAGAGAAAGAACAGAAGCTTGCCGTCGAGTCTGAGAGGAATAACAGTAACGGCTAACTTACCTCAAGCGATTAAAGCAATGTGACAAAAACACACGCAGACCTGACCCACATGTTTTATGTCGCAATTGTTACCATCTATTTGCATTAGTTTATATCCAGCTGGTCACTTTTATGCATTCATTAGCCGGCGAAGTTGTATTTTTAAAACTAGTGACGTGATTGATTGCTTACATTGATATGTTCATGCAGCCGACATCAAGTCTAATCAAGTGTTCTAAAATTTAAGCAAATAAAGTGAAAGACTTTACATGTAATATAGGTCTACATTTATGTAATTTTAATGCTCTGGCCTTTGCAGATATTTAAATATGGCCATCTTCTTTAAGCTTGAATCATATAAATGGTAACACTTTACAATAAGATTACAATTTTAGCATTAAATATGGTTAATACATGTTGTAGAAGTATCATTCATTGTTAGATGTATTTGTATCTCCTTAGTTAATGTAGGCCTACTATGAATAAACAAGAATGATCAAGGTACAATATTGCTCAAATCAGTGTTGTCACGGTACCAAAATATCAGTATTCGGTACCAATACCAGTGAAAATCCACGGTTCTCGATACCAATTTCGGTACCAAAGCTTAATTTAGATTAAATTTACACATATTAAAGTGTATATCACGGTTACAAAGATGGAAACTGTAGTATTAAAAACAATTTACAATAAGATTCTATTTGTTAGATAACATTAGATAAAATTACCTAACAATAAACAACAGTTATATACTGTAGCAATTATTCTCCATGGGGTTAACTTAATGTACTAATATATTTTTAAAATCAAAAGTTTTATCTGTTAACATTATTTTAATGCACAATGAATGAAGTGAACAAACATGAACAATCAAGTGTTTGTATTAAATAACATTCACAAACATTAATTAATGTTGTAAAAATATATTGTTCACTCAATGTGTTGATGTTGCATTAAGTAATATTAATGAATGGTGTCTTATTGTAGTGTTACCAAACTATACAGGAGATAAAACATGTTTTATTTGACTTAACTGTACTTTTATTTAATCCAAAAATGTGACTCTTGCCTGTCTTCAAAGCTTGAGAACCCTGTAGCTGATTTCTAATGCAAGGGCTAGAAATCAATTAACTCTGATACTTCCTCGTCATCATGGAGAGCGCATCGCACCGCTTTCTCCTTTCCACAAGCGCTTGCTCTCCCGTGTCTCCGCTATGCAACCATGAACAGCGGCGAGCCTGGAAACACGAGCTCGCACGTCTCTTCTATTATGAGCGCGCTTGCCGCGCGCCTACATTTGAAATTTGCACGCGCAAAAAATCGCGCTATATAAACGTGTGAACGACCCTTTATGGCAACGTGACATTAGCCTAATTCAAAATATTTCCATATGTGGCTCTTTCCTCCTTTCTTGTCAACAAGTGGATTCAGAGCCACCGCATTAGCAGCGCCGGTCGCCGTGTCTCAGAGTGTTTTTATGAAGAGTACGCACCTCTGCATCTTTCCGACAGCGCATCAAGAACCGGATTAACCCGGTACTCGGTACCTAGAAAAGCTGGGACCGTAACCGTTTATTTTTTTTAGTACCGAGTCTTTTGACAACACTAGCTCAAATATTAATTCATGCAGTAAAAACCACAGTGGTAAAAACGTATACTGTCAGCTGCATGAACATATCAATGTTGAGAAAGCAAACAAGTCACTAGCTTTAAAAATGCTTGTTTTGTTATTTATTTCAGAAATCCTTGATATATTCAGTTTGTGCTAGTCTGACTTAAATAAAATAGTGTTTAAAAATTACTTTCTGTTTAAGTCAGTTTTGTGTTTGTATAGACCATAACGCATTAAAGGGCATTAATGGGAACATTTAAGAACTTTCTTTAAAAAAGTAACTAAAAAGTTACTTTTAACAGTAACGCATTACTTTTTGGTGTAAGTAATCAACAAAGTAATTGAGTTACTTTTTGAATGAAGTAACTAGTAACTGTAACTAGTTACTATTTCTTAGTAACTAGCACAACACTGCCGACGACCCCTTTAAAGGGACACACACAAAAACTGTGCGTCTTTGCTCACCCTCAAAAAGTGACAATTCTAACATGCTATAAACTGATCTGTGGGGTATTTTGAGCTGAAACTTCACACACACACACACACACACACACACACACACACACACACGTGTCCTGCGGGTGTCAGCACCTGGTTGAGTGTCTTCTGCAGGTACGGTGTGCCCATGCGCTCCGCTATGTGTCTGTACGCCGGATGGGACAGGAAGAACTTTCTCTCGGCCGCCAGAGCCACTCGGATGTCCTTCCTGCCGTCGATGTCCTTCTGACTGCGGTTCACCACACCAATATAACCTACAAACACACACAGAGACTGATCACTGATACAGGACATGCATGTGTGCGTCACTAAAGTTGCACATTTAACTTTTGAGGAAAACTGGAATAAATCATTTGTGAATATAGCAGTGTTTCCATCCCGTGTGTTCAAGAAAACAAAATATTCACTTCCTGGGAAACTGGATCAATATATCAGTAATAAACTGTGAGTTTCTGCATTTGGCTGTTTCTCCTCCATCATAAACGAGTGTGTGTCGAGCGTCATCATAAACGAGTGTGTGTCGAGCGTCATCATAAACGAGTGTGTGTCGAGCGTCATCATAAACGAGTGTGTGTCGAGCGTCATCATAAACGAGTGTGTGTCGAGCGTCATCATAAACGAGTGTGTGTCGAGCGTCATCATAAACGAGTGTGTGTCGAGCGTCATCATAAACGAGTGTGTGTCGAGCGTCAGACGAAACACAGTAAACGCTGTCGTGTTCTCTGGCGTTCGGATGCTGGTGTTCGGGAACACACTCGTGTGTGTGAGACGCTTCTGGAGGATATTACACCAGATCATTCTGATCACACACTTCGACTCCGGCGCTTCAGAAACACCAAACCAACATTAGAGACGCTGCGACGCCATTGGTCCACTGGCTACTCCAGTTATCCAATCACAGCTGACGCTGAGCCAAAGTCACATGGGGTTGTAAAGGATTGATTCAAGAAATGTGTTTCCATCGTAGTTTATGTACGTTTCCATCCAGTGATTTTTTATGTAATATCCCAAAATTAGCATAAAAATTGGTGGATGTAAACATTCGATATACTTTTATAGTTTTTGTCAATATTTTAAATACAGTGCATTAGCGCCCGTCCTGTTTAAGCGGCGCTGGATCCGGAAGCATTTTTTCTATAAATGTTTCCCATAGAGATTTACAAAAAACTTTGTTAAAGCGTTATAAGCCGTGAACCAAACCAACCAGCTTTAAACTTTGATTTAAAGCAAAAAAGTTTTTTAAAACCAAGCTGAACTAACGCAGGCTAACGGCCTCAGCAGAAGCGTAGATCAACAGACACGCCGCCCACTGTAACGGCTTACAACTTACTGTTTAAAATCAATTCCCCATGGAGAACATTTATTCAGTTGCCCTCTATTAGGTTTTATTTTTATGATGTCTTTTCATTTTCATTCACATTTTAGTTATTTTGTTGTGCTTTAGTCAGTTTTTAAGGTCTATATAGTTTTTATTTATACATTTAAGTTTATGTCAGTTTGAGTTATTTTAGTACATCAAGTTACACTAAATGAACATGAGAAATGTTGCCTTGGCAAGTAGCTAAAATAAGTTTTTCATATTACATTTTATTAATTGTACATAACATGTTTGTGTTGGTGTTAGTGTGGTTTCCCATGAGGCCATGCGTGCGCACCTCTGCGCAGCGGCAGAAGCTTGTTCTCCAGGATGTCTCTGGCGTCCGTTCCTTCATCCATCAGGTCCAGTTTGGTCATCACGCCGATGGTGCGAAGACCTGCAGGCCAGAGGTCAAAGGTCAAGCGGGCTTTGGTTTCTCAATCACATCCCGACCCAACACATTTTTTGTGTGTGCTAACATTCCCGCTACTCCTGAGCACTCAAAATGTCTATTTTAAAGATTTGAAAATGTTTTTCCTTAGTTCATTGAAACGTTACTTTTGAATGTTCTCCGAAACGAAAAAATGTACAACTGAAACGTGTCAGAAATAAAACTATACAGGGTTCGTACAGAAACTGTAAAGTTAATTTCCAGGACTTTCAGGGACTTTTCAAGCACTACTTTTTTGGTTTTCAAGGACTTCAATCAGAGATCTCACTTATCAAACAATCCCTTTATTATATTTCAAATTCTAAAAAGCTAATAAAATGGTAGAACAAATAAAGTGCAGCACATGCAATGCCTGGTTACTTTCAGCATTGAAAGGATACGACAAAGATATCGCTTTCCTTATTCACACGAACCCTGTGTGTACACACAACACTTCATGAACAGATAACTGAGCGAACGCTACTGGGAGAGGGTTTGTTCACGGCCAGCGCCTCACCCTGAGGATCGACCTCTTTGCTGATCTTCAGCGCGTCAGAGTTGGCGAGGTCGGTGTTGGCAGGAGTGACGGCCAGGATCAGGCAGTTCTCTCTGGAGATGAACTGCAGCAGCATGTCTCTGATCACACACACACACACACACACACAGAAGAGGTGTCACTGGCTGCGTTTACATGCACAGCTTCTGTTTCAGTCGGACTGAATTCATTGCGATTGATGAATCTGAATGTAGTGTTTACATGAGCGCTGAACATGTGATCGGGTCGATGTGTGTGTTTATGTGTCACACGCTTTCCCGCTGTTTGCGCATAATAACTATCCTCCTACACTGGTGCTTTATTGGTTTTAAGCAGCAGACTTATCCATTTCTGGTCATAATTTGGAGACAATGAGTGTATGAGCCGCTGTGCAGCTGTCTACATCATTACGCTATTTCTACATCATTACGCTATTTCTACATCATTACGCTATTTCTACATCATTACGCTATTTCTACATCATCACGCTATTTCTACATCATCACGCTATTTCTACATCATCACGCTATTTCTACATCATCACGCTATTTCTACATCATCACGCTATTTCTACATCATTACGCTATTTCTACATCATCACGCTATTTCTACATCATTACATCATTACGCTATTTCTACATCATCACGCTATTTCTACATCATCACGCTATTTCTACATCATCACGCTATTTCTACATCATCACGCTATTTCTACATCATCACGCTATTTCTACATCATCACGCTATTTCTACATCATTACGCTATTTCTACATCATTACATCATTACGCTATTTCTACATCATTACGCTATTTCTACATCATCACGCTATTTCTACATCATTACGCTATTTCTACATCATTACATCATTACGCTATTTCTACATCATCACGCTATTTCTACATCATTACGCTATTTCTACATCATCACGCTATTTCTACATCATCACGCTATTTCTACATCATCACGCTATTTCTACATCATCACGCTATTTCTACATCATCACGCTATTTCTACATCATCACGCTATTTCTACATCATCACGCTATTTCTACATCATCACGCTATTTCTACATCATCACGCTATTTCTACATCATCACGCTATTTCTACATCATCACGCTATTTCTACATCATCACGATATTTCTACGTCATTGCACATGCGCAGTCCTTTCGGTTTTGGTTTTCAATCCGATCAAGTGTTTACATGTCCTCTCGATCGGGTTAGTAAAGGAATAAACCTTCCCTTTCAATCCGACCGATATCTCGTTGGGATGGAGCTCAATCGGGTCGGTTAAGGCGTTTACATGAAGGCTCTCAGTCCGACTGAGCCGTCAGTCCCATCACTAACGGATTATTTGTATGCATGTAAACGTAGCCATTGTTTCAACCGGGTCCTGTAGGCCATCAGACCCACAGCTCTTACCGGATCTGGAACTCGATGTCCGTCGGCTGGTCTCCCACCGCCACCTTCGTCATGCCGGGGAGATCGATCAGCGTCAGATTCAGGACTGAGAGAGAGCAACGGTTAGAAGCGTCATTATGTTGATTCAGATCAGTTCAATAACCGTGTTGCTTTTGCAAAGTGAGATTAATACGGTTCAAATTATCCTTTAAATACACAGCCACACATAACGCATCATGGAAATGTGAGGTTTAACTGCGGCAACGACAGAGAGAGAGAGTTTATTGTGGAAGAGTGAGCTGAAGTTACCGTTCGGCGAGTAAATGCGCAGGTTGATGGGCACCGCAGAGATTCCCTTATTGGATCCGGTGATCCGCTCCGTCTCGGCCTCGATCTCCAGCCGAACCTCGTCAAAGTCCACGAACTTACGGCTCTTACAGTGCAGGAACTCGGCGTATTCTGGAGAAACACAGAGAGATCACTGGAGAATCATCAATACACTATCCTAAAGTTACTCATGTTTAGAATTTTTATTTTCTGTATTCATTTTAATTTTAGTTCAAATTTTAGTAATTTTTCTTTTCTTTAGTGATTTTGTTTTTATATATATATATAATATATTATTATACACTAGCGTTTACTGTTTTGATTGTTTTTGAAAGAAGTCACTTTGGCTCACCAAGGCTAAAAACTGCACTAAAAACAGTGAAATATTATTACTGTTTAAAATGAATATTTTCTATGTGAATATATTGTAAAATGTAATTTATTCCCGTGATGCAAAGCTGAATTGTCAGCATCATCATTATGCATTATTGCATTATGCATCATTTTTGGGCATGACTTAAATTAACACAGGTAATCATTTGGACGGTTTGAAAAGCGTGAACACACCTTGAGTGTGAGAGACTGGATGTTCAGAAGGTGTGGCGTGTTTTACCTGCTTTACTGTTGACTAGCTGGAGAATCAGAGGCCTGCGAGTGACAATGCCGGATCCTCGCGGGAGAAAGTCTCTGAATCACACAGACACACAGACTGATGAACATCTCTATGGATTAAAACATTAACTTTTTGTTTTCTTGTGGTTTAACACAATGCCAGCTTCTGTGGCATTAAGATGTAATAAAATATAGCCTACAGAAAACAAAACACCCATTAGGAGATTTTTAGCAACTCTGTGCAAAAAACTGTCAGTGAAGGGTTGATTGGTTTATGAAATGACAGAATGACATCATAATTCTCCGGTTCATCAAAGTACTGAAAACACACACCCTCAAAGAAAAGAGGAAATATTGTTTGTTTCACTTCCCAGGCCAAAGCCTCCATGCATATAGAAGCGTACACATACATATGTGTGTGTGTGTGTGTGTGTCTCTTCCTGTTGCTTGAGCAGGAATCCTGAAGATGTCAAGTCCACACACGCTGAAATCTGTCTCAATCACACAGTTAGATGTGGTTTGTTCTTCTTAGTGAACCATTCAGACACAGAAATCAACACATTTGAGCCTCTGAAGGATGAAGACGCTCATGATCTGCAGTGATACACAGATTATATCTTCATTCACTCACACTCAGTCCTTCCCAACCCGCATGCTGTCATTCTTCCTATAAAATGAATGACACGTATGGACTGATGCTTTTGTGGTGCTTTTTTGAGAATGTCATGGTGGTCAGAATTATAATTAGAATTAAAGAATTATAGTTGTATGGAAAGATCTGCATGAAATATCTTAAAACATCCAAATAAAAATGGGTCTGTAACAACATAAAGGTCAGTAAATGATCCCCATTCACTTCCGTAGCATTTCTTTCCATACTATGGAAGTCAATGGGGTCCAACTGTTTGGTTACCCATATTCTTCAAAATATCTTTTTTTGTATTCCAGCAGAAGGGAATTCATACAGGTTTGGAATAAAATTTTTTGAGTGAACTATCCCTTTAAGGGTCGTTCACACTAACAACAATAACTATGCCTTTAAATACAACGATATCGTAATGTCGATAAGGTTTTATTTATATTAAGCGCTCTGAAGTTTATGTGCTCTGCCGCTTTAAATGCTCGAGCTCTCGCTCTGGATTCTGATTGGCTGTCAATATTTGTATTGTTTATCAGCTGAAAAAAAAAAATGTTGAGAAAGTGATTCCAACGATTTCGTTCCTCTGTGCTGTTACCGGTCTATATTTCGATAGTTCTTGGTGTGAACGGGCCTTAAATGTACATTTTTTTTAGTTAACTATCACTTTTAGAGCACAGCAAGAGTCTGAAATGGTTAGAGGGATACTCCCCCCAAAAATTAAAACTCTGTCATAATTTACTCACTCTCAAGTTGTTGCAAACCTGTATGAGTTTCTTTCTTCTGCTGAACACAAAGGAAGATATTTTAAAGAACGATTGGAACTTTGGCACCATTGACATCCATAGTATTTTTTTTTTTCCTACTATGGAAGTCAATGTTGCCAAACAACTGTTCCAATCGTTCTTCAAAATATCTTCCTTTGTGTTCAGCAGAAGAAAGAAACTCATACAGGTTTGCAACAACTTGAGGGTGAGTAAATGATGACAGAGTTTTCATTTTAGGGTGGAGTATCCCTTTAATTTTTGACTAGCAGTGACATTCTGATCAATGAACGCTTCAACGGATCATTTGAGTTTAATGTTAGGGCACACATTTTCAAGTTCAAGTACATTTTAATCTCAAATTGAAATAAGTATTTGCCCTGTTTCAGTGTTGTTTACACAAAATACTGTGTTTTGTCATGTAAAAGCCGCATCACCTGCTCACGAAGTTACCGAGCTCTTCCCGATAACGTTTTTTTTATATTAAGCGCCCTGAAGTTTATGTGTTCTGCCGCTTTAAATGGATTCTGACTGGCAGTAAATATTTTTTATTGTTTATCAGCTTGAAAAAAAAAACATTCAGAAAGTGAATCCAATATCGTTCCTCTGCGCTGTTACCGGTCTATATTTCGATCTAGTTATAGTTCTTGGTGTGAACTGGCCTTTAATGTTCATTTTTGAGTGAACTAACGTATCACTTTTAGAGCACAGCAACACTCTGAAATGGTTAATTTTTGACTAGACATTCTGATCATTGAACGCTTCAACGGATCATTTGAGTTTACTTGTGCGGCACACATTTTGAAGTTCAAGTACATTTTTCTCTCAAATTGAAATAAGTATTTGTCGTATTTCAGTGTTGTTTACACAAAAGACTGTGTTTTGTCATGTAAAAGCCGCATCACCTGCCCACGAAGTTCTCCAGCACCGAGCTCTTCCCGGCGCTCTGGCCGCCCACCACCGCGATCTGCGGCAGCTCCAGGTTACAGCTCTGGCCGATGGAGCTGAAGGCGTCCTGCAGTTTATTAATCAGGGGAATCAAGTCCTCCATCCCGCGGTTCCCCATGACTAGCTTCGGTCAAACCCCAGAGAAACTCAACCGATCACTTCATAACTCGCTGACTCAAAATAAACCGCTTTAACACTAACAAAACCGACTCAAGATGTCAAACTCCAGTTGTCAGACAGAGAGAAAAACGAAGGCAGGCAGAAAGTTTTCCTATCCGGTCAGCAGACCACCATAAACTTATGAAGAACAGCCCTTGTGTGCAAACCGCGCGTTCCCATTGGCCACTGCTGGTGTCAATCAAATACTCCACCGAGAGGCAACGGGTGGGGCGTTAGAGAAAGCGTTATATTGAGGCATTAAAAGATGCAAGAAATAAAAACGCGAAATAGACTTTTTGAATCCTTTTCTTTTTGGAGTTTTTTATGGTTTTATTCTGTTTCCTTTGATGCTATTTTGAATGTAATAGATATACAATAGTTGAATACATGATCCTCTGGATGTGTACTATGTTGTTCTGCTACACAAAAAAAGGGAGGACCTTCGAACAGCTAATTATCAGTTTAAACTTTTTCCATTACATTCATAAAATACTTTAGTAATACCCAAAAAGCGATATTAGTGAAACACTTATGTCTGAGGTCATTTAGGGCATAGCACACATCATGAATGATGAAAGTCACTGCATAAATAAAGTTTGTTCTCGTGTTTCTTCTGGTGGGTCTAAAAACCCTGATTAAGCGAATCTCTCGCCACAGATGGAGCAGCGGTAGGCTAAGGCTTCTCTCCTGTATGAAATTAGATTAAAATAAAGTACAGTTTTTAAATAATGCATTTAATAGAACAATAACTGAGAGTAAAAGAGAAATGAATGTAGCTTAACAGATACAAAATATTTAGTTTAGTATTAAATTAATATAAATTACGCCTTTATACAAGGGAATGTATAGATGCCTTGTTTAGGATGGGCTGTCCCTCTAAAAGGAAAAACCTCTATCGAGGAGAGGTGCATGGATCATAAAGCACCTGTCAATTGGTTCTCATTGGTTCTTGCTGAGGCTCAAACGTGCTGCGTAACACCAGTGTGTTGCATTTCGAAACACAATTGGTTCGCTTGAATCGAATTTTCAAAAAAGCCAAGTTTCTCCCTACACCACCTCCAGTGCGAAATCCACTTATATGTAGTGATGGCAATTTCAAAACACTGCTTTATGAAGCTTCAAAACCTTTGCGAATCGTTTGTTGCGAATCAACGGATCGGAGCGTGTATCAAACTGCCAGTCACGTGATTTCAGTAAACGAGGATCCATCACATCAGAACTGTTTCGAAACACATAATTTCAACGGTTCACTGCTGGGGCGGTATCTCTGTCAACCCATGAATCCTGAGGATTCACTGAGAACCATTGAACAAGTGTTTGTGGGTTTATCTGATCTCTGATCAGCTTTATACATTTGTAGACTATTTGATTAGACATTAGTATAATTAAAATGAATAATGGTAGTTAATAGTCTTATTGGCCTGTTTAGCCGAGCCATTCATAGAAATAACAAAACAAACCCTGACAATTGATACAAGAACAGATACACACTTGATAATCTGATTAGATAAATTGCATTTGAAAGATTTCACTTTCAATAAAACATTTGCAGTAGATTTGTAAAAGGGGTTTATATGCATGTTTGGCCTGGGTTTTTGTTGCATTTACACTGTTCTGACCACTGGATCACCGTGGAGATAAGTGTCGGATTGTTTCGAAGCCTCGACACTACAGCACAACTGTGTCAGTGTTTCACGAAGTCCCGATCTGGCCACCACTACAAATTATCTCAGCTTCATCACTACAACATACCCCTTACACCATTGGTCCTGGCTTTTGTTCACACAAGGCGCATTCCGGGACTGATTCCAGCATCAGTCACAGGACATGTTTGCGTTGAACTGTGTGAAAGGGGCTCTAGTGTTACGCAGCACGTTTGAGCTTCGGCAAGAACCAACGAGGTTCATTCTAGTGTGTTACAAACACGTTTGAGCTTCAGCAAGAACCAATGAGGTTCATTTGTTTTATGCAACACATTTGAGCTACAACAAGAACCAATGGACAGGTGCTTTATGATCCACCTGCCTCCCATAGAGGTTTTTCCCCTAAGACAATGGGCCTCAATGGAAGGGAGATTTGTAGAAGTCTGGAAGTTACAGCTGTCCTCAACATACCAAATAAAACAAGAACAATTTCATGTTGGTAGCGTTGCAAAAAATGTGGTCAGACAAGGTCAAGGTTTAAAATCATTTATTAAATACTCAGAATCAGTCTCACTTCTCCACTAGAAACCACAGTTTGGCCAGAAGTGGTAGTGTTTAAACGAACATCCCTTCCTAAAAGAGCAAGACAAACAAATTAACACTCCCACAACTTTTAAAACACAAGCTAAATTAAACAGTTTAAAAAACAGGAAGCACTGACTTTGCCTGGAGCAACTTTGCTGACAAGAGCCAGAAGAGGGATGGCACACCTCTGTACTGCAATGGATGAAGACCTGAGAGGAGAACCAAAGCTGGCATTAGGAACCAAGAGACAGTTGAAAACTGAAACACTGGGTACTGTACCGTTTCCTGCAGAGGAGCCAGTGATGCTGGATCTACAAACGTGAACATCTTCACAACAAAGCGCTTGTAGTGGGTTGGAAACTGAAGACCAGATGAGCCAGCCACTGGAACCAATGTGGTCAGGTAACGATCATCCTGGTAGGGGCATCTGAAAGGCAAAGAGGCAGTCAGAAACACCTTACCGCACACTAGATGGATAAAGACTGGCCTTACTCACCCATCAACCAGAAGGTCCCACTGGGGTAGACTGAGTGGACTAGGGGTTGATGTCACCCAGCAATGTCCCAGCATCAAGACAATGTTGGGGTCGGTCCTCTCCAAAATGTGCACCTCTACATACACAGGTTCACGCAAGACTTTTGTGACCGGATAATCAGCATCACTGTAGTAGGACGTGTACGCCTCGTCCCCTGAGGAAGAATACAGTGTTTAACTTGAAACTGCTGCAAACTGGAGTTTTAGAAAGGCTTTAGGCATACTTGGGACAAACACTTACCTTCTGCACAGCCTTTGGTGACACATTGACCATTTGCCAGTCTAAGCTCCACTCTGAGGGGTCCAGGAGCAGCTACTGGTGGAGGTGGAGGAACAGTGTTGACCTCCACAACCAGAGATTCCACCGAAGTACCAGAGTACCTACACTGGAAGAGAAGCCTGGACAACAAACAGTGAGCTTGTAGCATTTGTCCAGGATTAACATTTATGATAAAGCATGCATCACTTACTCAAAATGGCTGTCCCTTGTGATGGAACCAAGTGGTCCCATACCCACTTCATACGAGGAGGTCATTCTGTTTTCATACACCACATATCCACTGTCCTCCTGCAAATAGTAACCGTTGGCATCCAATCCATTCCAAGCAATGCAGAACAAAACCACAAGCAGCTACTCACCATCATGCTTGTGCCACATGCAGTGACAGGGAACTGATATATAACAAAGAAAGGTGTGGATCCCACCGGACTGCAAGCTGGATCATTTCCACCCAGGAGACGGACTGAATCCAGGCTCAATCGAGGCAGCGTAACGTCTCTAGCCACCACTACCACAAACTGACCATCTCTTATACACTGGACAGTCACTGAAACAAGGTACAAGAGCAGGTTATTGCTGAAGATCAGTTTAACATGAACACCTTTACATTGACTCAACACTCTTACCTGCCTTCCCATAATAACACTGCTGTCCGTTAAAGCAGCAGTTGATAGCTGCACACTCAGCACCACTGATGCCAGGTGGTCCACATTGGATCTGCTCATAATCAGCTACAGTACATTTGTCAAGGGGCTCTGCCTGTGCCACTGGCTGCTTAGGCTGAAACTGCTGAGGAAACTGTTGACTAGCTTGCTGTTGAACCAACTGGGGAAACTGTTGACTAGCTTGCTGTTGAACTGACTGAGGAAACTGCTGAGGAAACTGTTGACTAGCTTGAGCTGGCTGAGGAAACCATTGACTAGCTTGCTGTTGAACTGACTGAGGAAACTGCCAAGGAAACTGTTGACTAGCTTGCTGTTGAACTGGCTGAGGAAACTGTTGACTAGCTTGAGCTGGCTGAGGAAACCGTTGACTAGCTTGCTGTTGAACTGACTGTTGAAACTGCAGAGGAAACTGTTGACTTGCTTGCTGTTGAACTGGTTGTTGAAACCGCTGGTCAGTTTGCTGGAACATCAGAGTTTGAGGATTCTGGGGAAGATTACTCCACTTTGGAACAGCATGACAGAAAGCACCGAACCAAACACAAAGTGCCAGCGACTGAACAGCATACCAACTTCCTGCCATTGTTCAACAGCTAGTCACACTGTTGAGATGCTGCCCTTTGGTCTTTTTGTACTCTACAGATTTTGGCAAATTAATGATAATCCCTCCCTCTTCATTAACAGTCATGATTCTCCAGACTTGTATGAGTGGGAGTTTATGGAAATGGGCGATTCCATTGGTTCATAAGAATAAAGTTATTCCTTGTTCTTTTCCACCCTTATTAAACATACATAAAATCACATATTAGTGGATTTCGCAATGGAGGTGGTGTTGGGAGAAACTTGACTTTTTTGAAAGTTCGAATCAATTGGACCAATTGTGGTTCGAAAAAGCAACACACTGGTGTTACGCAGCATGTTTGAGCTTCCTCGAGAACCAGTGATGTTCATTCTTGTGTTATACAGCACGTTTGAGCTTCAGCAAAAACGAATAAGGTTCATTCTCATGTATTATGCAGCACATTTGAGCTTCAGCAAGAACCAGTGAGGTTCATTCTAAGCCCCAGTGAGGTTCATTCTAAGCCCCTTTCACACAGAGATTCTGGAAAATGTGTCCCGGGATCATTTGATTTTGGTTCATTCACACTGCCAAACCGGGCATAAAACGACTTAGGGGCGTCAGGTAGTCGGGGGTCTCTTTACCTGGTCAAAAACAGCTCTGTTTTCAGCACGCCGTTTAAGTGCATGTGTCTTTAAATGATAATGAGCTTTGAACTCCGCTCCTCTGTTCTGTGGGGCGTTTTGACAACGCACGTGGAGGGCTCCGAGCTCGGAGTTAGGCCCGAACCCAGAGTACTCCCCCCATGTATGTGTTTAGGACTGGAAGTGTGGAGAAGGGGCGGTGGAGGGATGCTGCTAAACTATCAATGGAGTGAGGTGAGATTGCTGAATCTATATATACCTCTTATCATTGATTGCTGAGTGCACTCCACTCGTGTTAATTAACTGAACGTGCTCCTCCCGAACTTTGTTAATAAAACATCATTAAAAGAAATGTAAAAATAAACATAAAATGCACTTTTATATTTCATTTCCTGAAAATTGTACAAATGCTCTATGAGGTAAATGAAGAATAAAATACTAACTCACCGTTTGTATTGTTCAGTCTGACACAAAAATGTATGACATAAATGTCCACTATAAAGCTCTAGATCAGGGGTCGGCAGCCTATGGCATAGTCCCTAACACATGACAATAGCTAAAGTATGTATTTAATTTAAATAAAGTCTCTCAAACTTGTATATGGACGTACATTCTGAGGTAATCATTCCTCATGGTCACACAGCCTCTTTTATTAAGAGCTATAAGTACTAATAAAGTGTGAGATTTTAACCTTCACTAGTGTTCAGATCTGACAACCCATTCTTCTGTGATTATCATGCCACAAGTTGCCAACACCTGCTCTAGATGTTGGCTCAAGGTTAAGTTAACATCTATTAAAAAACTATGGTACATGCAAAAATGTTGTAATGTCACAAAATTATGTATTTTCAACTGTTTAATTCCTCAGCATTGGCAAAGTTAATGCTAAGAAATTAGACATTTGTATTCTATATACAGAAATAATGAGTAATTCATTATGATTCTTTACAAGGAAATGAACCCCAATAAATAAATTGAATGTACATTGTTCTGTTATTATTTGTTTCTGACAGACAGAATAAATGTATTTAATATGTTTTATATATATACTATATATACATATTTATAGAGAGAGAGAGAGAGAACCAAATTAGATCAGTTATTAACAACTGATAGTACATCAATTAATGGAGGTGAAATATTAGAACTTGACCTTTTCAGCTGTATATTAAATGTAAACATGTATTTTTTTTTTGAGAAGGAAACATGGATCTAAGACAGCAAAGATTCAAAGGGCTAACAAGGAGCAAACAGATACATAAAAAAAAAACACATCCTGGTTTAACACCATCTCTGAAAGCAAACGAGGTGTTTATTAATGTGCCTAGATCCATCTCAATGTATCAGAAAGAAAAGTTAAAGTGGTTAGATTTTCATGAATGTTATTTTAAAATAGAGCATTTCCAGAAAAGTTGGTAGATTTTGCAAAATGCAATAAAATCAAGAAACTGTGATTGGATAATTCTCTTATTTAACTGACAAAAGTACAAAGAAAAGATTTCCAATGTTACCGCTGAATAGCTTAATTGTATTTTGTAAATATAAAAACATTGTGATTAATAATTCCAGTCTATGTACAATACTCAACAGCACCCACGACTTCAAACTCACAGTCAATTAATTCACATCTATGACTCCACAGAATTCCTCATTTAGTGTTTCTGTTGTGGAAATAAACACTAATGCATACAGGAATAATGCATTCAATACAGAGGTCCTTTGGATAGTGAATCTGAAAATGTTGACTTAAAGAAAAATTACTGACATTGAACCGCTTGTGTGAGAGGGTACAGAGAAACCTTCAACTCCAGTTTAAAAGAGTACAAAGTAATTTTTTATCATTCATAACTTCTGCAGAGTGCACTGGACAGAGATGAAACTTGTAGTACACATGTGTTGAGTGCCCGTGTTTCTGCACACTGTCAAATGGAGTATACTTTGAAAGGCTATGTGTTCGGCTGTAAACATACTCTAAGCGTCAAAACTGATGTATACTTATGGCTTTTAACACTGTAGTGTTAGTATATACTTTTGATCTTCATGCTGATGGATTTCATACTGATAGCGTAATTCCCTTTCCAGCTGTGCCAAGCAATACCAATGGCGAAATGAGTGGGATCTTCCCCCCATAAATACACACCGTTGGGGTTTGTAGTGTGACAGATTTTGTACCAAAACCCCCCGAGATACTGTTTGGCACAGCTCTTCTCATAGACATCTTGATCTTTGTCAAAGGTGGAGAACTTCTGATTATTGTGTTGGGTCAAAGAGTCGCCTGCAGAGAAGAGCATCATTATGAGGATTAACATGATATACTGTATAAAGGAGTCACATTTACTTGTTTACCCAGATAATGTATGTTATCAGAGCAACATGCCTGACATCTCACACTGCTCACTGTCATTATTACTCACTAAAGATTATTGTGCAGTTTTCTTAACGTTTACTAATGTAAGCCACATTTAAAGAATGAGACATACAGTATATTTACAAACTGATTGAACGATCTGAATCAAAATTGAGGACTTGAATTTTTTTTTATTTGAAAATTACCAAAACATTTGAAAGTGCATGATAATGTACACATTTACTCCTATGAATGAAAGTGTCCTACCAGCTCCTCCATCCTTGAACCCTGAAACTTGTAGTTTATATCCAGCACATTCACAACCCACAGAGAAGGACGAGTACAGAGCAAAACCCTTCCTTCCAGTGAAGTCCTCCAGATCCACTCTCAGCATGTAATTCCTGTTACGTGTCAGCTGGTACATGTTCTCCAGTCCTGTTCACACACACACACACACACACACGCGTTCAACCAAACACATGATCATCCACACAAACGGACACACGCTGTGAGATCTTACCCAGCCAGTATTCGCTCTCCACATTCCCGAATCCTCTCTTGTACTGATTCCACGGTCGATAGAAGTTCACACTGCCGTCCATTCTCCTCTGAAACACCTGTGATGTATGGGATGCATATAGTATCAAAATGATTAACACGTGCAAGCACAGATATCAATGAACCTGATTAATGTTGCAGAAATGTTTTACTATCCACAAACAAATGCCTTTCAACTTGCGTGTGCAAAATTCAAAATTGAATGAATGTGTTGCAATTTGTACAAATAGAGGCATTTTTGTGAATACAAATTTTTTCTTTTGTATTAGTGTATCATTTGCGCATGCAACAAAGAAGATGTGCATGTGTGGATCAGGTGACGCGCGTGCATTCATTGACGTCTTTTCTTTGTCGATCTCATTTGATTCATTTGGATTTTGAGACTTTCTTTTCGCGGTTTTTAAGCATTTCACAACCCAGACACAAACAACTACAAATGAATAGGCCTGATGCTAGTTATTAATGTGCCACAACTACCCATCTATTTGACAAATTCACAAATGTGCATCACTACATTTAAACTAATACAATACAACTTGTGTGTGCAAAATCCAGAATCACATGAATGTGCAGCATTTTGTACAAATAGACACATAGTTGTTAATACAAAACCTCGATTTTGTATTAATGTAGCTCAGAATTTGTGCATGCAACAAGTAAGATGTGCATTTGTGGATCAGGTGACACGCGTGCATTCATTGACTCGTTTCTGACTCGATCCTATTTGATTAATTTGGATTTTGAGACTTTCAT
This sequence comes from Tiaroga cobitis, assembly GCA_030578255.1. Taxonomy (NCBI): domain Eukaryota; kingdom Metazoa; phylum Chordata; class Actinopteri; order Cypriniformes; family Leuciscidae; genus Tiaroga; species Tiaroga cobitis. Next base: position 56,643,705 of record CM060591.1, read on the forward strand.
TTCGCCGGTTTAGCCTTGCACGATCCACACACACTGTCTGAGAAAACCTGCTACCACTAAAACAGACAACGGCCGCGTAATCGAGCGATCTTCCCCATTTATGCTCAATGTCAGTGATATTGAATCGCCACATTTAGTACACCTACCTTATTAATAAAGTATACTTTGTATAGGCAAACAGATTAAATCAGATTATGAACAACACCCATAGAAAACCAATATAAAATGCTTAACGTGCAATATAGTGAGTTGCATGTTTAATAAGGTGTAGCTAGGCTACTGAGTTTTAATATCATCGTCTTACTGCAAATCCAAATGAATCAAATGAGATCGACAAAGAAAAGACGTCGATGAATGCACGCGCGTCACCTGATCCACACATGCACATCTTCTTTGTTGCATGCGCAAATGAAGATACACTAATACAAAAGAAAAAATTTGTATTCACAAAAATGCCTCTATTTGTACAAATTGCAACACATTCATTCAATTTTGAATTTTGCACACGCAAGTTGAAAGGCATTTGTTTGTGGATAGTAAAACATTTCTGCAACATTAATCAGGTTCATTGATATCTGTGCAAGCACGTGTTAATCATTTTGATACTATATGTATCCCATAGTGATGGCTTTATATATGATTCATAATGTGTTTTCTGATGTGTGTTTGATGATCTAAAGTTACATTCGTACCGTCCATCCTCCTTTGTCTTCATCTTTCCCATCTGAGGTCATGTGACAGTAAACCCAGACGGGAACGTCTCCTGCTGGATAGATGGAGTAAATCCCACTGACTGTTTCTCCTGAGTTGTAGATGTCAGAACAGTCGAATGGCATGAATTTACAGTCACGGCCAAAAACAACAGGGAGAAGAACCGCCAAAAACACCTTCATCTACACGAGAGAGAGAGAGTGTATCATAAGTCCACTGAGGCGAGCATAGTGCAAACCCAAGTGCAGTTTATTTACATCAAAACATGAACGAAATACAAAGTAAACAACAAGAACTAAACAAACTTGACCATAAACCTAGCAGACTCACCAACAGCGGTTACACGAACAATAATTAACAAGAGACAATGGAAACATGAGGGTATCTATACAAAAAGACTAATGACTTAACAAAACACACCTGAAAGCAATGAACAATGAACCAATGAGAACATAAGACACATGACAAGAATCTAGAACCAATCATAAAATGACACAGGCAAAGGAAGCACATGCCAAAAAGGAAACGTGACTTCATTTCAAAATAAAAGACTCATCTTGGCTGAAGACTCTGGCGTGGTGGCCATCTTGGCTGAAGACTCTGGCGTGGCGGCCATCTTGGCTGAAGACTCTGGCGTGGCGGCCATCTTGGCTGAAGACTCTGGCGTGGCGGCCATCTTGGCTGAAGACTCTGGCGTGGCGGCCATCTTGGCTGAAGACTCTGGCGTGGCGGCCATCTTGGCTGAAGACTCTGGCGTGGCGGCCATCTTGGCTGAAGACTCTGGCGTGGCGGCCATCTTGGCTGAAGACTCTGGCGTGGCGGCCATCTTGGCTGAAGACTCTGGCGTGGCGGCCATCTTGGCTGAAGACTCTGGCGTGGCGGCCATCTTGGCTGAAGACTCTGGCGTGGCGGCCATCTTGGCTGAAGACTCTGGCGTGGCGGCCATCTTGGCTGAAGTCTCTGGCGTGGCGGCCATCTTGGCTGAAGACTCTGGCGTGGCGGCCATCTTGGCTGAAGACTCTGGCGTGGCAGGCATGGAGTGAACAGGCTCTGGTACTGTGGGATTGTGGGGCTTCTCATCCACAAAACCCACAGTAAATGATGAACCGCTTAACAACAAGGCATATGCTGCGTCCCAATTCGCATACTATCCGTCCTAAATAGTATTCGAAAATAGAATTAGTACGTCCCAAATCGTAGTATGTTGAAATGAGTGTCCCAAAGAGACCCGGATGGTCTACTATATCCGGTCAGAATCCGAAGTGCAGATCGTTGCACACTCTAACGGCTGATATTACCCACAACCCATCGCGCGCTGGACGAGGATTCGGTTAGAACTACAAACACGACTGAAAAGTGTTCAAAAACTACAGACATGGAGGACGCGCTAGTCTGACGGTTATGTAGAGGTTTAGATAAAGGGGTTTGAGTGATTAATTATCAGTCTCTAACCTGACGAAAATGTATTTATTCAATGTTGTCCACATTATATTGCATCTGCAGCATTGTGATCTTTTGCAAAGCTACGTTTAGCCATTAACTTTTAAATGCATTATTATATTCAAATTCCAAACACATGAGGAGAGTCTCGGCATGAAAGCCCCATGACTGGCAGATGAACGTGCGACAACATTTCTCTCCGAAACGGTAAGAAGTTATATTAGATTGAATGTAGGATTTTAACTGTGACGAGATGATTGACAGGGCAGTTTACGGTGACAGGATGCACGCGACAGAGCTGTCCGTTAAAGATGGCGAAGTAGTATGTCCCAAAGCTTGCCTACTCTTTTGCTACACACTCAAAAGTATGTACTTTTTCTTCACAAAAAGAGTACATACTTTTAGGGCGTAGTATAAGTAGGCGAATTGGGACGCAGCAATAGTCTATATACCCAGCTAGAGTCCCTGGGAAATCACGGTCAGGCATCCGATAATTCAACCACTCATTTAAGCCGTTGCAAAAAATGTCTTTTAGAGCTACGTTATTGAATCCCACCAGGAGCCACAGTGCACAAAACTCCTCCACATAATCTTCGATACAGCGATCACCTTAATGGAGGCGAAGTAAAGAAACTGCTCTTACTCTTTTGGCGTAAGTCGACTTGCGTGGGCCGTCTGCCGGAAGCTTAGTTATTTTAGTCGATTAAGTTTTAAATATGGATATTTTTCTTACACCAACGCATCGCTTCACTTCAGAAGGAATTTATTAACCCCCCGGAGAAGCGTGGAGCACTTTAATGATGGATAAATGCACTATTATGATGGACAGATGCACTTCTATATAGATGACCATTCACTGCCATTATAAAGCTTGGAAGAGCCAGGACATTATAACTCAGATTGTATTCGCCTAAAGAAGAGTGTCATATACACCTAGGACGGCTTGAGGGAGAGTAAATCATGGGCTAATTTGAATTTTTGGGTGAACTACCCCTTTAATAGACCTGAAAGCAATGAACAAATGAGAACATGGGACACATGACTAGAACAACCAATCAGAACATGACACAGACGAGGGAAGCGCATGGCAAACAGGAAACGTGACTACATTTCAAAATAAAAGACATGTAAATCTAAGCATGAGCCTAAACACAAAACCAACATAACAGAGCGAAATAAATAAGCATCACACTGAAAATGCAACAAATGAGTTTTTAGTGGTTCAGGGTAATAGACACAATGAAGGAAGCAGATGAACTTACTGCCATTCTCAGACTCTCCTCAGAAGATTGGTTCTCTCTAAATAAAAGAAATATAAAAGTGCATACCGGTATTATTTCTATTTTTTTTTCTGAAAATTGTACAAATGTTCTGTTCAGTAAATGAAGAATAAAACAGTAACTCACCGTTTGTGTTGTTCAGTCTGACACAAACACTCTTTATATATCTGTCAGATTCTCAGACTCCTCCTGTGTGTCTTGATAACATATTTATGACATTAGTGTCCACTATAAAGCTCTAGATACTGGTTCAAGATTAAGGAAACATCCGTTTGAAAACTAAAGTTCATACAAAAAATGATTATTCTATATACAGAAATAATAAGCAATTTCTTATGGTTCTTTATAAGGAAATAAACCACAATAAGGAAATTAAATGTACATTGGTATGTTATTTTGTGTTTCTGGCAGATAGAATAGATTCATTTACAAATATCAGGATGTTAAACATATTGTTTTAAGGAAATATATCTAGAGCCATTTTCTTAATATTTTACAATGAGAGCAACCAATTAGATCAGTAATTAATAACTGATCGCTCACCAGTCATCGCAAGTGAAATATCAGGACTTGACCATTTCAGCTGTGCATTAAATTTATACATGTTATTTTCATTTTGAGAAGGAAGCATTGATCTAAGATAGCAATTACTCATAACCATTAACATTAACATAATTTCCCTAAAGATACAAAGTCTAACGAGGAAAAAGCAGTTCAATATTTTTTTGAAAACACTTCCTGGTTTAGCATCATCTCTCAAAGCAAACAAGGTGTTTATTAAGGTGCCAAGTATACGACAGAAAAGCATAAAGAAGGTTACATTTTCTTGAATGTTATTTTTTTTAATAAATATGATGGTTTTGATGGGTTCTAACTAGTGCTGGGCAACGATTAATCGCATCCGAAATAAAAGTTTTTGTATTTACATAATGTGTACTGCGTATTTTTTACATATAAATACACACACACACATTTCATTACATTCATTAACTACATTAGAACTAAAATAAGAGGTTACCCCCTCTCCCAAACAATAATACTCACATTCTTACATACAAAACAGCAACAACACTATTGTCAAAACCCTTATAATAACAGAAATCATTAGAAACTATCCCCCTTTGATAGTTAACACATCTGACTATCATTAAACCAATTCCTCTAAATGATCAGCATCAGCTCGTCAGTGAGATACAGTCACGTCGTTGACACTTCTGGACAGGTGGAAATGTTTTTTCCCTTGATAGAGTCAACCGTCTTTCTAAACTGCTGACTTGAAAGCCCAACTTTTTGTGTGTGTGTCCCATCTTTCCACATGCAAAACAAACAACTTACTGATTTTTCTTCTCTCCAAACATTGTCTTGCGATGTGACATGGATAGCAAAGGACAACACCCTCTGATGGAAACTACTAGATAATCTATAATGGCTTCTTGCATGCATGTGTTAAACACATGCATGCTTTAGTCTTTTGGCGTTAAAAAACTACCAATGGAAAATTTGCACTGAAAAGGCATAGATAGTTATTCTTGCGGCTGACCTTATGCACTTGTGAGCCCACTAAACACTGGACGTCGGATAGACGTGCAGATCATGTCTATATTGGGTCCGTCGGTCCATGACCAATTCTGGACATCTATTCGACGTCCAAACTAGGTCCACTATTTGGACGTCCAACCATGACCCAATTTGGACGTCATGTTGACGTTCAACATTTGACCGTTGAACTGGGTCATTTTTTTGGACCTCGTTTGGACGTCTATTACAGGTGCAGGAAATTGAAATGATTAAAATGCAATATTTTTTTTATTTACAAATATCAACATTGTTGTTATCAACATGATTAATACATATGAATACAGATTATTTATAATTATTTAAGATAGTTTTCCAAAAACTGCATTTGATTGTCTCAAGCAGAAGGTGGTAATTGACACATTGCTTAGATCATGGGTTTGATTCCCAGGGAAAGCAGGAATGTAAATGTGTAAGTCACTGTGGATAAAACCATCTGCCAAATGCATAAATATAAATACATGGTACAGATAACATCCTTTAAAAATGTCCTCTACCTTTTTGAAACACGGGACTACAGTTATAGAAGATACTAAATTTGATGTTGAAAAGACGTCCACAAACGACCACATTTGGTCCCACCGACGTCAATATTAGACGTGCAAAAGACGTCGAATAAAGACGTCGCCTGGCGTTACAAAACAACCCCTTCAGTGGACCGAAATTGGACGTCCAAAAATTACATAGAAAAGACGTCACTAACGTCACATTGCGCAGTGGGAGGAGTTTCCCTTTCAGACGCAAAATTTATGGGAGGAGAGTATTTAAATGAACCATGCAAGGTGATTTACTAAGGTTTGTGCTTGTCAATTTACTGGTGTTTGTGCCATTTTTTACAACCAAAAAAAGCACGTCTTAAACCAGACGCTATCTGGTGAACTGCGTTGGTCATTATTTGCGCTCGCCAGTAGATCACGAGCAGAACCTTCCACTCCCATCTGCGCTTTATTGGAATTGCTCTTTTCACTGTTCAGTAAATCTGGCCATTAGTGTGATAAATGCAGACTTGGGTAAGATTTACACGACAGCAATGAACTAAAAACGGGAAAGCTTTCCTTTTTACAGATGACAACGTTGTCAAAATGATCCCCATTCACACGTATGTAACTGTAAACGTTTGAAAATGACAAAAAAAAACACTGTAGGCCTATTATGCTGAATGGTTAAAATGCATAAAGTTTAACGTTTTCACGGTGTCAGGTAAACGGAACGGCCCCTTAAACTTGAGGTTTTGCTGAGTCTCATTTGGCAAAGCCTACCACTGAAAGAGGAAAACAATGATATATAAATGACTCTTCTTCCGATCCCGACACTGTCACCTCTGTACCTTTGAGAGATTGCTGGGCAATATTATTTTAATGACAGGACACTGAGATAAGAGGTCACCACCATAGGTTTTACAGAAAAATAAATAAATGAGACACAAATGGTCACACTGTAGAGCCACTGTAATGTATTATTATCAAAATTATAAAACATTTTAACTACCAATAAACCCCAAATCCAGCATAGAGGGGTTCAGTGAATGTGGTACTGCATGTGTGTGACTGTTTCCACCTGGTAGTAAGATGTGCTGTCAGTGATTCGATCACAACTGTTCAGCCTATGCATTACCATTTCCACCTGCTATTGACGTGCTTTTCAAACGCGTCTTCTGTGACCACTTGTGTTGAGATTTCGTCACATTTTTCCAGGAGCACAGAGTGCACAAATGATCCAACGTGAGCCATCTGAACACAAGAAGAGAGAACATTTATAACACAACACAGCAAATTATTAGACATGTCTGTGTGTGAGAGCTATAATTATAATCCAGAGCTGTCCTCCATGATCCATAAAACTAATACATTTAAAGTGTTCGAAAAATCTTTGCTGCAAGAAACCGCTATGATTGCTTTGAAAATGTTAAGTAATTGTTTTGTTAGTAAAGAACCAACAATCAACGTATCTAATAACTTACCTTGATTAATTATGAAATGTGTAGATGTTCCTTTCACCTCCTCTCCATTTTCATTAAAGACTTTTTTGTGGAAAACACCAGTATTAATAACAGCAATGATAGTAACCTTTTCGCAAATAAGGAAAAAATGACAAAACATGAAGACGAACTGAATTCTATATTAAACCATTGCTTGAAACTTTTGGCCGGTTAACAGACTTTTGCTCATGTTCCTCTGCCAATAGGATAGTACAAACTTTTCAGTCATATTTTTAAAAACATAAAAGACTCCTCTTATGTGAACATACCAGTTTTTTCTCATTTTCACATCTGTACCTTCAAAATAATCAACTCCACAGGAGTTTCTCAAAGACATAACCGTGCCACTGAGATGATAATTTAACACTTTAACATACGACAGGTTTTGGTGTCATACTTGCAGTCTACCGTGTCCGTGACCCAGTACTTTGGGCTTAAACCAATATTTATCAGGTTTAAAACAGTGTTGGAGTATGTCAGACAAACACAGTTCCTTTAAAATCTTAACAGAACTATAAAAGATTAGGCTTTGCTATATAACTCCTGCTAATACTAAATGAACTGAAATTCTCCCTGCGCTTCAACCTTCTTTTCTAGATTTATTTAAATTAGGTTCCCTAAAAAAATACAAGATAAAATTCAGTTTACCTTGTTTTTCTCTTCAGGTATCCCTCAGTGTGAGAAAAATACAGAAGTCAATCTCAAAGATGAAAAGTTTATTGCAGAAGTGACAAAGTATTCAAAACACCTTAAATCCGACTGATCTAAACTAAATCCTTTTATCCAGTTTTTTAAAAACAGTTCTTCGCCACTAATGCAAATTGTTTAGCAAATCAATTAGTTTTTGGGTGAAATTCAAATCTCAATGTGACCTGACACAATTAGCCAAATAGTTAATTTTCTACCCCAAACCATATTTTGTTAAATAAATACAAACTCTACATTTAAAAATGCTAAAAAACCTTTTTTTTATGCTAACACTATCAAGACACAGCAAACCCGAAAACTCTAGCACCAGTTTTCTATTCAACATTAACATACGGTAGTCAATCATAACGGAATGACTGTCAAAATACTAATACTAACACTTGATGCATTATAAAAACTGCATTACTTGTCATGTTTCAGTTCAATCAGCAGACAATATGAATTACATTGTTTTTAATAATTTAGTTTATTTTTACTGTAAGCCAGTGTTGAATTCATGCATTCTTGGCAACATACTATCTAAAATGTTCAGTGACGCTGCTGACGTAAGACGTGCGTGCGTCTCCCTCAGACTGTAACCGAAGCTCGGGCGCACCAGACACACGTCAGCAGCGTCTTACGTCAGCGGCGTCACTGAACGCGGATCCACAACAGAACCGGAAGACAATTCAATGCTGAATAAAGTCCTAGTTTTTGTTATTTTTGGAGCAAAATGTATTTTCGATGCTTCAACACATTCTAACTAACCCACTGATGTCACATGGACTACTTTGATGATGTCTTTATCTCCTTTCTGGACAAGGACAGTATACCGTACACACATTTACAATGGAGGGACAGAAAGCTCTCGGACTAAATCTAAAATATCTTAAACTGTGTCCCGAAGATGAACGGAGGTCTGACGGGCTTGGAGCGACATGAGGGAGAGTCATTAATAACATAATTTTCATTTTTGGGTGAACTAACCCTTTAATATGGAAGCTTTTTTCAGCCACAGAAATAAAAAAAATTATAAAAGGGAATTGTGAAATTTTTTCTTACAATTATGAGTTTACATCACACAATTCTGACTTTTTTCCCCTCAAAATTGTGAGATATAAACTAGAAATTGCGAGGAAAAATAATCCGAATTTTGAGATAGAAAATCACAATTACCTAGTTACTTTCCTATTCCATGGCAGAAATAAGGAGAGGAGGAACATTCTTCCTCCTCTCCTCTCCCCTACCTCTTCTTTTCCCTTGTCCTGGTCCAACTACTCCACTCCTTCTTCAACTATTCCTCTCCCTCGCCCAGACATTGTTTTTCTCTCTCTCTGCTTCTCTGTGTTGTTCTGCATCCACACTGCACAAAACCAATTCAAATAGTCCTTTTTTTTTACTATGCATGTTCATGTATTCAAAAGACATTCAACACCTGACTATGCCTTCACCTGAGATTGGGTTCAGCTATTTCTCAATATTTCAGTGATCTCCTACTTAAAGGGACACGAAGTAAGAATTACTCCCATCTAGCGGTGAAATTGTATGTATTTTGCATTCAAACGAATTGTGCTCTCCAGGGCCTCGCGTTTTCAAATGCGTGTTGCATCTACGGTAGCCGTTATGTACCAAAAAGCTATGAAAGGATGTCTTTTCTATTAGCACTTCGTCGAGTTTTCCTTCGGGTGAACAGGTTTGTTATTTCAAACAAACTTCAAATTGACACAACGAACAAATGAATGTTACAGTATGAAGTAATGAGTGTCAAAAACATGAACTATTGTAATTAGTAGTTATGCCTTCTTTATTCGTTATATTTTCTGAAGTAGCCTACGTGCATTGTTAGATATCATCATCAACTTTTAACTATACATGTTCATCTGTCTATAAAATAAAGTACACAACCAAACAATGAAAAAAGCTTGTAATTAAGACGATAACATGACTTGCCTGTCGAGAAGAAAGCAGGACTTCAGCGTCTCTTTTGAAATCTTTCTCCTGCATTAGCTCTATCCACTTGGGAAAAGCTATCCCGACATTAACTTGAGTTTTTTGTAATCTCCGGTCACGTTTCCTTTTACGATCTATTTTGGACTTTTCTGGCGACGAGGATTTGCAATGCAGCCTTTTAAACTTGCCGGGGCAGTGACAAGCGCCTCTCATTGCTCTGCTCCTCCGCTTCTGCTGCGTTCAGTCACGTCACGCCGGCTCTGAATGAAAACGTGTTGTGGAAACGCGTTGGCCTAGTAATTTTTGTCCCTCTCTGCTATTATAGTTTTTCAAGATGGCGGAACTACATGGAAGCCTCCGTGGACTTACCCGTCCCATGTATATAAATATAATAAATTCTTTGTTTACGAGGATAAATCAGATAATTGGCAGAGGTATTTGTGCACCATTGAGGACATGTTTATAAATAAAAATATTGATTTTAGATTATAAATTACCTAAAAAGTTACTTATAGTCCCTTTAAAAATACTAATCAGCGATTTCAGTCTTTTTTAAATATTTATTTTAAGCATTTTAGAAACGTGTTAACTGACTGCATATTGTGTGAAAACAACATGAATTGTGTAAATGGTATGGTCAAAACAAACAGATGTTGTACTAATTGTGTTTAGAGTTTTTAACACTTGACTACAGATTGAACAAAAGGATGTTAGGAATTGATAAAAACTCTAATGCCCATTCAGTCCAAGAATGTTAAACGTTTTAAAAATCATTCCAACTCCAAGAATAGCAAAGTTCACAACAATGTTACCATTGGAATCACTTTCAGAGTACTTTTTTCCACTGATAAATGATAAATAAATTGACAGAAAATCAAAAAAATATATTTGCTATTTTAAAATGTGTGTGGCAATTATGACATAACTGCAGAGTATGTTTAAAATAAACAACATTATTGTTCGTTGATTGACGAACAAACTAGTAATCATTATAGTTATCCTTTTGGGAGTGAACAAGCGTTTATTAACGAGTTCTGTCTGTTCTCATATAACTCTGTCCTCATTCAATCATGTTCATCTCCAAGTATATATCTATGTTAGCATTGTTTCGGCTGTTTAATATAGGGATGTTGTTTAATATAGGGATATGTATGTTGGGTGTGCTTCTCTAAGTTTTAATCGGACACAGAGACACTGAAGAGTTCAAATAAACCCTAAACCCAGCATAGAGGGGTTCAGTGAATGTGGTGTTGAATGTGTGTAAGTGTGTGAGTGTGTGTGTGTCAGAGACGCTGTAGAAGGACAGAGTGCCGGCCGACACGTCCAGGTAGACACCTACTCTATTAGAAAAGGGTGGATGGGCTGGTATGGCAGTTCGCTTTTTAATGTGCCAGGCAGAGAATTTGTAATCAGAGCAGATCAGACTCCAGGAATTGCCATTGGATCCAAACCCAAAGACACTTCCTCCTTTCCAGTTGACTCCTTTATATGACACTGATATATCAGCATTATATCCGCTCCATTCAGCCTCCCAGTAACAGCGTCCAGTCAACCTCTCCCCACACAGAACCTGTTCGCAGATCTTAAATCTCTCTGGATGATCAGGATACGGCTGATGACCATAAACATATGTGACTTTCCTGTTCTCATCAGACAGAATGAGACGAGAGTGTACTGTGTTTGGATCCAGTGTGAGATCACAGGCGTCTGAACACAAGAAAAGAAAAACATCTAAAACACAACAGCACAACAATCACTCAAGAGTCTGTGCTCATATGTAGACATACACTTTCGTAGTCCTGCTGTCATCCTGAACTCTCCTCCATGAACCACACTATAAACACACAAACACATTTTAATGTAGATATGTATATGCACACACACACGTTCAGTATTAGTCTTTGGCATACTTGAGTATCTGCAGTTTATAGTTTGGATCCTTCAGTTTGTCGGAGAGCAGCTTGACTCCTGATTCTCCTGGGTGATTGTAGCTCAGATCCAGCTCTCTCAGGTGTGAGGGGTTTGAACTCAGAGCTGAAGACACATAACCACAGCCTTCCTCTGTCACCATACAGCCAGACAACCTACAGACACACACACATGGATCTGGAGCGATTTATTGTGGACATTTATAATCAGATATTATTTGCACTAAAGTGGTGAAAAATCAGCTAAAAAGCCATAGGCATGTAGGTGAAAGGTGATCATAGCAAACATTGTATATTATCCGCAAACGTTGCCAGCAAATTACAATCTCACATATACATAACTTAGCTATAATAAGTTATGTATATGTATATGGGAAGGAAAAAAAAACAAAGACTACTATTTAACCAAGTTCTTAAATATTATATTTTACAGCAAATAAATATAAAAAACAGGATGCCTTTTTATTGAAGAAAATCACTAAATCTCATACAGTCATTGCTGCACATGTACAGAATCATTTGAGTAATTTTCATTATTTTCACACACCAACTACACCAGTTTTTCCCAAAATATACAGACCAGTTAAATACCTCAGTATCTCCAGCTGACAGTTTGAACTCTTCAGTCCATCAGAGAGCAGTTTCACTCCTGAATCCCGCAGGTCGTTGTTAGTCAGATCTAGTTCTCTCAGGACACAGTTTGAGGATTGGAGAGCTGATGACAAACTCTCACAGCACCGAGTAGTAAGATTACAACATGCAAATCTAATATGAAAAATAAAACAAAGTGTATACTGAAACATTTGCAAATTGGAAGTAAACAGACAATAATATCTCCTCATTTGAGTTGACTCCTGATATACACATAATACAAATCCCCACGGAAAAAGGAACTTTTGATTGCAATTAATCAATGGGGTAATTCTGTGATAAAATTCAGTTGTTTGCTGACTTTTCACTGAGCCAACGATCCCATGTATCTCTCATATCACTCCACACTGTCCCTTCTCACATAATAAATTAATTTACACTCCAATCAATATCAAACCTTAGTACGTGTAGCTGACAGTGTGGGCTCTTCAGTCCATCAGAGAGCAGTTTCACTCCTGAGTCCTGCAGGTCATTGTTACTCAGATCTAGTTCTCTCAGGACAGAGTTTGAGGATTGTAGAGCTGATGACAAACTCTCACAACACTGAGCAGTGAGATTACAGGACTGTAAACTGGAAAACAAAAACTGTTATCAGTGTTGGCCAGATACCCTAATATAATACCCTACTATTTCAAATTTACACAAATGTATAATTTATACATTACAATTTTTATAATTAAAGTGCAAAGACACTTGACTTTCTTGATTTTAACGTACTTAAGTATCACAAGTAAAATATACTTATCACTTAATTAAACATCACTCTTTATGTGACAAGATCAAGAAGGGCAGTTCATTCAATATTTTATGTACCAATAATCTAGCATTCTGTAAAAAATGGTAAGTTAAAGTTCAACCACCTCTGAACCAGCTAATTAATATCTTCCAAAACACCTGTCAGTAAATATTAAAATTCCTCTAATATACTAATGTTTCTAGAAATTGTTGTAACTGAACTATGCAGTAAGGTAGATCTCTGGGAAGAGTTTTGGGCATCCTTGGTCTAAAGTTTGGCCCATGTCATCCTGTTAATTTAGAGACCAAATAAAATGACTAACCATGCACGTAAATAAATGTAAAGATGACTCTTACAGTGCTCGTCTAGTGTTTTTGATCACTGGTAGCAGTCTCATTAATGCGTCATCAGATCTTCTGTATTTCTGCAGTTCAAACATCTCTTGAGTCTCTTCTGAAATCAGGAGCAGAAACACCAGAGCCGACCATTGAGAAGAGGAGAGATTTGCTGAAAGATTTCCTGAGCTCAGATGAATCTGGATGTCCTCCGCAAAGTCATCTTTCAGTTCACTCAGACAGTAAAATAGGTTGATAGTTCTCTCTACCTTATTTTCCTTCTCTATTTTCTTTTTGATATAGTCAGCAACATCTTTCACATTCTTGGTTTTTAGTTTCAGTCTGGGCAGTAGTTCCTTCAGGTCACTGTGATTGGACTCCAGTGAGAGACCCAGTAGGAACCTGAGGAAAAGGTCCAAGTGTCCATTCTTGCTCTGCAAAGCCTTGTTGATCGCAGCCTTATGAAAGTCAAATAATGACTTTTTGAAGATACCCCATTTCACTTTGTCTGTCCAAGATTGAAGAAATACAAATCTTCTTCCAAAACATTTGTATCTGAAAAACACGTAGAGAGCAGCTAGGAACTCCTGAACACTGAGATGTACGAAGCTGTAAACACTTCTCATTGAAAAAGCCCTTTCTTTCTGAAAGATCTGAGTGCATAACCCAGAGTACACTGACCCTTCACTGACATCTAGTCCACACTCCTCGATATCTTCTTTGTAGAAAATCAGATTACCTTTCTGTAGCTGTTTAAAGGCCAGTTTCCCAAGTTTCAGAATAACCTGATCAAAAGACTTGGCTTTAGGATTAAGTTCAGGATCATAACAGTATTTTTTCATTTTTTGCTTCTGAGATAGTAAGAAGTGTGTGTACATCGCAGTGAGAGTTGTTGGTATTTTGTCATTGCCCTCTTGAGTCAGTAGAGGTTGAAGAACAGTGAGACAGATCCAACAGAAGACAGGGATGTGGCACATAATGCACAGGCTCCTGGATTTCCTGATGTGACCGATGATGTTTCCAGCAACCCCAGGACTGTTTTTGATGAAGTATTGCTCTTTTTGCTCATCATTGAATCCTCGTACCTCTGTCACCTGATCAATGTAGTCTCGGGGTATCAGACCGGCTGCTGCTGGTCTGGATGTGATCCAGATGAGAGCAGAGGGTAACAGATGTGTCTTGATCAGGTTTGTAACTATTTTACTCACTGTTGTTTTTACATGCACATCTGTAAATGCATCACTTTCATTAAATCTCAAAGGGAAATGACATTCATCCAACCCATCAAAGATGAACAAGACCTTACCGTCACCTTCAGGAAGAGAGGGCAGTTCTTCAGGACCACTAAAGAAGCATTCTTGAAGCAGATCGATGAGACTGCAGTTCTTTTTAATCATATTCAATTTACGGAATGGGAGAGGAAATACGAAGAGTATATTCTGATTTTCATTTCCTTCAGCCCAGTCAAGAATGAATTTATTGACAGAGACAGTTTTTCCCACCCCTGCGATTCCCATCGTCAGCACTTTTCTGTTTTGTTGACCCATATGTTCTTTGAATATGTGATTGCACTGGATCGCTGAGTCCTTCGCAGTAGATCGGCTGATATTTAGTTCAATCTGTCTCACCTCATGGTCAATCATTATTCCTCCAGTCTCATTCTCCACCACATATAGATCAGTGTAAATATCATTCAGGTACTGCCGATGACCTGTCCGAGAATTACCAACCAATATCCGCTTGTAGTCCTCTTGTAATTTGTTCTTCAGTCTGAGGCTGAGCTTTCTGTAATAATGAGGATCAGCTTTACTGTCCTCTGCAGTTGAGCCTTTGAGAAAGAGAAAAACAAAATAAAGCAAAGAGTTAAATTTTTTTAAAATACTGAGTTTAGAACTATGAACTGTTTGGATTGAAATAAGTTTGTTTATGAATTTGGTATTTTATTAACAAATTTTTATTTTATTTTTAAACTATATAATTAATTTATTTTAAATAAATTAACATACAAACACACTTGTATAATAAGTATGTGTGGTACATGTGCATTTCCAACGTGATCTCATGAGAATACGTGTGTATTTTACGTTAAGTGTAGTTCTACCACACGTACATTTACTTACGTTTTGTACACTCAGAAACGTATAATACTGACGTATTTACAGCACTAAAACGTAAAATATTTACGTATTGACAGCACAAAAACGTAAATTATTTACGTATGGACTCTACCGACGTACAAATGTGTACCTGTTCCTATTTATGCTTATTAAAATCGTGGCATTAATGTTTTGACTCTATTGCTTTCAACTGTCTTATCAATTACGTTTTCAGTCGCATTTATTAAAAGCAGTTTACTCATTTAAGAAATAATATTTCACCCTGTTCGTGCCTTCTGCTGCAAACTCGTTTCAGAGGATTAGCCTAAGTTAACTTACATTGTGTTAAACAAGACACTTTAAACCCTTTAAAATAACATTACCTTCTTAATTTTTTAACCGTTTTGTAATATAGTTTGTTTACCGTGAGACACAAAATGCGTTTTCTCCTATAGAACCATAATACACCAAAACACAACATAAATTCACAAAAGACATACATTTTATTAGCTTGATGTAATCCAAATCTTTAGAATCCATACGTTTGCAAGAAACAGATCCAAATTCAGCCCTTTATCCAGCGATTTTCATCTCCATTCTCATCACCGACCGTAAACGTCAAATCCCGCGCTCGTGATGAATTCAAATTCAAAAAATGCGCCCTGAAGAAGCGATACGACATGTTTTACGGCAGGGATATCAAACGCTCATTGGCTCTCGCCCTCTCGCCTGCTTCGTCACAAATTGCGAAATTCCGTGTTCCAGTCGGTGTGCAACATTTGAAATGAAGAAGCGCGCGCGCCTTCACAGTGCGAGCCGAAACCGGATTAACATTTTCATGGATTAATAACTTAAATTCTACTCAGAGAGGACTGCGTCTGCGACTGCAACACATGATGTGAACGACTTTTGGTACCGGTTTTGACATTTTCGCAATAAATAAATTATTGTGATTAATTGTCTGTCTGTTGTGTTTTTCTTCATAATTGTAACGTTAGCCTACGTAGTTTTAAGGAATGGTTATGGGTAGGTTTAGGGGTAAATTAGGAGTAGGATTAGTGGCTCAAAATATATTTTAATGCTATATTGTTAATAAAACTGCCATTTCCCTACACACCTCTGCCCATTACGTTTTATCCTTTTTATATTCTGTATAAAATTGGTATGTTTAGGTTTAGAAGTAGGGTTGAGGGATCTCACATTTATCTATAAAATGGTAAAAGGGAAATTATACAGATATGAAATATACGTAAACAGTTAACGTTTTGTAGCTGAAAAAACGTAATTATGTTACGTTTAAATGTTGCAGATACGTCCATATTATACGTTTCAGGATCTATGAAACGTACAAAAAGTACGTTTTCTATCTTTGAAAAAAACGTATAATACTTACGTATTAACAATGAGACCAGTGCTGATGTATTACTGCATCCTCTTTACCACAATTAACAATACTTGCATATTTAGTGAATGTACTGCAACACTAAATGCATTTACATGCTCAATCTTACACTGATTATTCTTAATAAATAGACAACGCTTAATGCCATGCATTTGCTTTGGCTCATGACAGGCATCCCCCTGCAGGAACATAAATCTAGCTGAGGAACTGAAGAACATTTCGTCCTGTTCGCACAAGGAACTCTAGTTCCTGTTTTCTATTTTGTAATGTATCTCAGCCATCTCTCTTTCCACAGTTTTTCTTCAAATCTCCCTCTTGCTCACTCTCTCTCATACCCCATCATGAATGGACACGCCCCCTACTGCTGATTGGCTACAAGCGTGTTGCGGTGCTCGCTCTGATCCTCTTTCAACAGGGTTTCTCAGAAATCGCTTATTGCACCTTTAAGTAAAAGACCTACACGCAGAACACATTGGCCCACACCAGTGGCTACCGTTGCTGGACAAAAGGGTGGTCCTTACAGAACTGAATCCAAAGTTATCACAAGTTGTCAAAAATGGCCCTGGTGTATGAGAAAATCCCACAGCACTGTTAAATTGCACATGAGCATAGACAAGCCAAAAATGTATGTGTGTGTGAACCTCTGTAATTGTTGTAAGCATATTTTCTCTTACCAACGCAAAAAGACCATTGACTAAAATGTGAATAAACCCCAATATGGGGTAAATAAATAATTCCATGTACAGACAGTGGTCATTATTTACCCAAGATCTGTTTTGAAGCAGCTCCAACAGTGGCAGAAGCATTCATATTGCCCTCCGTCTGAACTGAGAAAGAGGGAGATGAAACAAAATGAAAATGCAGTTACAGAAATCACACTGGCCAAGCAAGAGTTTAAGCTGAAACTCATTTATTACTTTAGTCTCTAAATTTACACAATACACTTGTAAAGATTTTAGTTACCTTCATTGTGTTTGTTCTCTAACTGTTCAGCCAGAAGGTTTTGGTTCATCTTCCTAAGGATGTTCACTGTGATCATCACAGCTTCTTCTTGTCCAAAACCTGCCACCATTTTATCCACTGTGTCTAAGACATCTGTGTTCTCCATTTCAGAAGTTGAAACACACTCATGATTCTTCAGGTACCACTGAAACTCCTTCAGATCATCTTTGACTAGTTCCTTCAGTGATTTCACGAGCTGCTCTTTAACAGATGCCATTGTCCTTCAATGATTCACGTCTGCAGGGCAAGAAAAAAATCTTAACATGTGGATCTGTGTGCACAAATGTTATTTGGATTATAAAATGTCTGCTGCATTGCGATCAGGCAATGAGTGAAAAGGGAATGCTGTGCTGCAGTAAAACTAACATTTTAGAGTTACATTTTATTTGTTGCTTGAGTACGGAGAAAAAGTATAGTCAGATGTGCAATGTTGCTGTGGACAGATTTAATAATGAAGAACACAATCTAAGCATTAGTTTTAAACAATTGAACAGTAAACAATTGAAACAAAAAGCTACTTTTTGAGATGTAAGATGAAGAAAATGCAGCTACTGCTGACTCGTTTGAATAAGCGGCTATTCACACTGAAAGTGTTTTGGTGTCCACCTACTCTGTTTTTCAGTCATTTTCCTCTTTGAACATGCACTGGATGGATTCCTTTGACCATTTTGTTTTTGTTTTGTTTTTGTTGCCATTTCTTGTTTTAAAATGTTTGAAACATTTTGTTTTGCTCAGGTGAACCATTGCTTTCACTGATTGTTTGATCTGAACTTTTGAATTGCTGAGTGCAGTAGCAGGAATGAAGTTGATCAAGTTTATGTCATGTTTTAAGTTATAGAAAGTTAGTTTTGTCTATTGTGGCAACAACAGTTAACAGTCAGTTGGATATTCTCCATGTTTTTCAGCTGTATGCCACAGCAAGGGAAAACGCCTTCCTTTTACTTGTGTAAACCAACGTAGAACCAAGAACCGCCGCACTGTTACTACACCAACAGCGAAGGAGAATGAAGTGAAAGAAGAGATTGTTGAATAAAGTAATTATTTTGGGGGGGTTTTGCACATAAAGAGTATTTTTGTCACTTCATAACAAGGTTAAACCACTGTAGTCTCATGGACTATGTTAACGTTGTCTTTACTACCTTTCTGAGCCTTCAAAGTTGCGATGACGTTGCTCGCATGTGGGGTCAGAAACCTCTCGTATTTCATCAAAATTAACTTAATTTCTCTTCAGAAGATGAACAAATGTCTTACGGGTTTGGAACGACATGAGGGTAAGTAATTAATGACAGAAATTACATTTTTGGGTGAAGTTGGAGTGTGTTAAAGTAATCCTTTTTTTTTATTTATGTATCTAGAGCTGGTCTGTATAAAGCTGGTCTGCCCTTAAATGTTTTTCCTTTAAGTTAATACACTGTTTGGTTGTTTTAAATTTATTGGGATCATTTCATTTACTTTTAAAGCTAGGTAAGTTATTTCTAAAAACCCTTAGAACGAATTTATTTATTTTTGCTACTTTGGCCATTTCCCCTCCTGTCCATTCTCAGTCATGTGTTTATATCCCACTGATTATTTAAAATAAAACTTGTTATATCTTTTTATTTTACAAACTGGTGTTGTAATTTGAGCTTGTCCTGGACCTGGAGACGGGAATTCCCGTAACAGTCATAACAGTATCTGAAGCAACAGTCAATCAACTCAAATCAGTGTTTTATGCTCAGGATGTTAAGTTATCTCTTTAATTACATACACTTTAACTTGTAAAGTGTCCAAAGTCCTTTCAGCATAATCTTTGTTGCCCATGCGTAGGTACACAGTCGTTTTGCATTTTTTGCATTCTCAGATAAATATGAGTAAATACACAGGTTAAATAAGTCACGTGAAAAGCAAAAAATAAAACAAGTGAGAAAAACAACCATCACACCTCAGACGTAAAACACATGATCACGAGACTGAAGTGTCTTTCAATCAGTGTTTGTTTGTTATTTAACAAAGATACTGAAAAAGCAAACCAAAATCCAGATAAAGGGCGTTCAGTGAGTGTGGTGTTTAATGTGTGTAAGTGTATGTGTGTGTCTGAGACGATGTAGAAGGACAGAGAGCAGGACTCATTAAACGTATTCCTTACCTGATGATCAGCCTAACTGTGAGCAGTCAGGTCATTGTTACTCAAGCCCAGCTCTCTCAGAAGAGTTTCAAGCGACGTACAGATTCAACAATTTCACACGACTGCTAAGTGATAAGTGTGTTTGTTGATGGACACTCTAAATACAGGAATAAAAACAAATATTACAAATCTAAAAACAAATACTACAAATCAACTCAATGTATACTGACAATTGTAATATATCATGTACATTCTTCATTATAGTTTAAATGAGAAACACATTGATAATTAGATCAAACAACTGTTACTAGTAGAGACAAGTAGATGTCAAAAGAAATCTGCTGATTCTTGGTTCTTACTAAGAAAACTTAAAGAGATGGAATGTTTGTTTATTTTATTTGCTAACTCACCTTGAATAATGACGATATTTGTCGATGTTTCTTGCACCTCCGCTGAACTGTCATCTTGACCAGAAGCTCCTTCCACTTCTGAATTTTCATAAAGGACTTTGAGCCCTGAGTGATTTTCATCTGAATTTCAGTTAAACCACACCCACTTTTGGAAAATGTCACCATTACATCACATGATCCAGTTAAATTACACACAGTTGAGCAAATGTCTTAGGTGTTTATGAAGAGATTGTGTCCAGTAATCCAGGGGTTTCAAACTGTTTCTAGTTCCTCGCCAGCACATTTTAAATGTTTTCCTTCTTAGACACACTGAGCTCAGGTCACGTCTACGAATAACGAGGAGTTCATTCAGCCAGGTTCAATAAGAGAAACATCTGCAATGTTCATGAGGACGATCCAGTATCAATGTGGAAACGCATGCAGAAGTCAAAGTGTGACGTTAACTTGTTCTCCACAGAAACGACACGCCCACATCGCCGTCCTGTGGTGTTTCTCAGATAGTGAGCGAGTCTTCCAGCTTATCTGTTCTTCTACAGCAAGAAACAAACTGAAGGTTTAATACATGACGGGCACCAAAGAGGTATGATTTCATTTTTTCTCTATTCCACTTGAGAAAGAAAAACTTGTCTTTTAAACAAAAGTGATTGGGTTTTTTGCTTGAATTTATACATATATAGTGCACACAAAATACTCAGTATGACTGATTCAATCTCCATTTCTGCTGTACGCTCACAGTATTTAAGTCAATGTGTTGCTTGAGGAATGTTTGAGTGACAACCAGAGAATCTTAAATTATGACAAAAAAAAAACCAAAAAAAAACCGGGGGAGCATTTTACAGAAATACCTTAAATCTGTAATCCTATTTTATATGTTTGTTAACCATTGCAATTTCGGTTAGGACCTCATTTAGGACAAAAGCTATTACAGAATGGCATTTCTTAAGTGTATTATCTTATCTAAAATACGGATAGGAACGGGGTATTGCAGAAGCTTCCTTGACACAAAAAAAAAACCTAAAAACTGTCTTAACTTTAGGACAACACTAATGGTGTCCTACCTTCAAAATTATTTGCAAGCCAAATGTAAAAATCACACAACAACAGCCCTTTCTGAGAATAGCATCACATGTATTGATGATACAAGATGAAGAACAGAGACTTTTGATGGTGAAAAGACTTGATGGTGGTGCACTTTGACTACAAAACGCTAATAAATACTTACAGACTCCCATGAAATATAATGATAGGCTTCGGCTTTTCTACCAAGCTTATCAAAACTTCTCTTTCTGCAGCACTTAAATGAAAGCACACCTATTTAGTTTCTCTAGCGTTTACTTCACAGCCGATTGACTGCTTGGTAACAGACCTGAGAGTTGATTACCGAACTCGATGGAGCGCTTTAAGATTTCCTAACAATATGCTGACGTAGTAAAGTTGCTATGCCTCTTCTCTTTCAAAAAAGATCACTTGAACAGCTAGTAAGAGACGAAGGTCTAAATGAGGCAGATTAATGACCATAATAATAATATATGAATTATTACTGCTTGTATTTTTAGACTGATTGTTTTCTACATTGTAATGGAACTTGAGGAATGTACATAGGCTAAAATAATTTTAACTCAATATTTCAGTATTATTTGGCAAGTCTGTGTGTAATAAACACATTAAAGTCTATAAAATGAGACAGTGAGTGACTTTATCCTAAGTCGACGGCCTGACATGATGCAGAATATCCATTTCAGGGTTTATTTAGCAAAACTGGCAGGATTTTAAACTTTACTAATCAAATCCAAAACATTCAATGACCAACAACAGATCCATACAGGATAAAGCAAATAATGAATCGAAGGATCTAAGGATTCTCAATAGTGTGTAACTTCAAGAGAGCAACCATCTGTTGTGTTTTCTTTCATGTATGATTTAATTAGATAATAATTATAATAATTTATGTAGTTGTAATGTGATTAATACCAGACATATTATACATATTATTCGTTTGTAATTTTTATACTTTATATAACTTATTTCCTTTCAATTGTTGTTTAATCTTCTGATTGTGTGCTTTCAAGGGATGTTTGTCTTCAAGAGTAAGAGATAAACTGTCTCCATTTCAAGGTTTTTAATGTCACAGGATGATGTTGAAGACTAAGGCAGCTGGCAAACATTTCTGAAAAGTGGCACACAGATAGAGGACAGTCTAAACATTAACCACAAGTCTCTAACTCAATTTCTCTAGCGCCATTAAAGTTTAACTCATGTTTATGAAAATAACTTTAGAACCGCAAGGGCTAAAAACTGTTAATAGAGTTTTGCGTACCAGACAAGATTTGCTGTTAACAGGTTTTACTGGTTTCGGAGACCAGACGAAACAGATCTAATGTTTCTGACATCCAATCCAACAAAATGCTTAGCAATGCAGTGAAATATAAATAAGCTGTAAATGGAGACCATAAGATATACTGTGTGTTTAAATGCTCCACTTCTGTGTGCAATGTAAAAAAGGCTAATTATCTTGTATTCAATTGAAATATAGTTAATTTGCTGTCCAGTTCAATTCACGGTTTAAAAACTGGTCAAAAAGTTTGCAATTCAAGTATAGCTTTATAGCGTACAAACAGTATTTACACTATATACACACACATTTAAAGAAAGCATATTTCTATGAAACTCTTATCTTGTATTTTATAGATGCCTATATATTCCTCTCTCCTCCTAAGGTACAGGACGGTGATGGAAACATTAAATGAATTAGGCCAGCTGAGAGACTCTGGGTTCGGCCGACCCTGGCCCAGACACGGACTCAATCTCCTCTACTGGTTTGCCAATGACTGTGTTTCTTTTGGAGATGACAACGTCATGCTCTCTGAATGGGAACCAGCCGACGGAGATTTCGGTTTTCACTATTTTGAGAACAGATATGACGAATATGGGGATCAACTTCTCCCAGATATAGATTTCCCTTACTATGTGGTTGGAAATCTAAATTCACCAGGAGCTGAAGAACTCCCTGAATACGTCTCAGAAGACATCTCTACTGACCAGCACAACAGCAACACGGACCGCATCATTGTCAGTCTCTACGATGAGGAGTGGTTTCATAGAGTTTATGTGACTCAACACCACGACCGCTCAAACTACGATCCAGACGCCACTTACCGGATCTCCAGAGGCCTTCTCATGATCATCAGGAGGATGCGTTTAGATGAGTTTCTGGAGAAGATGAATTATAATACATATATACAGCCTTTCTTACCAACACCCGTCTTCAATTACAGACCTCCAACCACAAACACAGTCAGACCAAATTTCACCGCGATCACTGCATCATCCAGTGATTCAGATGACAGTGAGCATGAGATAGATGAGGACAAGAAAGCAGGTTATTACACATACATACCAACACCTGTCGTCAATTACAGGCCTCAAACTACAAGTACAGCATTTCCTCCATCATCCAGTGATCCAGCACACAAACAGCCTCCAGCAGCACAGAGCCATGACACCGAAATCCAGATAAATGACAACGGGAAGACAGGTTACTACACATACATACCTGATCTTTTAGTCTTACCAAAACCTGTCGTCAATTACAGGCCTCAAACTACAAGTACAGTTAGTCCAGAATTCACTGTAATTCCTCCATCATCCAGTGATCCAGCACACAAACAGCCTCCTGAAACACAGAGCCATGACACCAAAATCCAGATAGATGATGACACGTCTACACAACAGCACTCAGCGAACTTACCCAAGAAGAAGGGATTATGCCAAAGATTCTGCACCATACTGTAAAACGGACTATCATCTGCACTGTAATGCTCCTGGGAAATCCATACGATTCTTTACCACAGAATGTGCATTGCAGTGATTTTGGTTGGACTCACTGGACAATTTCATATGTCCCTTCCCTACAAAGACAGAAACTAAAAAATAACAAACATTTTATCATTAATTTTTATCAAGACTGATGGGAAATTTGAGTCCTCGGAACAACTGCGAGCTTTAATCACCATTCTTTTTCACCATATAAAATCATTTCATTTAATTTCAATCATATTTTCTTCCTGGTTTTGAAAGCTCTGTGTGATACTCAAGACGTTTGGCACAGAACTGAACTGCTGTTAACGTGACGTGACAACATACAAATGTAACTGGCATTGAGTTTGTGCTGTTTTTGCAAAGACGTCGGGCTAGCACGTCTACATACACTTACAAACTGACAAGTATGTTCAATGTTTAACTAACAGCATCCCGAGTTCTGCTTGAGCACATTTAGCCTTTTTAAATGCAAGATTAATAAATGCTTACTAGGTGCTAATATTAACAAACCATACCTTATTGTAAAGCTTAACAGAAAATTCTAAGTTTTGAACAAATATTTTAGTGGCAAGAAGTTTTATTCGAGAAAATTGCAAAGATACTCAAATGACAATCACTAAATGGATATAACGCTCTCTATGATGAAGAAATGTAGGCAAGACAGACAAAAAAGCAACAGTTTCATAATAAACACAAGTTTGTCCGATTCTATTAAATAAAATGTGTGTATGTTTGCATAAAAATGAATCACTGACTGTGAAAGATATTGCTGAGCGAACTGAATTCAATGCAGTTGAAATGACTGTAAAACCGGGCCTGGTGTTACAGTTTTGCACGCCACAAGAAGACTGGAGAAAGTTGTTATATGATACAATTTTAAATACTGTATTGCTTTATGTTATTTTTTAAACATTGACAACAGGGAATACTGTATAAATCATCATCAATGCAGCGATTGCAGAATGAATCCTGTTCATTACAGTACCAGTGGACTCCTTTGTTAGATACATATTATTAGGGTTCATTCCATGCCTTTTCCATGACTTTTGAGGCATGTATTCATGACCTAATGCTCCCTGAAAGCCTATGTATGCATTGTAAAATAATAAAAACCCATGTTAAAAATGAATGCTCTTTGTTTGCTTGCTATTTGTTTTGAGAAGTGCAAGCTGCGACAGTGCCAGACGTTTAAACAACGCAGAGAACATAACGTCATGTGACTGAAATCTAAGTATTGTAACGTTATCTATCGAACCAGGGCCTGAATTTCATTGAAGGATTTTTTTATTTTATTTAGTAAAGTAATCAAAATGTAAACAATAAAACACTTCGCTGTAAAACAACACGAATGATTCAGTCAAGAGCAGTGAGTGATTTTCTCTTAGTCTTCTGTCGTTTGATTAACATTAATGACAGACAGGATCAGGAATATTAGGCTGCTGTCACTTTAAGAGCTAATGCACAGATCCAATATACTGATACACGCGTTTTCTTTCTCAACTGTTTAAGTCCACTTAACCAACATTGTTTATGAGGATCCTCGCCAAGACCGTTTAAGTGCAATACGCTGTAAAACGAGGCGACTTGTGTTTTTACTCGACTTGTTCAGCAATCAAATGACTTTTCCAGGTTTTTCATGACCATATACGAACCCTGGTATTCAATCGAGGACACTGCTTATATATTAATTTTGTTAATCTTACATGAGGTACAGAGCTTTCCTTATATAACTTTTAATCATGAAAGATTTTGTAAATTGGACTTGTATACATATACGTGTGTTTAAACCAACATTTTTATTGTATATATTAAAACAGACTCTTTACCTTAATTGCGACTTCATATATGATATGATGCTTTTGACAGAGGGATTAGAGGAGGAGGAGAAAGTGATTGAATGTTAACATCACATCATGTAAACATAACACTCATGCTAGAAGTCTCAGACTCAGATATACGGTCCTTTTTATCCTTTTATTTTTCTAGTTTAATCCGCAAATGAATAATGCCTTTCTGTAGTCAAGGTCGGCAGGCCTGCAAGAGTCGAGGGAGTCAGATAAAATGTTGCCAGTTAAAAAATATTTACGTACATAAGAGAAGTATATTATGGGATGTTGAGAAAGACCAATGTGGATGAAGATGAACATGATACATGATAAAAGAAAGTAGGAGGGCGTTGGTTAATTTATTTTTTACATATTATCATTTCAACTTTGAAAGTCTTTAAGCATAAATTAATATGTATGATTTTACTGAATAAATACTGTATTTTTGGTGTAAAAGGGACTTCATATACATTTTTTTTAAATCATTTTACCATTAAGTGGCCAGACTTTAATTTCACTGGTGAATTTTGCCACTTGTTTACCCAAAAAAAGGATTTAAATAAGAATAATACGAGCAGAAGTGAATCATCCAAGGGAGAAAACACTAGTAGTGCTTCAATTGTTTCAATGGGGCGTTCATCAATCATCACAGGAAGCCTGCGCTTGACAAATGATTTCATGCACTCCTTGTTTTCTACTGTAAATGAACTTAAAATGCAGCGTGTGTTAGCTTAAATGGACTTTTGGCCTGATTTCCACTGACCTTCTGTTTTGATGTGGAGTGTTAGTGCACTTCTTAGGGTGTGTGGGACATCCAACCCAACGTCTTCTACTCAATAAAAAGCAAAGGATGGGCCAAATCCTTATTAAACCCTACGGATTAAGAACGGGATGTCATTAAATTTCATGTGCATGTAAAGGCAGACGTCCCAAAACATTTGGCAATGTATTTTGACATCGCCACCGGGACAATTGTGAGAGCAATATTTATACATTAAATCTACTCTACTCCAAATCTACCTCTAATCATGAGAAACATCAGACTTTTAGCTAGTTAGTTCATACACTTTTACTCCAAAAATTAAAACATTTCCAAAGCATATGAGAAAAATGACAGGCACAAGCAACACAACTTATACCCTGGTCTTTAATACTCTACTAACAGTGAAATGACCAAGTGATGCTAGACTAAATATCTACGCTACAGGAACACGCTGCTCAGAAATCAAATTCAACTGTTGTATGATATATGGTTCATGTCAAATTATGTCGTTAAATCAACATTTTTATAATGATACTGTCATAGACCACATGGTATGAATGATGAAAACAACTGAAGAAATAAAGCCTTTTTGACAGACCACACATGATAAGACACTATGATGATTCAGGAGCAGTTTGTTCTTTAGTGTGTTTCTTCTGGTGGGTCTGAAAACTACCTAAATAAGCGAATCTCTCGTCGCAGATGGAGCAGCGGTAAGGCTTCTCTCCTGTATGAACTCGCTCATGAGTCTTCAGGACGTCTAACCGAGCAAACGTCTTGTCACACTGAGAACACTTGAACGGTCTTTCTCCTGTATGAATCCGCTGGTGATTTTTGAAGGTACCATGTTTACCGAAACTCTTCCCACAAACGCTACAGTGATACGGTCTTTCTCCAGTGTGAACTCTCTGATGAAGTCTAAAATGAGCCGGACTAAAGATGGATTCGCTTATGAGTATCAAGACGTTCTTTGGTGCTTAAATACTTGTCGCACTCGCTGCAGTGGAAAAGCTTTTTGCTGTGTGTCACATGAGCTATTAGACTTGAAGAATAGAAAAAATCCTTCCCGCACTGTTCACAGTGAAACTCTTTCTTCTTGTGCTCTTTTGAATGACGTCTCCTCTCTTTTGAGGAAGGAAAGCTTGTGTCACATATCCTGCAGGTGAAGTCTTTCTCTTCTGTGTGTGTTCTCTCATGTCTCGCTAAATGTCCCCGTGAGCTCAATGTTTTCCCACAGGTGTCGCAGGAGAAACTCTTGGCCGTCAGCTGATCTTTTGATGTTGAGACTGTTTCTTCATCAGAAGATAAACCAGTGTTCTCACCTGAAAGGAACAAAAGGGTAATAAAATGTCTAACTTTAAAATGTACTCAAATAGAATTAGTGAATCATTCACTTTTATTTTATTTATAAATTCAGTATCTGTCTATCAGATACATAGAAGTATGATCCCCCTTAAACTTTAGGCGAGAGCGTGGTATTGCATGTGGTGTAAGAGAAATGTATCAGTGGATCTGAGAGTCCAAGAAGATGTTGACAGCTAAGAAGTTCGGACAGATGGTACATTTAAACTTTAAAGGGAACATATCATGAAAATCTGACTTTTTCCGTGTTTAAGTGCTATAGTCTGGTCCCCGGTGCATCTACCAACCCAGAAAACATGAAAGTGAAACCCAGTAACTTTGTTTTGGTAAGCCTTTCTCTGCAATCATTTTAAACAATACGTAAGAAGAAGATCTTATTATAATATTCGTAATAATAATACCAAATCTGCACGTTTCCACCCACAGCGCCACCATTTTGGAAGCGACAACAGTGTAACCAGTTCTAACGCAATGGCAAAAGTTCGAGCAAAGCATGTGAACTGTTCTGTCGTTGCTGCAAAGACGAGCACTGAACACTATCCCACCAAAATCTGTCTTATAAAGACCTTAGGAGACTGTGACAACTTGTGTATAAGTTAAACATGACGGTATGCAAGGCGATATGATGAATCAATGTAACTCCACAACAGCAACACAAATGTCTCCCCTAACCATTCATAAACGTCCAGGAGCGTGTAAAAGTGAAGCTCTCCCTGAGTCTCTCCGTAAGGCTGCACTCGCTGCTGGTTACTCCTGACTCTGGATCAGTGAGATTGGCCTGTTTTGTTATTGCCGGAGTTTCTGAAGCTCGTGTGAAGGCTCCGCCCTCTTCTGAACGGAGGCGGGGCAGCAGCTCATTTGCATTTAAAAGGATACACACAAAAACGGCACGTTCTTGCTCACACCCAAAAAGGGGCTTATTTGAGAAGCTTAAATGATCTGGGAGTATTTTGAGCTGAAATTTCACAGAAATATTCTGGGGACACCATAGATTTATATTCTTGTGAAAAGGGGCATAATGTCACCTTTAAAAACAAATAACAAATATTTTATTTCCTCGTGCTCCTCAATGGGATCATGAATAGACAAAATAAAATGGGCCCCAACAGGATGCCTTGGGGTATCCCACAGATGTGAGCCAATCTAAGGCAGAGCCCTTAATGCCGACTTCATCCCTTAGACATTTAAGAAGGATAGCGTGATCAACTGAGTTGTATGGGTGGCCGGCAAGTAAAGCATGTGCCACAGGCTTTGGCTCACAGGAGTGGATCTGATCGACCACCGGTGCGGCGAGAACGGAAGAAAATGACGGGCATTACCGGCACTGGCACGGCCAGTAGCATTCAACATTCTGTTGTGAGCGCACAGGATGAGCTTATGGTCGTTCTCGTGCATGACGTTCTGTCGTGTTCGCGTGCGGTTTCTGTTCGCTCTGTTCAGTGTGTTGTTTTTTGTGTAGCACGCGGTTCGTGTTTACATCAGCAGTGGTTTCATGTCATGTTGTGTCTTGTGTTTTACACCAGCTGTGTGCTTTCATGTTGTCATGTTCTGTGGGAACACGTGGCTTATGAGTGTTCTCATTGTTCTTCATGTCTCATTTTGTGTGAGCACAATTGCTTGTAATTTGTTTTACTGGCCATGTGTTTGTGTTTTTGTCATGTTTGGTGTGAGCACATGGCTTGTTTTCCGTGTGCCATGTGCTCTCCTGTCCATTGTGTCGACTCCCATCTTGTTTCCTGATTATTAGTTATTTTGCCCCACCTGTCCTCCCTCGTACCCTGCCTTTTTTGCTCCCCATTTATTCTCCTTGTCCTGTGCTGGTTTGTAGTTTTTGTTTGTATTTTTTATTTTATTATTAAAATAAAGCCCATCTACTCTGCACCCTCCTGATCTTCTTCATCCTCCTCCTCCTCCTCATGGCTCTGTTGTTGTTCCTCTGCTGTGGTTTCTTCTCCTCGTCTCTCTATCAGGTTCCTGCAGTCCTCCAGTTTGACGGAGCACATCTTCATCTGCTGTTCTCCAGCGTTACAGTCAGAGGTTTGATCAGCGGATCCATGATCCTGAGCGTCAGTATAACACAGTAAAGTGAGGCTGAGCTCTGAGTCCTGTGTGTCTCTGGATCTCCAGACTGAATCCTGAGCTTCTGGTCCATCAGTCACACACACTGAAACCTTCTCCAGATCCTGACAAACACATCATAGATCAACACAAATAAACAACAACCTGTTGATATTAGCCTCATTACTCAGCAGTTATCTCTAGCGGTTATATTGGTGATTTGTTTGCACATTTTGCTGTTAACTTGAGATGTGCATAAGAAGTTAGAAGCTAACACAACTTTGGTTTGATTGAGCTGAAGGATGAAATGATGAGCTGCTCAAACCTCTCTGTTGGGTTTGTCTCCTCTTTCTCTCAGCTTTGCCTCCAGTGACGCCACCTCTTTCTTCAGCTGACAGATTTCACTGATGAAATCCTCAATATCCAGCATGGACAGATCCGTTCCTACTGATTTACAGCAGATCACATCCATCTGCACTGTCATGGTCAACATCTGAAGACAAACACATCATCATTATTACAAGACACATTTATAATAGACTCAAATTTGAATTTGATTAGCCTAGATGTTTCTTAAACTATTGAAACAATGTTTTTTTTACCATACTTTTACTCTATATTCTTCAAATATAACATACCTCATTTCATCTCAAAGACAGTTTTTCTTTATAATTTTCACAAAATAAATACTTAAATTAAAGTGGATGGTCAAACATTGTATAATAATGACAGTATAGCTGTTGTTGACAACAAACTTTGTTTAATTTAATTTAAACTGGTAAAGTTCATTGCTGTCATATGACCACAATAATGTTGTTTAGAGTCGTCATAAAAGTTTTACCACCGTTGACCTTTACAATTGCTTTTTATGGTGTTTGATTGTTCCAGACAACTTTAATGCCACCTTTACAAAACAACAACATTTAAATCTAGGTAACTTTAGAGACGAATAAAAGAGCCCAGACAGCCAAAAAAAAAAAAAAAAATTATATATATATATATATATATATATATATATATATATATATATATATATATATATAATATATATATATATATATATATATATATATATATATATATATAATATATATATAAATAAATGTATAAACAAGACTTTTGCTTTCAAACCGAAATACAATTAAATAATAATATTGTCTCCATTAAGACCTTCAGCTGCTGATCTTTCTCAGATTTCTACTCGTTTCTCCTTGAACTGTAAATCATTTAAACTATCCGGTACTAAACATCATCAAGCACATAATAATGTAAAATCACATCTTGTGTAAAACACGATAAACACACACGGGCTGGATGTGTTCACCATCAGAACTACACTCGCGGGTTGTTCGCGGTTTCACACACAGAGACATATGACGCACTTCCGCCTCCTGCTGGACTGGAGCGATTGTACAGCTCGACTCTACTCACTTGATTTTCAGGACTCTGAATGATAAATGTAATGTATCTTTATTGTCCCAAAAAGGTGGCATATATTTTATAACTTTAATGAATATAATCATTTACACTCGATATATTATGCTGTTTTACAACACTGCGGTGCAGCTGCCTCTATTTGCCCTAAGTAGGCATAAATCGCATCTAACTATTTACACTTATTGGAAAGAAAATAGCTACTGCCAATTTTACATAGTTATAGTTTAAATTATATATATATATATATATGCTCTTCTCAACAGGCGATTCTCTGGCCTTCTACAATGGACAGAAGTTCTCCACCTTTGACAAAGACCAAGACACCTATAACTGTGCCAAACAGCATCTCGGGGCATTTTGGTCCAATAGCTGTCAGCATGCAAACCCCAACGGTGTGTATTTATGGGGGGAAGATCCCTCCCATTACGCCATTGGAAATGTTTGGTTCAGCTGGAAGAATTAGGCTGTCGGTCTGAAATCCATCAGCATGAAGATCAAACGTGTGTCTTAGACATTTAAAGAAACATTACAGAGTTTCACAGAAAGAAAATAAATTTAGGTCAAAGGGTTTGCTTTCCTCTGTTAACTGTGTAACTTAGTAGATCGTGTAAGAATATAGTATGTGGCTGATGTTTTGTGCACTCGCATCAGTTATTTTCTTCTTGGTTTTGGGTCACTTCTTTAAATTTACAACTGAAACGAATCAACAATAAACTTCAATAAATTCATGCAACAAACACATTATGTGTCAATGTAGATTTGTTTATGTGTTTGTGTGTGTGTATTCCAGCTGGAAAATTGAGCAATTAAGGTTGCTTATTTAGTAATCACGCAATAATGCACAAGAATATGGATAGTGCGCTTGTAAATGAATAATTGTCGGATCCAAAACGACAATTCAAAGGCGCTATGATCGACACGGACAATAACATTTAAAGGATAATTCCGGTTTTTAGCACTTTGAGTCTATTTTCTAGTGTGTTTTGGATGAACTAGAGTGGTGGACAGAAATGTTGATGATGGGTCCTGTCTCGACTTTTTGACTCTTTTAGACTCGCCTCTGAGCGCTTCAGAGTGGCTGTCTATGGGCATGCACAAACATGTCCTTAAAACAACCCTTAAAGGGTTAGTTCACCCATGCTGTACCAACCCCGTAAGACCTTCGTTCGTCTTCGGAACACAAATGAAGATATTTATGATTAAATGTGAGAGCTGGATCACTCCTCCATAGGCTCCCTAAGGGAATGACACCGGACGGCCCAGAAAGTCAATGAAGAAAATGTTTAAATATTCCATGTCACAACAGTGGCTCAACTATAAGTTTATCAAGCGACGAGAATACTTTTTGTGCGAAAAAACAAACAAAAATAACGACTTTATTCGACTATTCCTTTTCTTCCTTGTAGGCCTGAAACGAGACTTCAAGAGATTTCCACGACGCACGCGCGAGAACTGAACTGAAGTAGTTGAAGGAGATCGCAATTCTCGCGCGTGCGTCGTGGAAATCTCTTGAAGTCTCGTTTCAGGCCTACAAGGAAGAAAAGGAATAGTCGAATAAAGTCGTTATTTTTGTTTGTTTGTTTTTTTTGTTCGTAATTATCATTACGGTTTTTATGACAAGTTTATACAAACATTATGATCATCGACCAGTGGTTGATGTCTCAAACATAGGCTAATAATAGCGAGCTGAATAATACGATCGCATTATGATTCATTAAATAAATAGAACAGAATGTCAGGGCTTTACTGAGTCATATAAACACAACAACAATAGTCAGCATATTTCCCCGAACCTGTTGCTCCTGTCCATAACAACAATCAGACCGTCTTCTTGCTTCCGGCGTGACGATCGAGTCCGTCCCAAAAATACCTCTCAATGCGCCCTCGCGGACTCGCGCTAAGGGCCCTATAGGTCTGCACTACATGACGTCACCGAAGTGTGGACTCTGAGGAAGTCCACAAGTCCGGAGTGTGCCATTTGGGACAGGGCCAACGTGTGTAAGTCTCAAGTCTCAGTGTGTGATTGGCTGGTCACAAGACAGGTAGCGATTGGCTGGAGCAAATGCAAATGAATGATGCAAAATAACACACACACAGAGAGAAAGCGAAACACACACGCCTAGAGGCCGTAACACTCAGATAGTGAGCGAGTCTTCCAGCTTATCTGTTCTTCTACAACAGGAAGGTTTAATACACGACAGTTTTTTAAAGAGGTATGATCTAATTTTCTTTGTTTCCCTTTTGAAAGAAATACTAATGGTATTTTAAACAAGATTATTTATTACACTATGTCTCTCTGACTGGTCAAAATCAGTAAAACTGGACTTGGGGGAATGCAGAATACTATTTACACTGAAATACTAAGAGAAAAAGCTCTTAAAGAAACCGAATCAGATTAATAATCATATTTATATTGATTTCTAAGTAAATACTGTAATGTTTGGGTGTATGCTTGTTAGGCCAGTTGTTTTATACATTTTAATGGTCTTTTTAAGAACCTACAAATGTCTAACATTTCACTCACAGCCAAAAACATACTTGAAAGTAAAAAGTGTCCACATTTAATTGTACTAAAGTAGTTCAACGTAAAAAGTAAACTTATCTTAGATGTTTTAAATCAACTTTTGCAACTTTTTTCTCATTTTACTATTGTGAAAAACAGAAATGTAGAGAAACCTGTCAAACTGGTCATCACCATGTTATCATTGTTCTCATTATGTAAGAATGACGCCGCAGACATTAAGCTAAAACCTCAAACCTTTCAGAGGATTTTACAGTAGTTGGACATTTGGAAATAATGTTGTGATCCACTGAAGGCTGTCATGCAGGTTTGGAATGACAATGTAAGACTGGGAAAACTGGTTGAGGAACGACCACTCCTCGAGGACAAAGGACCGAGGGGTGTCCTGACTTATGCACCCTGTATTTTAAGGAAGAACATTTATTTATTTAAGATTCATTATTCATTCACAAAGAAAATTGGTTGGAGTTTTCCTCATTTTTTTAATTAAGGCATTAAGATCAATTTCCTCTTTTTGGTCAACTTTAGCATGGGTGTGTTCACCCATATTCCTCTCTCCTCCTAAGGTACAGGGCGGTGATGGAAACATTAAATGAATTAGGCCAGCTGAGAGACTCTGGGTTCGGCCGACCCTGGCCCAGACACGGACTCAATCTCCTCTACTGGTTTGCCAATGAGTGTGTTTCTTTTGGAGATGACAACGTCATGCTCTCTGAATGTGACCCAGCCGACGGAGATTTCGGTTTTCACTTGTTTAAGAAAAGAAATGATGGTAATACACTTCTTCCAGACAGATATCACCCATACCATGTGGTTGGCAATCTGAACATTAAAAAATACCCAAAAGCTGAAGAACTCCCTGAATACGTCTCAAAAGACTACTCTTCTTACCAGCTCGACAGCAACACGGACCGCATCATTGTCAGTCTCTACGATGAGGAGGTCGAAAGAGTTTATGTGACTCGACACCACGACCGCTCAAACTACGATCCAGACGCCACTTACCGGATCTCCAGAGGCCTTCTCATGGTCATCAGGAGGATGCGTTTAGATGAGTTTCTGGAGAAGATGGGTCAGCCTGACACAGTCAGTCAGGATTTCACCACAGTGTCTCCATCATCCAGTGATTCAGATGACAGTGAGCCTTCTGAAACACAGGGACTCATAGCATCTACACAAACACAGAGCAGTGATACCAACATCCAGATAGATGAGCCTTCGCAAGAGAACCTACACACGACAATGGGATTCTTGGAAAGATACTGCACCATACTTTAACACAAACTATCTTCTACTGCTGCTCTGTGTTTTCTGGTGAGCTTTATTAATATTCTTCTCCTGCGGAACAAAACTTTTTCATGTTAACTAATGTGGTTGCTAATATTGACAAATGGGATGTTATTGTAAAGCTTTACAGAAAATTTTGAATTGTTTTTGTATTGGTGGAAACCAAGCGTGCCGCACAAGCACTGAAAAGTGAAGCCAAAGCGTCTCGATCGCCCCCCGGTGGCCGGTCCTAGTATAGCTCATAAGCCCCGCCTCATGTTATTCAATGGCACGTGAGACGAACTAAATTATATTACACTAAAAATATCGTTTTTCCAAAGATAGTTTCTGTCATTTACTGTAGTTTTTATCACACTGATGTAATTTCAAGTGTTTGTTTTTAAAATAAGTGTGTTTTTAGTTAGTTATTTGATGCGGTGGTGGTGATGTCATGATTGACAGCTGTGATTGACAGGTTCTCTGAGCAAAGTAGTCACTGAAGCACCAACGGACTTTTTTTCGGGATCTTCGGAGGACTGAGGAGATTGGAGCTTTAAATTTAATATCTAAATTTCTATAATTAATTATTTAAAAAAATGCAGGGGCGTGTGCTTGCGATTGATTCTGCGAGAGTGAGGGCGGGGCCTTGATTTCACGGCTTTACTTCCGGCTCACGACTGCGCAGGTCTGGTCCCGAGATCGCTTCTGCGCAGACTCAAGTTCCAAGATGTCAGCGCCATATCGGGACACTGGCGGCTTCACTTCTGACCAATGGAAGAGAGCGAAGGGGCATCGTCCATCTTTTTTTACAGTCTATGGTGGAAACAGAAAAAGAGGCAACTAAAAGATCAACAGTGCTCAATGACACTGAAAATATGACAAATCAATAAATAATGCTCTCTATGATGAAGAAAAGCAGGAAAGACACACAAACTGTTCAATTCAATGCGTGTTTGCATAAAAATAAAGCACTGTTAAAGATGTTAGTGAGCATTAATCAAATCAATGCAGTTACAGTTGTGGCACAAGAACAGACTTGCAAAGTTATTATGAGTTTAAATACTTTATTGCCTTTATTATGTTATTTTTAAATGACTGACATCCCACGACTACTGTATAATGCAGCAGTGATGTACTGTACACTTTAAATTGTAATGTAGACTCGTGCATTTTCTGTAAAGCTACTTTGAAACAATATGCATTGTGAAAAGCACTATACAAATAAATGTGAATTTATTGTGCATGTAGTTGTTAAGCTAAATTAATGAGTTTAAGACTGGTTTATTGTTTCTATATACTTGTGAGAATTAAAAGGAGAAGGTTAAATAAAGTTAGATGGTACGCGAGATATCGCGAGCGTAAGGGAAAGAAAAGAAAAGGAAAAAGTCATAGTTAAGAGAAATGTTGAAATAAACACAGTTCTGAGCACAGAAGTCTTGGTCTGACTCTTCTATCAAGTGACCGCGACAGATACAGAAAATAGTCAAGAATCCACGCATAATACTCGGTAAGCACGGATTTCTCAAGACCCGCGAATCTGAGTATTAGGCCTACGTACTTAAGACATGTAAAACATCTGTGTTTGTGCATCAATGTCTGTAATGTGTGAAACTTAGGGACCTTGTCCAAGATGTAGGATACTCAATATTGGTCAGTCGTATCCGACAAGAAGAATCTGTGGAAGAAACCGTGACCACAAACACCAATAACTTGAGTGAATGAAAAGCAATAAGCAATATGCATTCACACAGTTGACTTGAATGTTTCAATATGTGTTGACACAAATTACTCTAATAGAATGTTTCATTGATAGAACATGACACCGAGTTATTGGAAAAATGCAACGTGACATCACTGCGTGATGACATAAGGAAACGATGTATCGGTTTTTTTTATCCCGTTCACAGAAATGAATCTGTTTCTAACTCTAATAATAACTCTTATTTAGGTAGTTCATTGAAAACCATCCAACTTTATGAGTAGATGAGCATGTAAACTACCACCAAATAATGTTTTAACCCAGAAAAAGCCTTCCTGTGTGAAACTAACACAAATCACTTGTCCAATAAAAGTCAGTCATTGTATGCAAATTTATGAAAATAAAAATTAAAGTTTAGATTCAGCAGAAATTACCATTCTTTGACCAGGTGGACGTGACTATAAACAAACATTCAACAAAAATACAATAAATACAAACATTTTGTAAGTTACATTTAGAAAAAAATACACATGTTGTGTATTAAACTCTTTAAAAGATCTTTTCAATGTATTTGTGACAAAAATTGTCTAATTAATTACATTAATTACTCACCCTCATGTTCTTCCAAACCCGGAAGACCTTCGTTCATCTTCGGAACACGATTGAAAATATACTTCTGTCCCTCCATTGAAAGTCTACGCAACTACCACTTTCAAGCCCCAGAAAGGTAGTAAAAAACATCATAAAGTAATCCATGTAACTCCAGTGGTTCAACCTCAATATTTTGAAGTGATGTAAGTGATTTGTTTGCACACAAAAACATAATTTACTACTTTATTTAGAAAATATTAATCTCCAACGCACATTCATGACTGCATCACGATGTGTGTTGTGTTGACGCGAGATATGTTATTTAAAGAAACTAAAAACAATGAATTACATTTACATAAATACAACAAACATTTATTCTATTTGATCCAAATAAAAACACATCATTAATAAAATCACAATCATAATAGAGCGACATAAAAAGGGGCAAAATTGTTATGGCAAAGGCAGACATTGACATTAAATACATCTGGTTCTGTTGAACCTAAACCAAAGTAGTACTGGACTTAAACTGGTGCAAAAACAAATTACGTTTAAACAGTAAAATAAAAGTTTACTGAAAATGCCCACAAACACAAATTCTCACGGTCGCACTCCTGCTCTTCACTGGTAACCAAACACGAATTAAACTGTGACGAGATTTATTAACAATACTTACCGTTTTACAGTCTCTAGAGAACTTGATGTTATTAACTCAAAGCAAAATTCAAACAAAACCCCAAAGCTGACTGCTACCTCACAGAAGAAACGCATGAGCGAATTAAAGAGCAGCTTATGACGATTAATTTAGGCGCGTGACACACAACTTCCGCTCGTGACCTGGATTGCCTGTAAGCAACTGGAGCTAAATACCCCTTAAAATTCACCAAATATCTAATATAACACTACAATTTGAATATATTTTAGTGATGATGCGATTAATTAGAATCAGAGAAGTCACCTACGAATAAATATTTGATCATACAGGCAGCTCAGCTGTGCTTTACCTGACATGAGAATGACTGTATGATCCTTTCCGCAGTAAAGTCAGTTTATCAAACACAAATACGAAGTTGTTAAACAGTTGTGGAACAGGCTGTAGGGTTGGGGACACCATTATCAACCACCTAATGTACGCGGATGACCTGGTCATTGTGCTGGCCTTCAACAGCTACTTAGGGTATGTTCCCAATACGGCTTGGACTTTGATATTACGTTCAACTCTAAGAAGAGCAATATAATGATTGCTAGAAGCAGGGAGGACAGTAAACTCTCGTTTCCTGACTTTTATCTGTCTGGTACTTTACTTAGAGTGTGTAATGAGGTCAAGTACTTAGGACACTATATAACTGATGACCTGTCTGATGATAAGGACATTCATAGACAGTATTGTATGTTGTATGCACAAGCTAATATGCTGAATCGCAAATTTAGTATGTGCTCACTTTTTGTGAAGACTACACTTTTTAAAGTTTTTTGTACTCCGATGTACACCGCCCACTTGTGGCGGCACTATAAAAAAAAGCAGTATGCAGAAACTCAGGTGGCATATAATCAGGGCCGGCGCTCCGCACACGCACATCACGCGCTGCGCGTAGGGCACCAAGTGCTTGGGGGGGCACCAAAAAATCTGGGTCGTGAAAAATCATCACAATAGGCTACTAGTATAAATAACAAATAAAATATGTCTAAAGCATGTTAATATACAAAAGCAATACAAAAGTAATATAGGCCTAGACCAAATTAGTCGAGAAAAAGGTGAATCTCCTTTTTCGTCTCCCTCTGGTGCCCCCCCTTCCAGTGGTCTGTTCGATTATGCCTCAATCAATGTCAAATTTGGCAGACACCGACCTCAGACATGGCCTCGAAAAGGCACCAAGAGTCGGGGGCGAAAAAAGGAAAAAGAATAGACAGCGGGATGATACTCGCGCGTCGCTTTGCAGGTAAGACAATGTTTTAAATAAAAATGTTAGTTTTGTAGCGCGGGCGCCCTTGCGTCGTGTATGCATGTCCAGGGGGGGCGTCGCTAGTAGTGCAAATGAAATGATCCGGGGCTTTTTTAGCCCTGCATGTTGAATCTTTTATTTTAACGGGGGTCCGGGGCTTTCTCCCCCGGAAAATTTTGAAACTTGGCCTGTTTAAGATGCAGTTAGTTTGTTTGGGGAGAAAAGGAAGACCGCTTAGATACGTTTTTTCGTTGTTGTTTTATGCGGATAATGCGGTCATTTTCAAGAGGTTCATAGGCCAAGGCCCAAGGGCGACATCTGTTGGTGAAACTGCAATTAGAAAAAAAAAAAAAAAAACACAATCTCAGTGTTTGTATATTTTCATATTCACAGAGTTGTCAAATTATTAGGGCTGGGAAAAGATTAATCGCATCCAAAATAAAAGTTTGTGTCTACATGATATATGTGTGTGTACTGTGTATAATTATTTTGTATTTATAAATACACACACATATGCACGTATATATTTAAGAAATATTTGCATGTATATACTGTATATATTTATATATAATTTATATTATATATAAATTTAAATATTTTATATATAAATAACAAATATCTCTTAAATACATAAAGGGCACCCAAATGGCTAGCGCCGGCCCTGCATATAATGATGGTTTGAGGCTGCTGCTTAAATTGCCACGAGGGGCCAGTGCGAGTCAAATGTGTGTAAGTGTCAATGTATTCACGTGCCCTGCTGTACTCAGGAATCTCATGTACAGATGTATGTGTAGACTAGCAGTCAC
Organism: Tiaroga cobitis; assembly: GCA_030578255.1. Lineage (NCBI taxonomy): Eukaryota > Metazoa > Chordata > Actinopteri > Cypriniformes > Leuciscidae > Tiaroga > Tiaroga cobitis. The sequence continues at coordinate 56,684,081 of CM060591.1, forward strand.
ATAACAGCATCATCGCAACACTAGTGAACCCTGCATTGAGTGCAGTGAGGTTCACTTCGGGTTTGTGGAATCACTGGCGCTTTAGTCTATATTATGCCAATATTTGAACACTGTTTTTGTGTATTGTTTACAATTTTTTATCTTTTTTTCTTCTTCTATTTTGTATGTACTTTATCTTGTATAGTGCTATGGACCATTTTATATGTATGTCCTGAATAAAGAAATGATGATGATGATGAAATATAAACGGTAGCCTAATGAATAATCCATTAAAATGAGAGTCGAGTGCGAGTTGATGTCAGTTTTTATTGAACATCCAATCCAATCCACTTTATTTCTATAGCACATTTTACAAACAGAAAGTTACCAAAGCTGCACAGAAGATTCAAACATACAAACCAGTTAACATACAATAAAAACAAAATAAGAGCATCTAACTACTAAAGTACAATAAAAGACATCAGAGGACCACACAACTCACGCGGATTTAAAAGCCAAAGAATAAAATAATGCTAGTGGCGCACGTCATCATCACATTCTCAAGTAACGCGCGAGTTAAAGGGACAGTTCACCTTAAATTAATAGTCAACGACCCTCATGTCATTTCAAACCTGTATGACTATCTTTCTTCTGTGGAACAAAAAAACAAGATATTTTGCCATCTTTGAGATCAACTGTAGTCACTGTCACTATGTGTGAATGAATATGCCACTTTTTTTTAATTAAAACAGTGTGAATTTTAATTCTAACACATCAGCATACAGACATAATGCTTTCAATTATGGAATTTATTGAAGATTTACAAAGTCATTTGGTTAGTAAAAAGAAAAATACACATTTATCAGATTTCTTTCTAATGTTAGTATGAATTCATATTTTGGAAGATAGTCAAAGCTGCTATGTATATTTGGTTAAGGCAATATTTTCCCTGAATCATCACTAGAAAAGCCTTGTTCAGCAGTGTTAAACACGTGCAGCTCGAGCTCACGGTGTAGAGTCAGACCAGTGCTCCAAAAGGAAACGCTCCTCTTCCTGAAGAATCGAGATGAATTCAGCTTTCACCGGGTCACTGTGCTTACGTATGATATCACAGATCTTTCTCATGCTCTTCTCACAGGTTAAACTGTCATGTGTAATTTCTGAATATTGTCCCTCGTTAATAATTTTATGCTGAAGCAGCTTATCAGCAATGTTCCCAATATTATTAACTCTCTTAATGAGAGCTGACCAGTTGTTATTAAAAAACTGTGCTTTATCTGCATCATTATTCATACGCAGCTCGTCTTTCTCCAGATGCTTCTTGTGGTTGGAGAACCTGTAGCACAGAATGAAAGAGTGAGATGTTTTATGCACAAACCGGCTACAAAGTTAAGACCGAAACTAGCAAGTATATGATGCATCTGAAACCTTTTTGTATAAAAAATAAGCAAGTTTAAGCAGTTTCATGACAGACAGGAAAAATATATGGCCTGTTTTAAAAAAAAAAAATGTATACATCACCATAGGAAGGAGTGACAGTATTTTCTAGTCTACATGAACTCTATATTCTCTATCAATACGTTAAAGTATTTACCAAATATGCAAGTATTGTAAATAATTGTTTTTAAGAAAGAAAAAAAACATTAAATTACTTAATTTGCAGAAAGTGGGTTAATTTGTATACTGTAAAATTACAAGTATCAAGATGATGATATCATATTAACTTGGATGTATTTTGTATATTTTTTTGGTTGTGAAGAGAATATTGAACGATTAGTCGGACTCACCCGGTGGTGTGTGTTTTCTCTAGCTGTTCGGCCAGATTATTGTGATTTATCTTCCTCAGGATGTTCACTGTGATCTTCACAGCTTCTTCTGGTCCTAAACTTGCCACCATCTTGTCCACTGTGTCTAAGATATCTGCTTTCTCCATTTCAGAAGCTGAAATACACTCATGCTTCTTCAAGTGCCACTTAAACTGCTTCAGATCAGCTGTTAGTAGTTCCATCAGTGAATTCACGAGCAGCTCCTCAACAGACGCCATGTTCCTTCACAGATTCACTTCAGCAGGACAAAAAGAAAAAGACAAAGTAATTACACTCTAAACACATGGATCACAAAACTAAAGCAAAGCTTAAATGGAGCTTTAAGCAACGACCCCTTCAATTTAAAATGTGCAAGGTTATTACTTTCCAACAGGTTTAATTTACTGCCATCTTCTGGTCAAACAGCAGAAGCGTGTACTGTGTCCCATTACAGCAGCTCATTCTGAAACATGTATTATTCATTAAAGTATTTCAACTAACCATGTGAATATAAGCGTCTCCCCTGGACTTCTTTTCTATTCTCCTCCACTTGCAGTCAGTAACACACAAATGAAGGGCCTCATTATTTTTACTCTCCTCAAACTATATCCCATACAGTAGTCAACATTTGAAGTGGAGCAAAAAAGTTCATTAAAGTTGTCCTAAGACAAGAACAGGTATTGTTCAAAAGTCATGAAATGCCAAATAACAGACATTCAAAAAAATAAAGATACAAATAAACCCACGTATTCTTTTGACTAGGATGTTTCTATACCTGTGTCATAATTATGATTTACCAACTCTCCACCTTATTTTGCAACGCGGAAGTAAGCTATTTTCTTTCAATGTGAAACTTTCGATTCATTAATATAGTAGGTAACTTATAAGAATAACAACAAAGTGCAGTAAAAGGTTAAAAAAAAGAGTGTGTTTATGATAATGAAATTAAAATTACATGATAATATTTAAAATGTTGTAATAAAGCATCATAACAGACCGAGTTTGTACAGGTAAGTTACAGTAACTGGAAGCGAATGACACCGGAAGCCAGAAACATTAAAGTTGCAAATGGTCTTGCTCGCTCTTTTGTTAAAATAGATAAAATATATGTCGAAACATTAATATAAGTTATAAGAATACCAATACTGAACAGATAAATTACCACAGACCTTAAAAACTTTTGTTTGTACCGGTCAAATGGCGTCTTGTCATGAACAGGATTCTGAATTTCATTTTCGCTTTCTCTGCTTGATTAAAAATAATTATTCTGTTCAAATCAATCCTGACGGGGGAAAACCCTGTGATTGGTCCATTCCGTCGCCAACTGACTGTGATTTGTCCGTTCCGTCACCAACTGACTGTGATTGGTCCGTTTCGTCACCAACTGACTGTGATTGGTTCACCGTTCACCCTTCTCGAATCAGGTTCAGTAGCCGTTTGTAAGGATATTTTTTATTCCAGTAGATGTCAGTGTGTCACAAACTTAATTCAATATCTCCACTTCATCACCTCGGATCATAAAGTTACATTTTACCTGTGTTTTATTTCTTATTTCTTAACGGAGTTATAAACGGTGTTATTTGTCAGATGTCTCCCGACCCAAAACGACCAGTGAATCTGAAGCACAATCATATACACCTGTGAACTCACTCACTCACTCAGGTGTCATGAAGTGAAACTCACTCGCCACAGATCCCTGAGAGAAACCACACTACTCCTCTCTTCACTGCGAGGATCGCTTTACCTGGTAAAGACGAGAGTTGACCGTGTTTCATGGGAATATAGGTCTCGTGACCAACAATACACGGACTACCTCATATTTCTGAAAGTATTTTGAGTTAAAACAACTTCCTGTCGGAGTTTCGTGTCTCAGGCTGCAGTGGTGTCTGATCTGAGATCATGGATTGGGGATCAGATCTGTGGGTAAGTTCATTTAATCACTTACTGCAAATAGAAATACATGGTTGAGTTGTTCATTGATTCACCTGCAGTTTTCCGGACACCTGTCCTTTTGGATTTTCATTTTGTTGACATTTTGAAGGGCAGAAAGTAATGATTAACTTTTTCACGATTGAAAAAAAAGTACGCGGCACATGATGTGAACGCATCAATCGTTTATTTGAAATTTAAAAATGTCGCCGATTTTTATGTTGATAATCTATGTAGGCTATATTCAAGCATTGTGACGCAGAAAGTATTGATGTTCAGAATGAAACCAATTCCCAACAGTTCCAGCGTTTAAAAACACACACAGAACGCACTGCAACTGGGAAACTTATATAAAACAGTTTTAAAGTAGATTCTCTACTTCACTTCACATGTTAAACGTCCGTAAAGCAATTACAAATGTTGTTTAATTTATTTAAATGTTTACTGTATTAAGTCACGTGACAGCTGGACTGTGATTCGCTTTGACTGTCTGAGGTTTTAGCAGCGCTGGTGTCTTTAATTGGGTTAAAATAAACTAACTCTCTCCTGGTTAAACTGGTTTAGGTGTCTGATCATCTCAGGACAGCAGAAGAGCTCACACACACTATTTTTCATCTGATTGCTTTGAAATGAGTTCAGGAACAAAAGAACAACATAGTGATGAAATCCTAGATAAGAACTCACCTTAGTATAAAGATACAGGGATGTGTGTGTGTGTGTGTACTTAACCGGCATTTTGGGTTTAAATATAAGCCCGCTACACCCAATATTATTATTTTAAAAGAAGATAAGATGTTAATAAAGTAAGCAGATATTGTGTTTTCATATGGGGTCGAAGGTTATAATATTTATAATTAGCTAAGTAAGTGTGTTAATGTGTCATGTAGTGACTCCTCAGGTCGTCCTGTCACAACTAGTGTGAAGCAGATTGACCAGTCTAGCTAGTTTGAGGGTGTGCATGTGGGAGAAAGAGCTACACACACACACACACACACACACACAATGTGGGAGAAAGAGCTACACACACACACACACACAATGTGGGAGAAAGAGCTACACACACACCTATTCTGAGACCAGACTATCCTACACACCAGAGGTGAATAACAATGCACTGTTAATCCATGCCACTGTGGTGTGTATCGTGTGTGTTTGCAGGACCAGCATGACGTGATTGAACGACACACTCAGAGCGGACTGGATCTGCTGGACCGATACGTGAAGTTCGTCAAAGAGAGAGCCGAGGTTGAGCAGACTTACGCCAAACTGCTCAGGCAAGAGCTTTGTGTTTGTACACTGGATCAGGGGTTTCCAACGTTCAGGCGCATCAAACCCCGAATATCATCGTCCTGCGAGAGGAGATAAAAGTTATATTATATTACAATTTAAAAGGCAAAGGGAGTTATATATGTTAATGAATAAAGACCCAATTTATACATAAAATGAAAGAAATCAATATCTTTAAAAATGAATTTTATTATATATTATATTTTTTATTTGTAAAATATTTAGTTTATTACGTTAATTTATTTAGCTCCCCCCCCCCCCCACTCACTGTAGTACTGTGATATCAGATGCATTATTTATTTATATCTTTTTTTTAATTTATTAAATATTTGTAATTTATTTTAATCAATGTATCCAAATATTTATTTAGTTTAATCTATTTTTATTTTTTACACTGTTTTCTGTAAACTTTTCCTCAGACCGCCCTTATATAGAGAGCATTGGCTCATGAATATTAATTAGTTCACACATGTTGAGCAACATCATCACCTTTTAAACTCGTTTCTGCATCATTTCTTTGGTCAAATCAACAGAAAGCATTTAGTTTTTCCATATAAGGGTGGCAGCAGTGTTTGGAAACCCCGTTTGCATAGTTATGATTATGATAATTATTCCACGTGCGTTAACAATGTAAAGTTATCTTGTGTTCTTGTGTCCCTGCTGGTGTAACCTGCTTTATGTGTGTTTCCCTGAAGGAATCTCTGTAAGAAATATTCCAGACGAGGCATCAAAGAAGATCAGGACACAAAGTGAGTGAACCGTCTCTCGACCGCTCGATTAAACATTGAGGATCAGCATTCCTGAGAGTCCAACAGTGCTAGCAACGCCGAGATCACGGTTCGATTCCCAGAGAATGCATGAACTGATCAAATGCGTATCTTGAATGCAATGCAAGTCTCTGATGATGTAAGCGTGACTGTGAACGCAGTAGTGCCGTCAAAACGGCTGAAATATTAGCGAAATTCAAAATATATTCGAATTGTAAAGGCAATACTGAATGTTAGAGGAAAAGTACAGTATTATCGCAAGCAATAAGCAAATATGAACAAGATCAGGCATCGCTTCTTTTATTGAAATTAAATGAAATTAACTTTTTAAAGTGCATTAACTTTTAAAACAATTGATCTTAAATAAACTATAATTTCTGTAATGTGTATTAAAATGCGCAATAAAACTGTGTTAGTGCATCAGTAACCTTACATGAACACACAATAGCAAACGGCCGTCCACTTCTACTCACTACATCTACACACGTTCATCAAAAACACCGGACGCTCGGCTTGATCAGAGCGAGTGCGGAGCGCTTTCTGTTCACAGTGTTTCCAGCTGATGAACACACACACACACTCAGCTCTGACTGATGTGCCGGTCAAGTGTGTCGTTGCACGATTTTTGCCTCCAACGGGGAGCCTTTTCCCGCCATTTTTCACATTAACAACGCAGATACTGGATAAGTTAACAAAAAAAACCGCATCAGTTACATCATCATCATCATCATCATGTCTCACGGCTCTCGATTCTACTTCATGGTTTTTGTATGAAAGTTGTTGAGGTGCGGATCTTAAACTAGATGACAACCGCTACAGATTGTTCAGGCAGAACAATAAATCACTGGGTCCATGTCCACAATAAAGTTTTTACTGTTGACTTTCGATTCATACATCAGTATGGGTGTGGTTCTATAAATAAACAATAATAACAATAATGAATATAGGTACAATGAGGCAGAAACAGTATTAACTGGACAATATAAAAGTAATGCAATAGCATAAAGATAAGGACATATTTTTACAAGTCCAGCAGCTGTAAATTTCCTCAGGTTTATACACATATTCACTTTAAATAAATCAAGATGAAACCGAATTAAATATTTACACATAATATTCAAAAGGTAACATTCAAAGTCTAATTCAGCGTGTTTTATGCTGAAATGAATGTGCGATCGATCTTACGTGCGCATTGATTACCTCAAAGAAATAAACTAACTTTTAGTATTACAATATAACATAGCAGCAAATAAATCTACCAATATATACATGAAAGAGTATTTAACTACTTACTTTTAAGATGTACGCACACAGTATGAACGAATATCCGCTAGAAATCGAACCAAATTGGCACGGAGATCACCACAAAACTGCCGCAAACTTTAGCAACAGTTACATGTCTGGGCATGAACGATCTTTTATCGACATTCAGTTCCTCTGATCTTAACCAATGAAATAGCAGAAATGATAGTCAGGTGATTCAGAAATAATATGTATATCCTAAAGTGCAACAAAATAAATGTCCAGCAGAGGGAACCAGCGTCATTAAAGCTTAGCCTTTTGTACAGCCGCCCCCGAATTTGTTTAACAAATTTGTAATTAAAGAAAAGGCTTGTTAGTCTTTGTTGGTGTCATCAGGTAGGGCAGGAAGTTTAATCAGACGAGCCACAGGCCTTGTGTAACTTTTGTCTTTGACATTCACTACCGCTGTGCGGACTCGTCCATCTTGTCCAGGAATGACTTTGGCTACAGTACCTATTTGCCATAGGGCTCTGGGTGCTTGCTGGTCGACGATCATCACAACTTCACCAGTTTGAAGGTTGTCTGATTCTCTTTGCCATTTTTGTCGTCGCTGTAAGTCTGGGAGGTAATGCCGTATGAAACATTTCCAGAAATTTTCAATTAGAATCTGGCTATGGCGCCATCTCCTATGACTGAGCATTTCTGATTCCGGATAAACAACCTGTGGTAGTCCAGAAGTTGGACGTCCCATGAGGAGGGAATTAGGTGTCACTGGGTCTATATCTGCTATGTCTGAGGAAACATATCCCAATGGTCTGGAGTTTAATATTCCCTCTATTTCCACAAGTACCGTGTTCAGTACTTCCTCTGGCACAGATTGAGAACCGAGAGAGGTACGCAGTGCAGTCTTGATAGATCTAACCTCTCTCTCCCAAGATCCACCAAAATGCGGTGCATTTGGTGGGTTTAGACGGAAGTTAATCTGTTGAGAGGCCAGATTCTCTTTCAAGATTGGGTGAAGTGCATTGAAGGCATTCTGAAGTTCTGTAATACCTCCTTTGAAATTTGTGCCATTATCAGAAAGCACTTCGTATGGTTTCCCTCTGCGGGCTATGAACCTTCTTAACGACATGAGAAAGGAGTCTGTGTCAATGCTCGATAGAAGTTCAATATGGACAGCTTTGGTAGTAAGGCACTTGTACAGTATTCCCCAACGTTTTTCACATCTGCGTCCAAACTTAACCTGGAAGGGGCCAAAACAATCAATGCCCGTTGAAAAGAAAGCTGGACGAAACAGTCTAAGATTAGACTGGGGGAGATCTGCCATCATGGGAATTTCTGGCTTCCCTCGCCATTTCTTACATTCAAAGCAACTGCGCTGGTGTCTTTTTACTGCCTCTCTGCCTCTTATGATCCAATATTTTCGTCTCAGTTCTGCAAACACGCGCTCGGGTCCTGGATGTAATAAGAGGTTGTCATGATGTTGAATCAGAAGCTTTACAAGAGGGTGAGCAGGATCTAAGACTATAGGGTGGAGAGTATTTGAGTCCAAGTGCTTACATCTGCGGAGGCGTCCACCTACTCTGACTAATTTGGCTTTGTGATCATACTCTGGGGCTAGAGTAAGAAGACGACTAGAGTGAGAGACAGGTTTACCTAACTGGAGTTGGGCTGTTTCTTCTGGGAAGCTTTCTACTTGAGCACGTCTCAGAAGTTCCTGTTCAGCTTGTGTATAGTCGTCAGCAGAGAATTCACTTTCGTCTGCCGCCCCATGAAGGGAAATAGCAGTAGCCTTAATCAGATCTTGAAGTGAATTGTATTGAGAGATATCTGGGATATCAGTTTGACTGGAGGATAGCGCTCCACAGAAAGTAGAACTGCGGTGTTCTTGAATGTCATCGCCTACAACATCATGTGGCTTTTTGGGCCAAATACTAACTGGCTGAGTCAAGAACTGTGGACCTTGATACCATCAGCTTTGTGTTGAGAGTTTAAAGAGAGTGAGTCCTCTGGTAATGTCGTCTGCTGGGTTCAACTCTGAATTGACATAACGCCAGGCTTTTGGGTCTGTAAGGTCGTGTATCTCAGCCACACGCGTTCCGACAAACACCTTATAGTTGCATGAGTCTGATTGAAGCCAAGTCAATACAGTTGTGGAGTCAGTCCAGTACAGTTCTTGATCAATCTTGATGGTCAGTTCTTTTCTCAAAGTAGCAGCCAGCTGAGCACCAGTGAGGGCAGCACAGAGTTCGAGTCGCGGTATAGACTGTTGTCGTTTGGGTGCTACTCTCGATCTCGCAGCAACAAATGACACCTGCGTTTCACCACGTTTATCACTTGTACTGATATATGCAACTGATCCATATGCACGTTCTGATGCATCACAGAATATATGCATGGTTCGTTTGTTAACTGATAGTTCAGTATTTGCTTTGGTGTAACATCTTGGGAATGTGACATGTTGTAGTTGTGTCAGCTCACTCTGCCAGGTCAACCAAGCCTGAAGTAGATCTTTGGGAAGATCTGGGTCATCCCATTCACGTTTCTTGTCCCATAAGCGCTGTATAATGATTTTGGCTCTTGTTGTGAATGGAATTAGGAAGCCCAATGGGTCATATTGGCTTGCAAGGGTTTTATAAATGTTCCGCAATGTTGGAACAGAGTTTTCCTGATGTTTGTATCTGTAACCAAGAACATCTGAAGAGCACTGCCAGCGTAGGCCCAGAGTCATCTCTTGTGGGTCTGCTCCACTTTGAGTGAACCAAAGGTGACTGTTTGTAGATTTCAGCTCATCCGGGAAATTAGTGATGACTGATGGAGTGTTAGTGGCCCACTGCCTCAATTCAAAGCCACCTTCTGATAGAAGTTTCTGCATCTTAGTTACAAGAGTCTGTGCTTCATCAACTGATGGGAAACTTTGCAGCCAGTTGTCTACATAAAAGTTGTGCTCTACTGAGGCATGAACATCTTCTTCTGGAGTGCTGTGATCATAAACGTGTTTCTGCAAAGCGAAGGTTGCACAACAGGGGCTACAAACTGTCCCAAAAGGCAATACCTGCCACTCATAAACAGTGGGGGCTGTTTGCTGGTCCAAGTTTCTCCAAAGGAAACGGAGAAAGGGTTTGTCCTCCGGCAGCAGTACCACCTGGTGGAACATTCCCTTTACATCGCTGCTAATAGCGACAGCATTTTCTCTGAAGCGCAGAAGTACACCTAAGAGGGTTGGTCCAAGTGTAGGGCCAGGCAGGAGATGGTCATTTAAGCTTGTTCCTTTATGCTTAAATGAGCAGTTGAAGACAATTCTGTGCTTTTCATTGTGTTGAACAATGTGGTGTGGTATGTACCATGCGCGATGGCTTTTATCTGCCTCCTCTGGTGTCAGCTTTGAGATATAGCCCGCATTTTCAAGTTTCTGCACTTCTTTAATGTACACTGAAGCAAGATCTGTGTTCTGCAAAAGGCGTTTTTCTGTGCTTCTTAAATGAGCTGTTACTGCTTCTTTTGCTGATTGCAAAGGTGGAAGATTTCTTTTCCAGAGGAGGGGTGTTGCATACCTTTGAATGTCTCCGACTGCCACCCTGATTGTTTTCTCCTCAAGGATTTGCACCGCTTCTGTGTCTTGCCTTGATCTTGTGATCAGTTTCTCACTCCTATACGGAAGTGTGTCCATTTGCCACAATTTCTGTACATTGTTGAACAGTTCGGCTTCTGGTGACAAAGTGGAGGTTAATAGACACTGCTGTGGTGAGAGCTGACTGGAAAGGAATTTTGAGGGGCCCTGCAGAGTCCACCCGAGTCTGGTTTTCACAGCGGCAGGACCACCAGGAGGTCCTAGACGTACTGGCTCTGTGGCTGTGATTAAATGGGGATAATCTGAGCCAATGAGTAAGAGTGGTTGAGCCTGCTGCAGTGAGGGGATGGGCAGACCTTGTAGATATCTGTATTTCTTCTGCAGCAACTTAACAGGGTAAGTGTGTTTTGCAAGGCTCAGTTCTTTGGCTGTAAAAGCTCTTTCAATGGTGAAGGGTTTGTTTGGCTGAAATGCAGAAGCTACTGAGAATGAAACAGCCGCCCCATGAACAACCCGTATGTCTTGTCTCACAGTACGGAGGGCTATATCTTCAGGAAGTCCTTGAAGATCAAGTTGCTGTGCTGCTTCATACAGTAACATTGTCCTCTCTGAACCGTCATCCAGTATAGCGTATGTGTCAAGTTCCTTCTCTCCATTTCTCAAGATCACTCGGCTGACCTTCAAAAGAACTTTACTGCTTGCAGTTGGTCTGTCCAGATACAAAGTCTCCACTTCTGAGTTCACAAGACAACTGTTTTCGGGTGAAGCTTGTGTTTCATGTTTACCTTTGGCATTGAAGTCATGCAGTATTTCTAAATGTCTCTTTTCACATTTTTTGCATTTGGCTTTAAGATTACATTGTGAGATCTGGTGATCACGGCCACACTTAAAGCACTTCTGATTTGACTTCAGCCAGCACTCTACTTGATCTTGATTCAGCAGTTTGAAATTAGCGCACTGATTGAAGTAATGCTGCACAGTGTTGCAAAAGGGGCAGTACTTTGTCGGTTTCTCCTTCTTGACTGCTGTAGCATTTGCCGGTTTACTCTGTTCACTACCATGCAAGACCGTAGCAAATCGTTGAACTGGCTTGAAGTTCCTTTGATGGTCTCTCTGTGGCTGAGAGTAGGCTCTGCTTACATTACTAGCATACTGTGACTCATCCTCTTGTATTCTGAGCTCATATTCAAGCCAATCGCTGAGTTCTATCAGTGTTGGAACTGGGATTTGAATAGGGTTAACAAACCTTCTGAAGTTTGCTTTAAGATCATGAGGCAGTTTGGCAAGAAGACGTGAAACATGTGACCCACATTTAAGCTCTGTCCATCCTTTAGCTCCAAGTTGGTCCAGCATTCCAACTAATGCACGCACTTTGAGGGCGAACATTCTAAAAGATTTAATGTCACCACTCCTGATTTTTGGGCCATCCATCAATTCTGCAATTCTTTGTAAAGCGAGTTGATGTGGTTGACCATAAAGTGCCGTTAGAGACCTCATGGTGTTGGTGTATGGGTACCTGCTGTTGACATACGAGTCTGCAATGAGCAAGGCATTCTCCTGTTTCAGATGATCAACAAGTATTTGGTACTTAAAACGTTCTGTAGCCTCAACAGGTAGCAAATTCTCCAGTGCAATTTTGAGTCGTGCAAACTCTCTGGGATCCTCATTGCAAAAATTAGGAATGGTGGGAATGGGACCTCTGTAGGTAGGCTCTACACGAGGATGTGGAGGAGAAGGAGGACGCACTGGGTGGTATGGCTGATATGTCTCAGGCTGAGCGTAATCCGTAGGCTGTCGTGGGGTCAAGAATCTTGATTTGTCTGCAGGATTAGGAGCTGATTTACCATAGCTGTCTGAGTGTCTCTCATAGTGTGCATGGTGAGCTAATGCATCCCTTAGAGTAAGTCTCTCATCTTGATAGACTGGACTTGTAGCTGAATAACCATGATAAGGTTGCTGATAACCGTGTGGTTCAGTGGAAGGGAAATAGCCGACGGGTTTGCAGTTCAGACTATGATCTTTATAAGTCCCATACGTAGCTGCTGTCTCTTGGCTGTAGTCCTGAGGCATAAACTGAACAGCTGCGGGATATTGGTTGCGATCTCTTTGGTCAGTGGACATATAGTTATGGCCCCTGTGGTCCATATTGTAGTAACCACGTGGTCTGTCTATGTGCCTAATACCAAGTTGAGGATATGAAGCATCTTCTTGATGAGCTAGCTTATGCTGGGATTGAGTTGGTTCATAAGGAGAGAAGGGATGACTTGAAGTTAACCGATTTGCAGAGCCTGGTAATCTCAGTTCTCCTAGGTTGTCAGTGAGATAATCAATCTCTTTGTGACTGACTGAATGAGAATGCAGAAGGTCACCTCGTGAATCTACAGGCAGTGCCCTCATGGGCTGAGGAAGATCGTCTTGATCTCTAGGCAGAACTGGCCTGCCCTCAGTGGCTGCTGTATATGGACTTGAGGAGAGAACTCTCTGATCTGCATAAATTATTCGCCTTGGAGAAATCCGAGTACGGGGCATTGGCTGCGGCGGTGACTGCGGAAAACCTTCATATGTCTCCACGAACGAACTCCTTTCACTTGATCCAGTGCTCACACTTTTCGTTGTTTCTGGTCCGCTTTCAGTACATGGAAACTCTTTAAATGCAGGCCTTTTACCTGGTTCAGGTCCAGTGGCACCATTTGTGAGCTGTTCATCAGAATGAAGTAACTGATGTGGCACTGTGTAATCAACATAGAAATCATCCAAGTATCTTGGTGGGATAAGTTGTCGACGTGGTCGAACCACTGGTAAATCTGGCATAGCCTGTCCTTCTGTTCTGGACATGGTGATGCTGTAGTAGCTGTCGATCCGGCTCGAAGGACCAAATTTTGTATGAAAGTTGTTGAGGTGCGGATCTTAAACTAGATGACAACCGCTACAGATTGTTCAGGCAGAACAATAAATCACTGGGTCCATGTCCACAATAAAGTTTTTACTGTTGACTTTCGATTCATACATCAGTATGGGTGTGGTTCTATAAATAAACAATAATAACAATAATGAATATAGGTACAATGAGGCAGAAACAGTATTAACTGGACAATATAAAAGTAATGCAATAGCATAAAGATAAGGACATATTTTTACAAGTCCAGCAGCTGTAAATTTCCTCAGGTTTATACACATATTCACTTTAAATAAATCAAGATGAAACCGAATTAAATATTTACACATAATATTCAAAAGGTAACATTCAAAGTCTAATTCAGCGTGTTTTATGCTGAAATGAATGTGCGATCGATCTTACGTGCGCATTGATTACCTCAAAGAAATAAACGAACTTTTAGTATTACAATATAACATAGCAGCAAATAAATCTACCAATATATACATGAAAGAGTATTTAACTACTTACTTTTAAGATGTACGCACACAGTATGAACGAATATCCGCTAGAAATCGAACCAAATTGGCACGGAGATCACCACAAAACTGCCGCAAACTTTAGCAACAGTTACATGTCTGGGCATGAACGATCTTTTATCGACATTCAGTTCCTCTGATCTTAACCAATGAAATAGCAGAAATGATAGTCAGGTGATTCAGAAATAATATGTATATCCTAAAGTGCAACAAAATAAATGTCCAGCAGAGGGAACCAGCGTCATTAAAGCTTAGCCTTTTGTACAGTTTTTGCATTCGAATGTGAAGTTTTCTTTTTTTTTATTCGACGAATATTCAAAATTCACATGTTTATTTGCCAGCCCTAGTGTAAAGGCGTGTTGTTGTCGGTGTGTGTGTGTGTGTGTGTGCAGGTTGAGCTGTCAGCAGGCGTTTCAGGACGTGCTGAACGAGCTGAACGAGTACGCGGCTCACAGAGAGCAGCTGTCCGAGAGCATGACACTCAACATCTGTGTGGAGCTCAGCAGAAACCTGCAGGAGCTGCGACTCGAGCGCAAGAACGTGAGCCAGACCTGACACACACGCATCTCACACACTCACACAGATGCAGAATATCTGTTCCCTGTCATGATCCTCCTGACTGTGAAACGCGTCTTCTGTTGTAGCATCTGTGTGAAGTTAAGAAGGCTCAGCAGAACCTGGAGATCACCTTCAAACAGCTGGAGATTGTGAGTGTGTGTGAGCGAGCGAGTGTGTGTGAGCGAGCGAGTGTGTGTGAGCGAGCGAGTGTGTGTGAGCGAGCGAGTGTGTGTGAGTGTGTGTGAGCGAGCGAGTGTGTGTGAGCGAGCGAGTGTGTGTGAGCGAGCGAGTGTGTGTGAGCGAGCGAGTGTGTGTGAGCGAGCGAGTGTGTGTGAGCGAGCGAGTGTGTGTGAGCGAGCGAGTGGAGTGTGTGTGAGCGAGCGAGTGGAGTGTGTGTGAGCGAGCGAGTGGAGTGTGTGTGAGCGAGCGAGTGTGTGTGAGCGAGTGTGTGTGAGCGAGCGAGTGTGTGTGAGCGAGTGTGTGTGAGCGAGCGAGTGTGTGTGAGCGAGCGAGTGTGTGTGAGCGAGCGAGTGTGTGTGAGCGAGCGAGTGTGTGTGAGCGAGTGTGTGTGAGCGAGCGAGCGAGTGTGTGTGTGAGCGAGCGAGCGAGTGTGTGTGAGCGAGCGAGCGTGTGTGTGTGTGTGTGTGTGTGCGTGTGTGAGCGAACGAGTGTGTGAGCGAGCGAGTGTGTGTGTGTGCGAGCGAGTGTGTGTGTTGCGAGCGAGTGTGTGTGTGTGTGTGCGAGCGAGCGAGTGAGTGTGTGCTTGGGCCCATCGTCGCTGCTTGCAGCTATATTTTTTATTTTAGTCTAGTTTAGTTTGTTTTTGAGTAATGAAAATAGTTTTGTTTCAATTTTAGCCAAGTGTCTTTTCTTTACAAAAATAGTTCAGACTGAGACTTGACGCACAAAAAAACTTTAATAAACTATTAAAAAAACTATTAAAAAACAAAAGGACACAGAAAAGACTTGAAACATTGACAATATTTCATACTAAAACTAATCTATGCACTTTATTTTTATCCTACTTTATTTTGGTCATGAAAATGTATTTTATTTTATGGGTAACTTTATTTAAGAAAAAAAAGTAATTAAAATTTTCTTTAATGAATAAAACTGTAAAGCAGCCTCCGTACAGAAAAACATGAACACATGCATCCCTGCGCCAGATTACACATGATTGATTGATTGATTGATTGA
This sequence comes from Tiaroga cobitis, assembly GCA_030578255.1. Classification (NCBI taxonomy): domain Eukaryota; kingdom Metazoa; phylum Chordata; class Actinopteri; order Cypriniformes; family Leuciscidae; genus Tiaroga; species Tiaroga cobitis. The sequence continues at coordinate 56,699,830 of CM060591.1, forward strand.
TTGATTGATTGATTTCTTCTAACCAGAGTAAGAGGCGTTTTGAGAAGGAATGGAGAGAAGCAGAAAAGGCCAATCAGCAAACAGAGAGAGTGCAGCAGGACACCAACTCGACTAAAGCAGAAGTGGACAGGGTACATGCAAACACCACACACTTCATACGACCTGTGCTCTGTATTTGATGATGCATCGTGTGTGTGTGTTTTAGGCCAAACAGCACTCACACAGTCGCGTCCACATCGCGGACGAGAGTAAGAACGAATACGCTTCACAACTCCAGAGATACAACAAGGAGCAGAGCAACCTCTACCACTCAGAGATTCCCTCCGTGTTTAAGGTGCGTCGTCGTGTGGTTTGATCGAGAGCATCGCCGGGAGCTGAATATTGAACCCTTCGTGTGTGTCGTCGACAGAAGCTGCAGGAACTGGAGGAGCGGCGCATCCGGCTGCTGGCCGACGGCTACGTGCAGTTCTCCGAGGCCGAGAAGAAGGTCCTGCCCAACATCAACAAGTGTCTGGACACGATCAGCAGCACCGGGAGGAACATCGATGAGAAACAAGTGTGTACACTCACTCACTCACTCACTCACTCACACACACACACACACACACACACACACACACACACACACACACTCACTCACTCACACACACCTCACTCACACACACCTCACTCACACACACACACACTCACTCACTCACTCACTCACTCACTCACTCACTCACTCACTCACTCACTCACTCACTCACTCACTCACTCACTCACTGTCACTCACTGTCTCTCACTCACTCACTCACTCACTCACTCACTCACAACTCACTCACAACTCACTCACAACTCACTCACAACTCACTCACAACTCACTCACAACTCACTCACTCACTCAACTCACTCACTCACTCACACACTCACTCACTCACACACTCGCACACGCTCACTCACTCACTCACTCACTCACTCACTCACTCACTCACTCACTCACTCACTGTCACTCACTCACTGTCACTCACTCACTCACTCACTCACTGTCACTCACTCACTCTCACTCACTCACTCACTCACTCACTCACTCTCACTCACTCACTCACTCACTCACTGTCACTCACTCACTCACTGTCACTCACTCACTCACTGTCACTCACTCACTGTCACTCACTCACTCACTCACTGTCACTCACTCACTGTCACTCACTCACTCACTCACTCACTCACTCACACACTCACTCACTCACTGTCACTCACTCACTGTCAGTCACTCACTCACTCTCACTCACTCACTCACTCTCACTCACTGTCACTCACTCACTCACTCGCTCTCACTCGCTCACTCTCACACACTCGCTCTCACTCGCTCACTCTCACACACTCGCTCTCACTCGCTCACTCACTCACACTCGCTCTCACTCGCTCACTCTCACACACTCGCTCTCACTCACTCACTCACTCACACTCGCTCTCACTCACTCACTCACTCACACTCGCTCTCACTCACTCACTCACTCACACTCGCTCGCTCTCACTCACTCACACTCGCTCGCTCTCACTCACTCACTCACACTCGCTCTCACTCGCTCACTCTCACACACTCGCTCTCACTCACTCACTCACTCACACTCGCTCTCACTCACTCACTCACTCACTCACTCACTCGCTCTCACTCGCTCACTCTCACACACTCGCTCTCACTCACTCACTCACTCACTCACTCACTCACTCGCTCTCACTCGCTCACTCTCACTCACTCGCTCTCACTCACTCACTCGCTCTCACTCACTCACTCGCTCTCACTCACTCACTCGCTCTCACTCACTCACTCGCTCTCACTCACTCACTCGCTCTCACTCACTCACTCGCTCTCACTCACTCACTCACACTCGCTCTCACTCACTCACTCGCTCTCACTCACTCACTCACTCACTCGCTCTCACTCACTCACTCACTCACTCACTCACTCGCTCTCACTCACTCACTCGCTCTCACTCACTCACTCGCTCTCACTCACACTCGCTCTCACTCACTCACTCACTCACACTCGCTCTCACTCACTCACTCACTCACACTCGCTCTCACTCACTCACTCACTCACACTCGCTCTCACTCACTCACTCACTCACACTCGCTCTCACTCACTCACTCACTCACACTCGCTCTCACTCACTCACTCACTCACACTCGCTCTCACTCACTCACTCACTCACACTCGCTCTCACTCACTCACTCACTCACACTCGCTCGCTCTCACTCACTCACACTCGCTCGCTCTCACTCACTCACTCACACTCGCTCTCACTCGCTCACTCTCACACACTCGCTCTCACTCACTCACTCACTCACTCGCTCTCACTCGCTCACTCTCACACACTCGCTCTCACTCACTCACTCACTCACTCACTCACTCGCTCTCACTCGCTCACTCACTCACACTCGCTCTCACTCGCTCACTCACACACACACAAAATCACATTCACTCACACACACAGACTGTGTGCATTAGTGTTGTCACGGTACCAAAATATCAGTATTCGGTACCAATACCAGTGAAAATCCACGGTTCTCGGTACCAATTTCGGTACCAAAGCTTAATTTAGATTAAATTTACACATATTAAAGTGTATATCACGGTTACAAAGATGGAAACTGTAGTATTAAAAACAATTTACAATAAGATTCTATTTGTTAGATAACATTAGATAAAATTACCTAACAATAAACAACAGTTATATACTGTAATTATTCTCCATGGGGTTAACTTAATGTACTAATATATTTTTAAAATCAAAAGTTTTATCTGTTAACATTATTTAATGCACAATGAATGAAGTGAACAAACATGAACAATCAAGTGTTTGTATTAAATAACATTCACAAACATTAATTAATGTTGTAAAAATATATTGTTCACTCAATGTGTTGATGTTGCATTAAGTAATATTAATGAATGGTGTCTTATTGTAGTGTTACCAAACTATACAGGAGATAAAACATGTTTTATTTAACTTAACTGTACTTTTATTTAATCCAAAAATGTGACTCTTGCCTGTCTTCAAAGCTTGAGAACCCTGTAGCTGATTTCTAATGCAAGGGCTAGAAATCAATTAACTCTGATACTTCCTCGTCATCATGGAGAGCGCATCGCACCGCTTTCTCCTTTCCACAAGCGCTTGCTCTCCCGTGTCTCCGCTATGCAACCATGAACAGCGGCGAGCCTGGAAACACGAGCTCGCACGTCTCTTCTATTATGAGCGTTTGCCGCGCGCCTACATTTGAAATTTGTACGCGCAAAAAATCGCGCTATATAAACGTGTGAACGGCCCTTTATGGCAACGTGACATTAGCCTAATTCAAAATATTTCCATATGTGGCTCTTTCCTCCTTTCTTGTCAACAAGTGTATTCAGAGCCACCGCATTAGCAGCGCCGGTCGCCGTGTCTCAGAGTGTTTTTATGAAGAGTACGCACCTCTGCATCTTTCCGACAGCGCATCAAGAACCGGATTAACCCGGTACTCGGTACCTAGAAAAGCTGGGACCGTAACCGTTTATTTTTTTTAGTACCGACTTGGTACCGAAGTACCGAGTTTTTTGACAACACTAGTGTGCATTGAAGTATCATAGTATAAAGTTTGTTTGGTTTTCTGCTAGCTGGATTTGTAACTTCGCTCGGCTTGGAGGAAGTTCCCGAAGCCTGGCAGGGGTTTGATGTGAAGTGAGCTGATAGTAGGGCTGGTCCGAATACCATTTTTTGGAGCTTCGAAGCTTCGGGATCTCTATAGCCTATGTCTGTCTGTCCGTTTGCATTTTGATTATTTCGAGAACCGTTCATCCAAACGACTTCACAAGGAGTGCAGTGTCGTATTTGGTGCAATATAGATAGACAAGCGAGACGCGACACGTTCAGAATGAATAAACTTTGAATAAACTACAGAACAGCGCAAGCGGGAAGCGCGCCTCACGCGAGCAGAGCTTATATACTCCGAGAACGGACACTGCACTAGTGATATAAAACACACACACAGGTCTTTTAACTCAAATATTAGACTACCTTATTAAAAATATTGCTTTTAAGTTTTCTCACTAACAAATTACTGACAAAGTAGGGTAGATTTAAATAAGCGGCGCGCCTCACGCGAGCAGGGCTTATATGCTCCGAGAACGGACACTGCACGCACTAGTGATATAAACACACACAGGTCTTTTAACTTAAGCAATATTTTTAATAAGGTATAGTCTTATAATATTTTTCTCACTGACAAAGTAGGGAAGATTTAAATAAATAAAAACGAAATTTAAATATAGAAAAACGAAATTTAAATAAAGAAAAACGAAAAATAAATGAACGAACTAATAGCCTAAATAAAGAACACGGTAGCAATAACAATTTCAATAACAACCTCACAAATTTATATTTATATTTCGCAGTAGATTAATTTAGATTGATAATAACGGGTAAAAAGGATAATACATTTTGTTTCTGTTTTTCTATTTTCCACAATGTCAAAGCAACGCAGCTTAACCCAAAACACAAGCTCATGCACTTCTGTCCACACACACTCCGCTGTTCTGCGCTCTAGCCAGAGAACACTCCCGTTGCAGGAACACTTTTAGTAGTCCAAGAAGAAGCAAATATATTTATTAAGTGGCTATAACGAAGTTATATGTTAAGTATTATATTTCACCAGATTTGATAGTGTAAAACATATTCAAGCGCTAATGAGAACCGTTTCGAGGGGGATGCCAGATGTGCAAAAAAAAAAAAAAAGAATATTCGAATGTTACATTTTCAAATCCAATACCAACCCACCGAACGAATATTCGAATATTCGGGTCCAGCCCTAGCTGATAGAGCTCCTGACTGACACCAAATCGGGGCATTTTTGCAAATGTAAATGTTGTCAGAGGTGGCCCTGGTGTGGATTTAACGTATTTACACCCACTGTAACCATGGTATTGTGGCAGAAATAGTTGAATGTTTTTTTTACATTATTCATCTCAGGGTTCGTACAACTTTCTGAGTGAAATTCAAGTACTTTTCAAGTGCTTCACACTTTTTCTAGCTCTTCGAAGCTCTAAATATTGTCTAATGTGATGATTTGAAAAACTAAAAGTTAAAAGATGTAGGAGAAATGGCAAACACTTTTATGTAAAAAAATAAATAAATAATACTGTAACCAGTAGATGGCGGCAGAGGAGCACTTGTCTAATTAGCTATTTCCACTCCATAATGTTTGGAGAAAAGTAGGAAAACACAGTCTCATTAAAAACAAACACTTTTCTTCAAATTGTGACTGAATTACACAGAGCAGCGCTTGGTTTATAATCACTGAAGCTGTCGGCCTGTCTAGTATGATGCTGTCGGAGACACATTCGTTTTTTGCACGTATTTTCCACAGTATAAATTGAGTCTAAAGCTGCTTTATAAATGTGAGGATGGATTTCTAAGATTAAAAAGCCCTGATCACAACAGTCGTCCTGCAGTCTGGAGCGGTTAATGACCGTGGAGCAGTGCGGATCGTTAGAGAAATCTCTGAGTTCATATTCAGATCTCTGAGACACTGAGGAGAACTAATGTGATTTTCCATTCATGCGCTGTACGAAGTGACTAAATGTAGAAGCTCCACGACTCAATCTGTGTGTATATAGTTAAGTGAATCTGTGATGTATGTTTCTGATGCAGCTTAAACCTATAATAAAATGTTGATTAAAAAAAGATGATATCCTGAAGCTCCACGACTCCGTGTTGTGTGTGTGTGTGTGTGTGTGTGTGTGTGTGTGTAGGAGACTCTGGTGCTCATCGAGCAGTACAGATCTGGCGCAGCGCCCCCTGCTGACGTGGAGTTTGAGGATTACAGTCAGGGAGTCAAACCTGTCGGGTCTGACAACACACCACACCTGCCGAAGGTGCGCATCAAACAACTGTTCAAGAAAAAACAGGTACAGCCTACACACACACACACAAACCAGATGATATGTCTGATTTTCACCAGTCTAACCCTTTATATATATTCATATACAGTCAAACCAAAGATTATACAGACACCAGATATAATGTTTGATATGTTTTCACTAGTGTGTGCAGGACACTATAGTTCATTATGTAAGTGAGGAGAGCAAAATTAAGTAAACTGTGACATATTATACCCAAATATTCTTCATACAGTGACTACCAGTGACATTTACACACATTTGGGACCAATAATGATTCCTCCACTTTGAGCTGATCATGTTTTGCCGAAGTGTTTTTTCTTTAACAACTATTGCTCTTTTTACACACACACTGAACAACATGAAGCATTGCTTGGTCACTAGTTGAGCTAAACTGGTATTATCTAATTGTGTCGTTAAATTTAACAGCTGACAGATATTCAACATAATTCATGTGTGAGAGTCTAACAGAAGGACGGACAAAACCAGTCAAATATCCGCTGATCTGAGAACTCTGAGTTCTGCTCATATTTATTACCATGTTCTAAACAAGAGCGAATAAACTGTGATAATGTGAGAAATGTTGGAGTCTGAATAAGTTTTAGTTTGACTGTAAATTATGAATACTTATGTTTGTGTGTGTTTGGATTTCCAGGTGACGTCTCCGTCTGATAAAAACATGGTACGGTGAGCTTTATTCCCTGCATGACCTTTACTTTTATACTCAAAGACATTTAAAGTGATTGCGGTGCAGTGAAGGATCATCTTGTTTTGCGCTCTGTGGTTTGATTTGATTTCAGCATTATTAACAATGATCTCATGCTCCATTTCTAATGCACAAAACAAGGGCTTTCCTTCAGTAACCGCACGGATGAAACGAGTTCATATTTCAAGTGGACTAAACGTTACATTTTATGGCACTTTAAGTTGGAAAAACTATTTAAGGTGTAAAGGAGTGAGGAAAGGTGAATTATAGCTTGAGCCGCGAGGTTTCACTGCATAATAATGCATCGAAATATTGAAAATATAATCATTAGTTCCTTCCAGACGTATTAGCATTAGAACAAATTTATGAAGAAAATCTGAAAAAAGTTTGTGAATTAGGCAAAAATTATTCGTGAGATCAATAAACCACTTATGACCCGTTTTTACTGTCACAACATCTTATAATTGTTAATGGGTGTTTAATTATTTATTTCATTAGTCCGTATGATTGACAGTTCGGCTGGACTGATTGCTTTATGCTGTGTGTGGGATGGGTTTATGTAAGATTGTATGTAAGGGCGTTATGTAAGGTTTATGTATTATGTATTAAAAATACATTATAAGAATGTTTAATGTGCTGAATTTTGGTGTGCGTGTGCGTGTGTAGCCGCCTTTGCTGGAGGACTTCTCTCGTCTTCCTCCAGACCAGAGACGCAGGCGTTTGCAGGAGAAGATGGAGGACGTGCAGAAAGAGCTGCAGAAAGAGACGGAGCAGAGGTTCGTTTACTGTTACATGTTTACATGCGACACGATAACCCGGCGGCGCAAGAACGACACGCTTACATGCGACACGATAACCCAGCGGCGCAAGAACAACACGCTTACATGCGACACGATAACCCAGCGACACAAGAACGACACGTTTACATGCGACACGATAACCCAGCGACACAAGAACGACACGTTTACATGCGACACGATAACCCGGCGACACAAGAACGACACGCTTACATGCGACACGATAACCCAGCGGCGCAAGAACAACACGCTTACATGCGACACGATAACCCAGCGACACAAGAACAACACGCTTACATGCGACACGATAACCCAGCGACACAAGAACGACACGCTTACATGCGACACGATAACCCAGCGGCGCAAGAACAACACGCTTACATGCGACACGATAACCCAGCGACACAAGAACGACACGCTTACATGCGACACGATAACCCAGCGACACAAGAACGACACGCTTACATGCGACACGATAACCCAGCGACACAAGAACAACACGCTTACATGCGACACGATAACCCAGCGACACAAGAACGACACGCTTACATGCGACACGATAACCCGCCGGCACAAGAACAACACGCTTACATGCGACACGATAACCCGCCGGCACAAGAACGACACGTTTACATGCGACACGATAACCCGCCGGCACAAGAACAACACGTTTACATGCGGCGGGTTACACGATAACCCGCCGGCACAAGAACGACACGTTTACATGCGACACGATAACCCGCCGGCACAAGAACGACACGTTTACATGCGACACGATAACCCAGCGGCGCAAGAACAACACGTTTACATGCGACACGATAACCCAGCGACACAAGAACGACATGTTTACATGCGACACGATAACCCGGCGACACAAGAACGACACGTTTACATGCGACACGATAACCCAGCGACACAAGAACGACACGTTTACATGCGACACGATAACCCGGCGACACAAGAACGACACGCTTACATGCGACACGATAACCCAGCGACACAAGAACGACACGTTTACATGCAACACGATAACCCAGCGACACAAGAACGACACGTTTACATGCGACACGATAACCCAGCGACACAAGAACGACACGTTTACATGCGACACGATAACCCAGCGACACAAGAACGACACGTTTACATGCAACACGATAACCCAGCGACACAAGAACGACACGTTTACATGCGACACGATAACCCGCCGGCACAAGAACAACACGTTTACATGCGACACGATAACCCGGCGACACAAGAACGACACGTTTACATGCGGCGGGTTACACGATAACCCGCCGGCACAAGAACGACACGTTTACATGCGACACGATAACCCGCCGGCACAAGAACGACACGTTTACATGCGACACGATAACCCAGCGGCGCAAGAACAACACGCTTACATGCGACACGATAACCCAGCGACACAAGAACGACACGTTTACATTAGTGCTGCCACTAACGACTAATTTTCTAACGACTAATCTTTCGACTAATTTTTCGATTAGTCGACTAATCTAAACGACTAATTAAAAAAAAATCAAGTGTTTATTTCGTTGTGTCCATTTTATTTTGAACTCAACTGAAGGGCCAAAACATAAAATGTCACCTGTTCAAAAACATTATGTATTAACAATCTAAGCATTAAGTATCTGCATTTCCATTAGGCTATACCATATTAGTCAGAGTCCTAATCTAATCCTCTAATAACAAACATGTATGTATTACTTAAATTAGCTCTTTGTTCTGCCTTAAAAAATGTACAGTAAGCTAATAATGATTAATTTATGTACATTTCTGAAAAGCATAACTGATAACATCACTCTGAATAGTAAAGTAGATGCAATGCATTTTCTGTGAAAAGCGCTATACGAATAAATTGGAATTGAATTGAAAGAGTCTGGACTAGCCCACTATGAGTCGCGCTGAAAGCAGGCAGGCACGCAGTTATGTAGCTCGCGTTTACACTTGCGTGCATGGCGGGCCCGTGCCGCGGTTCGCGTGAATGTGAAAGCAACACGGACTCGGGAGCGCTTGTTCAGGAAGTTAAGTAACCTGCCCATGCGTTTTAGCTGATTATGATGCATTTAGTTAAATAAAACACATGTAAGGGATGATAGTGTTGATGATTTACCTTGGATACCCGAGAGTTGAGTCTGCAGTGTATTCGCGCATTGCGCGTGCAATCAGGGCAACACATTTGGAAATCCACTGTCTCCTCAAAAGAGTCTGTTTGAAAAACACAATATACTATTGACCCGCGTTCTGTTTTCTATCATGCGCCGTGCACGTTTGCGATGGCATAAGATGCACGCAAACTCAACAGGGTTCGAAAGAATTGAGTGTGAAACCAGACCAACGCTGCGGAGGGCGCCGGGAACAATCGCGCTCGCGCTCGGACTCGGACCGCAGCAAACACTGTGAAAGCTCCGTCACCTGCCTCCGCAATTTTTCATATCAAAGCAGTGAAGGTGGGCGGGAACGTGAAGGAAAATGATAGCAGATAAACCAGCAGGGCGCGCACGGCACACAGACTGGTGTGTGGAGGTGAATTACAGTGAGCTGTTTGTGACGGGAGACCAAAAATAAATAGCGGTCAATAGTAAAACGACACGTCGACTAAAAAAATTGCCGTCGACTAATTTGCATGGTCGATTAAGTCGACTAATCGCGGCAGCACTAGTTTACATGCAACACGATAACCCAGCGACACAAGAACGACACGTTTACATGCGACACGATAACCCGCCGGCACAAGAACGACACGTTTACATGCGACACGATAACCCGCCGGCACAAGAACGACACGTTTACATGCGACACGATAACCCGCCGGCACAAGAACGACACGTTTACATGCGACACGATAACCCAGCGGCGCAAGAACAACACGCTTACATGCGACATGATAACCCGGCGACACAAGAACGACACGCTTACATGCGACACGATAACCCAGCGACACAAGAACAACACATTTACATGCGACACGATAACCTAGCGACACAAGAGCGACACGCTTACATGCGACACGATAACCCAGCGACACAAGAACAACACATTTACATGCGACACGATAACCTAGCGACACAAGAACGACACGCTTACATGCGACACGATAACCCGGCGGCGCAAGAACGACACGTTTACATGCGACACGATAACCCAGCGACACAAGAACGACACGTTTACATGCGACACGATAACCCAGCTATGGAAAGCCGTTAGGGCCAAAAACACGCGAATTTTAACGCGTATTTCACGCGTATTTCACGTGTAAAATACGCGTATTTTACACGTGAAATACGCGTGAAATACGAGTGACATAATCAACGCGTATTTCACGTGTAAAATACGCGTATTTCACGTGTATTTTACACGTAAAATACGCGTGAAATACGCGTTAAAAATCAGTATGAACGGGTCCGTGTCATTGGCTGCTGAAGACTTGGGTCTAACCATTTGTGTGAGCTTAGAGGGGTGTACCTTTCATAGACTAGGCTACCACCAGTTAACATTCTAGATCAGCTTATTCAGGTTTTTTTGTATAACCTATATGAATAATATATTTAAATAGCAGTTTTATGACAATTTAGATAAAAATAAAATTAACTTGTTTTTCTCCACTCATGCCTTTTTGTAAATAAACACATTAGTGGACATTCTAGCTTTAACATCAAAGCATTAACGTGTGTGGGGAAATCAGATACAGTGGAGGTAACCAATGCAGGTTTATGATCACTGCAGGTTTCAGATACAGACCACTGTAATCAATATCTGTCTTTGGAAAACAACGTGAGCTTTTGTTGTGCTTACATTTATAGCTATAGCAAGCAGGGGGCGCTTTTTCAAACCTTTTTGTTCTGAAATTGGGCACTCAGACAAACTGTAATTAGGTATACAGGTGATATTATCAATTTAAAGGAATTTAATGACTTAAAGTATTTAAATATGTTATTTAAGGCTTTCAGGATTAGAATGAGAGCTTGTGCTCAGGTCAGGACCGGTATAAGAACTTGATTTGGCTTTCCTGACAGAAGTATTTTACTGCTACCAAAATTAAATATCCTCCTATTTCTTTTCCTATTTATTTTCTTTTTCTTCGTTTTCTTGTGTAGCCCAAAGAAAATAGATAGATTGTATAGATAGTATTTTACAGGTCACCTTGGTAATTGGTATTAAAGCAATTTATCTGTAAAAATTATTAGACACTTTGGTAAAACACCATATAACATTTAAGTAAACATATAAACATAAAAATCAGTGACGTAACTTTGTTTTAAAAAGTGGGTGGAACAGGTGGGGTGGGGGTTACTAATAAAATGCTAAATCAGATTTATGCTACAATAACATTACGACGTCCAGCAGTCGATTTAAATAGTAGGCTACATGGGGTTTAATTTGTTGTTTAATGAGATGAAGTATAATGTATAATGTATGTTGTCAGTGCCGTGTTGTCTCTAATATTTAATGTTAGAATATTTACTCTGCATTTTCTGTTTCTATAGAAAACCACACACTAATACACCCACAACTAAGTACCATTCAATCCTTGTTAATAACTGAGTTGTTGTGGTGACAAATAAACAGGTTACTCTCAAATTTCCAACATATTTTCACCAAGTCTCTTACGGACACCATGTGGCATATTTCATAACCAGCAGTTTACTGAAATAAGACTGCTATAAAGCCAACTCGTTTTTTTTTTTTCAGTTCCCCACTTACTTTACCTTCCTCAAGCACTGACAGAACACATCCAAGCTTGTGATCATAAATTCATACAAATCATCTGCATGATAAAAGGCACAGTGGGTCAGTTTGTTTTACATATGCATTACCATTTTAAATCAGAATTGATTTCACTGAAAATTTATTACATTTAGAAAAAATGAAATGAAGCTGAACTCTGCAGGGCAGAGGGCATTGACCCTTGAGGACCGTGTTTGCCCATTGCATTCGGAGCATTCCAAGTGAACCCTGCTGATGTAAAAAAAAAAAAAAAAGTGTAAAGGGTTAAATTAGCAATTTAAAAGGGTAGTCATTGCAGTGTCACCTGTCAATCTATCTTTGTTATCATGGGCGTCAGTTTGGTTTGAAATGTGCTGGGGACAGAGACGCATTCAGAAGTGCATTTTCAGAAGTGCTGGGTACAATGACGTATTCATTTTTTTTTCTCTCTTTCGCGCAGGTTATGTTTTTAAAGACGATGTCCTGTAGCTCAGGCATGGCCCCACTTTTCAACAGGCCCACCCAAAACTTTCACACACACAAAAAAAACCTTTTACTATATTCTAATTTTGTCAATAATTATAAAAAAAAAATTGCCAAAAGCTCATAATTTGTGCTCAAGCGCACGACCGCACGCATAAAGCTTGCCACAAAGAACCGGTAAAAGTAATGATTATAAATGCGTCTAAATACGCTGTGAATGTGAATGTGCATTATACGCCGAGTTTCGGTTAATTTATGAGACGAACTCCAATTCACTCGCCGGCGCCTCCATGTCGTGATTCTGCTATATTTATTAAATAAATCCAGACAATTGGTTCATGAAACATTGATTAAAATTAAGATATAATTAATATAAAACGAAAATAAATGTAAAGAAAGGCAGCTGTTCTGTTTGAGGTCTCTGTGAAAGTTTTAAAGAAGTCGTTTAGTGCCGCTTTCAGAACGCTCACGTCCGTAAACGAGAACTGACACGTTGTTTTTTTCCCTCATAAATGCGAACAGAAAAATCAATAAAAAATGTATTATAGTGGGTTTTTTTTGCTGGGTCAGACAATGATTGCCAAATTTCTCTCTCACATTGCTCCTCATAACCACTGAATATAATAGATATAATTTATTGATCCCAGGTTTAAATTGGTCATGTCACCATTGCTCACATTTAAGAAAAGAAATAAAAGCGTATGTGAAATCTTAAAAATTAAGATTACTTGTACATATACTCTACTTATGAAACTAAACAGTAGAAAATATAGATTTGAGTATTGCACAGTTTAATTTATTGCATTTGTATTATTCTACTATTAAAGCATTGTATGTTTAAAGATATAAAGGATATGGAGCTAAGATAAAAGGATATTAAGCTGCTGACAAGTCTGAGGTAAGTACAAATTGCCCTGAATATTAGTTAATAATATATGACACTGAGGGAGGACTTGAAATTATGACCTGGAATGGTTTCCTGAGGCTGTATTGCAGAAACAACTTCAGTCAGAGTAATATCTTGTCTTAAGTAACCACTGTGATTTCATTTTGGAACCAATTTAAAACACTGAACTTGTCAGATTATAACTTGGGGCTTAAAGGGATAGTTCACCCATTTACACCCTTATGTTGTTCCAAAGTTTCTTTCTGGAACTTCCATACTATGGAAAAAAATATTATGGAAGTCAATGGGGACCAGCAATGTTTGGTTACCAATAATCTTCAAATATTAGTAACCAAACATTCAAAGAGGCTCATGCATGTTTGAAACAACATGAGGGTGAGTTAATGAAGACAGAATTTTAAATTGAGTGAACAATACCTTTAAGATAGGACGTTTCTGTAATTTGGTCCCTGCAAGCAAGGTTATGTTGTTTTAACAGATATTCATTACAATTGCATTGATCAAGAACCACAGCTGTAAACTTTTCCACAATCAAATGTTAACTTTTAATATTAGAAATCTTGAGTTGGGTTGATTTGTTTTACAGATAAATTCCTACTTTTCCTGTAGCTCAAACAGTAGAATGTTAGCGCTTGCAAAATTCATGCAAGGGTTCGATTCCCAGGGAAAGCAAGAACTGATAAGAACGTAAATGTGTACATTGAAATGCAATGTAAGGCACTTAGGATAAAAGCATCTGCCAAATGCCAGGGACTGCAGATGAAATTTAACTCTGTAGCTAATTCTGGGACAGTTCTTTACTGTCCATTGTCCCTGTTATAATAATAATAATATGTAAATGTACTAATATGCAAAAGGGGGCAATCTTGGTAAAAATATTTGTTCATAAAAATGCAATCTATCTATTTTCTTTGGGCTACACAAGAAAACGAAGAAAAAGAAAAGAAATAGGAAAAGAAATAGGAGGATATTTAATTTTGGTAGCAGTAAAATACTTCTGTCAGGAAAGCCAAATCAAGTTCTTATACCGGTCCTGACCTGAGCACAAGCTCTCATTCTAATCCTGAAAGCCTTAAATAACATATTTAAATACTTTAAGTCATTAAATTCCTTTAAATTGATAATATCACCTGTATACCTAATTACAGTTTGTCTGAGTGCCCAATTTCAGAACAAAAAGGTTTGAAAAAGCGCCCCCTGCTTGCTATAGCTATAAATGTAAGCACAACAAAAGCTCACGTTGTTTTCCAAAGACAGATATTGATTACAGTGGTCTGTATCTGAAACCTGCAGTGATCATAAACCTGCATTGGTTACCTCCACTGTATCTGATTTCCCCACACACGTTAATGCTTTGATGTTAAAGCTAGAATGTCCACTAATGTGTTTATTTACAAAAAGGCATGAGTGGAGAAAAACAAGTTAATTTTATTTTTATCTAAATTGTCATAAAACTGCTATTTAAATATATTATTCATATAGGTTATACAAAAAAACCTGAATAAGCTGATCTAGAATGTTAACTGGTGGTAGCCTAGTCTATGAAAGGTACACCCCTCTAAGCTCACACAAATGGTTAGACCCAAGTCTTCAGCAGCCAATGACACGGACCCGTTCATACTGATTTTTAACGCGTATTTCACGCGTATTTTACGTGTAAAATACACGTGAAATACGCATATTTTACACGTGAAATACGCGTTGATTATGTCACTCGTATTTCACGCGTATTTCACGTGTAAAATACGCGTGAAATACGAGTGACATAATCAACGCGTATTTCACGTGTAAAATACGCGTATTTTACACGTGAAATACGCGTGAAATACGCGTGAAATACGCGTTAAAATTCGCGTGTTTTTGGCCCTAACGGCTTTCCATACACGATAACCCGCCGGCACAAGAACGACACAGCGTTTTTGAGCTTGGATTCATGTAAACGCAGCTACATTAACTGATCCTGTTTCTATGAAACTATCTGATCCGCTTTAAAACCTGTTAAGCTTCACCAGAGCGCGGGCGCACTGAAGCGTTTTTTTTTTTAAATAGTTCAAAGTTACTATCAGATTTAATGTTATTACCTTGACAAACTATACATCATTAAAAAGATATAAGACTCAAGTTTCAGTATTTGACCACTATTGTATTCTGAGAAACTTATAGTGACAGTTATGTCTTAATTTGTGTCAGGAGTTATGTAATAAAAAAATGAGTCGTTACCTTTAATATGAATTATGAGCGTCAGCCGCTTCCATTCAGAAAAAAACTCCTGTGCGATCGTCATGACAGAGCTTGACAAAACAACGTCCCTCAGGGCTTTTAGCTCAAACATGTGCAGATTTGGAGAAATATTGATATATTCTCATAGGTTTACATCAGATATCTATAGACAGGAATAATATTTATTGAATTTATACCCAAATGCGTCGATGTAATCATGAGCGCTGGATACTCTGATGTACTGTGTTTTCAATTCATACTGGCCGCCTGAGAGCGCTCTATGCACAGTAATAGTCCATATATGGAACACACGAAGAAGTGGCATAACCATGTGACATTCCAGGAAGTCACTGACACAAACAAAGCTTCCAGAGATCGCTGTAACATGCAGATAAAGATGTTTTGAAGACAATAAACATGATTGCAATGATATTCGATTTACCTGTGTTCTTCGAGCCATATCAGGTATTTTCATAATAATAGATTATATTTATAATGTAATGCTAATCGATATAGAGTTTATCATTGCAGAATACTATAAATTAATATATTTTCTGTCTTATTTTTTCATCTGAAGCCAAATCAGATCACAGAAGGTTATTTAAAACACTCGACTTGCGTTATAAAGTAAGTTTGGAGCACAAACATGGTTTTAATCACATAAATTGTCGTGTATTGATGGTGTGCTAAGCTAACATGCTAGCTAACTCTGTGCACCTGCCAGCACATTAGCTGTTATTTTTATGAATTTTTCTAAATAGGAAT
The DNA here is from genome assembly GCA_030578255.1 of Tiaroga cobitis. Lineage (NCBI taxonomy): Eukaryota > Metazoa > Chordata > Actinopteri > Cypriniformes > Leuciscidae > Tiaroga > Tiaroga cobitis. The sequence goes on from CM060591.1 coordinate 56,716,353, forward strand.
GCTTACTGAAATTTTTCGTTTTTCAAAAAGGGCATTTGATACAGTTTCAAATGTGAAGTGAGAACTTTGATAAAAGAAAAAGGGATTGAAACAGTGTGAATAGCCAGTCGTTAGTGATTATAATGCAGACAAAAGAAAAGCATATTTAGACCCATAACCAGGCTGGAGAGGTGTGAATGTGTGCAGGGAAGACTGACACTGAATGGGGCTCGTTTGCACCACAAAACAATAGAGAAAATAGTCTAAATAGATGCTAGAAGATGACAATAAACACCAGTTTGCATTTTAGAGTCTAATCAAAATAAATTCATATGACATGATCTTGAAAAACATTTAACTAAATGCAGAGTTTTAAACTTATCTTCTTCAAATTTTAAATATAACATGGTCAGACATGTGGCTTTAGCTGCAGTGCATTTCTAGATTGATACAATGCCAACTTCAATTTTATTTTCATGAAGATGTTTCATAAAAATACATTTCTAATAACTTTACAAAACTTTGAAGACATTTTTCATAATTTTTTTTTCAGTATCACTAATTAATTCCACATTTACAATAAACTGCCAGGTGTCAGCTTTCAAATGAGATCTTACTTGTGCTTTTAGTACAAAGGGTTCATGAACTGTATCTGTTTCAGTTTGGGTATGCCATTTCTGGGGATTTTTCAAAAGTGGGGTTGAAGCTTAACAGGTTAACTCTCTCTGTGTGTGTGTGTGTGTGTGTCCGTCAGCGAGGCTCTGATGAAGATGAAGGGTGTTTATGAGCAGAACTCACAGCTCGGCGATCCATCCAGCCTTCAGCCTCAGATCATAGAAACTGCTCTCAACGTGGTCAGACTCAGAGGAGAAATCAGCAAATACCAGGTACACACACACACACACGCTATCAGACCAGAACAGAATATGAGCTGAATTGTGACTCTATTGTGTTTTTGCAGCTGAATTGGTCTCATATTTGATTAAGTTTGATCATTGATTCTGCAGCTGTGTTAAACACGTGTGTGTTCCTCAGGGTCAGCTGACTGAAGCCGGCGGAGGGACAGCCAGGTCAGTGTGAGCGAGCGAGCCTTTCAGCACATGAAAAAACTCCTGAAGTTGTTGAGTTTGTAGTTTTGACTCCGTGTGTGTGTGTGTTTAGTGCGGAGTATGTGGCGGTGCTGAGTGAGTCCAGCACGTCTCCGTCAGAGAACATCTATGAATGTGGTTTTGACGAGGCGTTCGAGGTGGACTTCCCCGTGGGCCAGTGTACGGCGCTCTATGACTTCGACGGTGAGTTTGTGCTGCTCCTCTTCATCACACGCATGTCTTCAGTTCCACCTTGCATATCACAAATATCACTTAGTATGGCCATTTCCAATTTGTCATAATTGTAGTCGTTTTAGTTTACATCTAATAATGTCATAATTTCGACTGCATCTTTATAATTATGACTTAGTATGCCAATTTTGACTTTTTATCATAAATATGACTTGTTTCTATCAGTTTCAACTTTGTCACACAAGAAGTCAAAATTATGATAGATGTAATAATTTTGACTTAAAGTCATATTTATTAGTTGTAAATTAAAAATTATTACTTAAAACAATTAAGATAGAAAGTCAAAATTATAATAGTTATATTTATGAGATGAAGTCAAATTTATGACTAAAAACGACAAGTCGAAATTATGACTTAAATGACAATGTCTTTTTGTTTAAAGTCATAACTTTGACTTCATCTCTTAAATAAAACGATTGAAATAGAATGTAAAAATGATAATATACAAAGTTATAAGTACTTTACAACTAATAAATTACTTGTCAAAAGTCAAAATGATGACATACTATCTCATAATTTCAACTTCTTGTGTGACAAAGTTTTAACTGATAGAAACAAGTCATATTTATGAAAAATATAGAAATTGACATTAAGTCATAATTATAAAGATGAAGTCGAAATTATGACAAAAAGTTTAAACTTAGTCACGTTTACGATAAAGTCGAAATTATGACATAACTTTGTCATAATTTCGACTTCATCTTTATAATTATGACTTAATGTCAATTTCTATATTTATCATAAATATGACTTAGTGTGTTTCAACCTTTGTCATAATTGTAGTTTTAAGTCATACTTTCAACTTTTCATCTCATTTATAACTTTGTGTTATAATTTTAACTTTGTCTTGTCATTTAAAGCAATCATTTCAACTACATCTAATAAATAGGACTTGAAAAGCCAAAATAATGACACTATTTCATAATTATGACTTAGTATGTCATCATTTTAATTTATGCCGTGTCATTTTAAGTCATAATTTCGACTCTTCATCTCATAAATATGACTTGGGATGTAATAATTTGGCATAATTATGATTTTTTTGTTGCACATGTGTGTTCCTGCGTGTCTTCCCATGAGCCTCTGCCTGAGCGTGTGTGTGTGTGTGCAGGCAGCAGCGAGGGAGCCGTGTGCATGCGGGCGGGCGAGCAGCTGAGTCTGATGGATGAGGATCATGGTGACGGCTGGGTCAGAGTTCAGAGAGCCAGTGGAGATGTGGGATACGTGCCGGCCTCATACATACAGATCATCTGACACGTCATGTGACACTCACTCCATACACTCCTGTTTTATGCTTGCTTTCTTTTCTCTCAGTATGTTATATGCTTCTGCTGGTGATTTTCTGTGCATTTGTTGTTTTAAAGATCATGTTTGTTGTCTTCTCCTGTTCAGTTTGTTGATTACTGCAAGCGTGTGAGCAGAAGCCTTCATGTCACAATGTTTTAACATGAATCCAGTCGTGTGTGTCCAAACGTTTGACTCTGCTTCTGTATGTTATACTGCTGAATTAAAGTCTGTTCACACCTTAGCACACCAACATACTATAACATTGTTTCTAAGCACTGCAGTTGGAGGATTCTGATTGGCTGATGGATTGAAAGTGTGTTCTTCTAACCGTTATCATTATAATTATTTCACTATTTTATATATATATATTTTTTTTTTTAGAATTGATCCGGTTTACAAGAAGAATAATAACGATAGTTTCAGTAACTTTGTAATTCATGTTATGTACATTTGTCTACTATGAAGAAGTAGTTTGCATCTTCTGTCTCTTTAAATGCTTGCGGTCTTTCAAGCAGGATGGATTCTGATTGGCTGTCAGTGTTTTTAACGTTCATTAGCTGGAAAAACTAGCCTGGATGCCAGCCCGAACCCCGCCCACAACATTTTTTTGATCGGGAAGTTCGGTCTGGACTCGATCCATCGAGGAGTAATTATGATCGGTTCAGAATTAGTCGGGCGGCCAATCAAATTGCCAGGGCGGGCTTTATATGATGATGGACAGATGATCTGCGGTTACGTAATCATCACGTTATCAAAGAGCGCTTGGGCTGAACTGGTCTCCCTCAGAGATCTGCAGCTGGAGAACAGATATAGATTCAGCATCGCGTCTGTTGTAAAAGAAATCGACAGCGCATTGATTTTAAAAGACGAACAGAGAACTGCAATCAAGGCATTTGTCGATCGGAAAGATGTGTTTGCTGTCCTTCCTGCGGGATTCGGCAAAAGTTTATTTTATCAGCTGGCTCCGATGATCGCTAAGAAGATCATGGGACGCACTGGAAACCCTGCGGTCGTTGTGGTTTCTCCTTTGGTCGCACTCATGGAGGACCAAGTAAAAGAAGCAACACTCATTATTTTACTACTTCTTCCAGTGTGCGTGTAGTTCTGTTCAGTGTTGCCAACTATTTTCAAAGGAAAGTAGCTAGGCCTTCCCTAAAATTTGCTAGATGACGTCATACGTCACTTAGCATATTAATGACGTCATCGCGTCGTACTTGCGTTCTGTTAGCCTAGTGCGTTTTCTCTCTTAGATTAATGGTCTATTTAATATAATATAGCCGAATGTCAAACAAAGCTGTTCTCATTTCCTATTTTTGTTGTTGTCAGACAATAGAACGAGTAGCTATAATATAGTGAATGATTACATCTTTTATAAGCCTATGTGGAACATTATCTGAAGCGCACGCGCGAGAACTGAACTGAAGTAGTTGAAGGAGATCGCAATTCTCGCGCATGGGTCGTGGAAATCTCTTGAAGTCTCGTTTCAGGCCTACAAGGAAGAAAAGGAATAGTCGAATAAAGTCATTATTTTTGTTTGTTTTTTCGCACAAAAAGTATTCTCGTCGCTTGATAAACTTATAGTTGAGCCACTGTTGCGACATGGAATATTTAAACATTTTCTTTAATGACTTTCTGGGCCGTCAGGATTCAATCCCTTAGGGAGCCTATGTAGCAGTCATAAACCTCTCAGATTTAATCATAAATATCTTCATTTGTGTTCCGAAGACGAACGAAGGCCTTACGGGGTTGGTACAGCATGGGGGTGAGTAATTAATGACTTAATTTTCATTTTTGGGTGAACTAACCCTTTAAGCTCTGTGATAGTGAGTGTTACAAGTAATAATAAGCACAAGAAAATAAATACAATTAAAATGGTCAAACTAAATTCTTTAAATATAAAACAAAAGAAAAGCAGATTAGTGATAAGTCCGTGGAAAAACACTGCTCATTCGCGTCTGTCAGCAGCCGTGCGCTCCTCTCAGCCATTCACTGAACAGGGGAGATGCAGCGAGAGAGAGTGACGGCAGGGAGAAAGCAGGACCTCGCGCTCGCAGGACAGTACTGGCAACATTTGGAGGTTACTGAGGTTTGTCCAAAAAGTCGCTAAAATTGTCGCTAGTCGCTTTTTTTTTATTTTATTTTTTTATGTTGCTAAAGGGGTATGAAAAGTCGCTAAAAATATCTACAAAGGCGCTAAGTTGGCAGTGTTGACTTTGCGTAGCTCATAAAAAAACCCACTTACTGCGTTGCTCTGATTGGTCGTAGGTCTATCCAATTGAGTGCAGAGTTTTTTTCCTGGTTCGGTTAAGACACGCCTCATAATCAAAGCCCTATGGAGCAGTATCTCACATTCTTTCTGACTAGAATATGAGTATGACGAAGTCAGGCTATGAAAAAACGGTTCTGGGGTGCGATTCCCGAAAGCCGACGGAACTTGCGACCATAGTTGGCTAACGATGTTTTTGGGAAACGCACCCCAGAACCGTTTTCCAGCTAATGAACGTTAATAGAGTTCAATGGAAATTGCGATCATAGTTGGATAACGATGCTTTCGGGAAACGCACTCCTGAAAGTTATTCCAACGTTATCGTTCCTCTGTGTCGTTATGCCTCTGCTATTCTTTAACATTGAGAATGATTTTAAAACCATATTGTTAGTTATCGTCTTTATTAAGAATGGGCATTAGAGCGATTACTAAAAAAAATGTAATATCAATCGTTGTTTAAATGTGAATGGGCCCAATTGGTAACATTTAGATTTTAAATTCAAAATCAAAACTGTTTTAAAACATGGATCTACCATGGTGTGTTTGGTACTTTTGTGAGTGTGTACAGACATCAGATCAAAATGACAGTAAGTCGTTGAGTTCTGTTTTGGTTTTGGTAACGTTACATAGTGCAGGTGTGTGTGTGTGTGTGTGTCTCCCCCTGCTGGCGACACATAACATCAATAGTATCATTTTATCGAGCCTAGGGTGTATGTGTGAATTCACTAGTGCATATTAATTTGAAGAATACATCAAAATGTTAACTTTTATTCAGTCTCATTTTTTGAATACTGTTCTTACCCAACTCTAATTTGAAAGTAAAGGGTTGTGAATCCTGTTTCATGTTGATTGTAAACTAAAGCAGACTTGGTTCGATGTATACATTTCCATTTTAATTCATTAAGAAGCTAAAATATATTCTTTCCATATAAACTGCCTCTGAAATTGGGCATATTTCACTCAAGCGTGAACAAAATCACAGTTTTGAAACATCATCATCATCATACAGGTCTCAAATGCATCACAATAGAACGTGTAAACAAAGCTGAAATCTGCAATATTTTCAATGTAAAAACAACTACTTTAAAAAAGATGGCAACATATTTGGAAAAAGTCACATGATGTCTGAAAGTCCTTTATCATCTGATTGTGCCTTTCTTGTCATTTTTTTTACATTTATTGTAATCTGAATATTTAACAAATGACAGGGATATTAAAGAGACAGTTCACCCAAACATTTTGAAGAATGTCAGAAACCAAGCATTGACTTCAATAGTATTTTTCCACATAATATCAACTGTTTGGTTATCCATATTCTTCAAAACATCATCTTTTGTGTTCAGCAGAAACAATAAATTCATAAAGGTTTGGAACAACTTAAAGGTGTAGTGTGTAATATTTCGGAGGATTTGTTGACAGAAATGCAATATCATAAACATAACTATGTGTTCAGTATAAAGACCTTACATAATGAACCGTTATGTTTTTATTACCTCAGAATGAGTGTTTCTCTCTACACACACCGTGGGTCCGCTTACATCGACATGTTTCTACACACACCACGGGTCCGCTTACATCATCCACATGTTTCTACGGTGGCCCTGAGCGGACAAACGCGTTTCGTCACGATGTTGTTCTTCATGATAAGAAGCTGCTAAGGTCAGCCAACACTGACACAATGATGAACAAGTCACAATAATATTCGCAATGACATTGTTTTACTGAATAATTAAGTAAACCTTATTTCTTAATTTATCTTTGTAAAGAAACCTCAGTGTTTAACTGGCTACTCTCTGCTGTCTCAGACGACGACATCACTTCCTGTCGGCCAGTGTAACTTCTGTTGGCTGCAGTTCACAACCTCACCACTAGATGCTGCTAAACTTACACACTGCACCTTTAAGGGCGAGTAAATGATGATTAGTGTGTGAACTGGACACGGTGTCGTTCAGAACCCGGTTTTCGATCCCTCGAGCTGCTCAGACCGCAGATCCTGCATCCGGCTCCAGTTTGTTGGACAGGACCGTGAGGATGCGGTCGAACTTGGCGCAGCGCTTCTTGTGCTCGGCCTGCGCACCCGTCTGACCCCAGAAGAGGCGCAGCGAGAACTCCGTCTGAAACACCTCCAGGAGCTCCGGGATCGGCTCCCATCCGGCTGGAGGAAGAGAGACAGGTCAGCTGTCCAATCAGATCGTCACAGTCTATCACATGTGCATGTGTGTTTATCCTGTGGTGCCAAAATTTTTTTTTCAATGTTGCTACGACTTCTAATAATGTTATTTTGGCTATATACAGGGTTTGTACAAGGTGCTTGAATTTGCCATTTTGAAATTTAAGGCCTGGAAAACGCTTGAAAACAGCCATATTTACGAAGAGGTACTTGAAAAGAGCTTGCGTGGCGTGTACAGTCACTAGCGTGTAGTGTTTCTGTATCAAAATTTATAGGCAAGACAAGTAGTTTGTTTAGGCATGGGTTGTATGGAATTGCAAACCTGCGCACATATTTTAAAAAGCACATAACTATAGAATCAATTCTTAATGCACATGTGAACGCCGTCAGCGTTAATCACAGGTTCGCGTTTAAAGTCTGTTTAGAGAGAATGGTGTCGTCTTAGTGGCCCCTAATTTAATAACAAATGATCATTTCAATGGAGGTGAATCAATCAAAACTAACTTTAGCTGGAAATAACATTATTCAAGAACCGCTATAAAGCCAAAACAATCTCTGTTACCTTAAATTATATGTTTATCTCTGTAAAGCTGCTTTGGAACAATCCATTGTTAAAAGCGCTATATAAATGAAGATGACTTGACTTGTGTGTGTGTGTGTGTGTGTGTTTGTACCTGACAGCAGGCCGAGAGCGTGGCGTGTGCAATCACTAGCGTGTAGTGTGTGTGTGTGTGTGTACCTGACAGCAGGCCGTGAGCGTGGCGTGTGCAATCACTAGCGTGTAGTGTGTGTGTGTGTGTACCTGACAGCAGGCCGTGAGCGTGGCGTGTGCAGTCACTAGCGTGTAGTGTGGCGTTGCGAGCCGACTGTAGCAGGTTGTAGAGCAGCTGACAGCCTCTGTCTGTGGATTCAACACTGTCCTCGCCCTCCATCAGCCTCAGCAGCGGCACCATGTGTGGCAGAGACACCGGCTCTGAGCCCACGCCGTCTGCACACACACACACACTCGCTGTAAACACTCCAACTCACTCAGTCTCGCACACACTCGCTGTAAACTCACTCAGACTCACTGTAAACTCACTCAGACTCATACACACTCGCTGTAAACTCACTCAGACTCACTGTAAACTCACTCAGACTCACTGTAAACTCACTCAGACTCATACACACTCGCTGTAAACTCACTCAGACTCACTGTAAACTCACTCAGACTCACACACTCACTGTAAACTCACTCAGACTCACACACTCGCTGTAAACTCACTCAGACTCATACACACTCGCTGTAAACTCACTCAGACTCATACACACTCGCTGTAAACTCACTCAGACTCATACACACTCGCTGTAAACTCACTCAGACTCATACACACTCGCTGTAAACTCACTCAGACTCACTGTAAACTCACTCAGACTCACTGTAAACTCACTCAGACTCACTGTAAACTCACTCAGACTCACTGTAAACTCACTCAGACTCACTGTAAACTCACTCAGACTCACACACTCACTGTAAACTCACTCAGACTCACACACTCGCTGTAAACTCACTCAGACTCATACACACTCGCTGTAAACTCACTCAGACTCATACACACTCGCTGTAAACTCACTCAGACTCATACACACTCGCTGTAAACTCACTCAGACTCACACACACTCGCTGTAAACTCACTCAGACTCATACACACTCGCTGTAAACTCACTCAGACTCATACACACTCGTTGTAAACTCACTCAGACTCACACACTCGCTGTAAACTCACTCAGACTCGCTGTAAACTCACTCACTCACACACACTCGCTGTAAACTCACTCAGACTCACACACATTCGCTGTAAACTCACTCAGACTCACACACACTCGCTGTAAACTCACTCAGACTCGCTGTAAACTCACTCAGACTCACACACACTCGCTGTAAACTCCCTCAGACTCACACATTCACTGTAAACTCACTCAGACTCACACACATTCGCTGTAAACTCACTCAGACTCACACACACTCGCTGTAAACTCACTCAGACTCACACGCTGTAAACTCACTCAGACTCACACGCTGTAAACTCACACACACTCGCTGTAAACTCACTCAGACTCACTGTAAACTCACTCAGACTCATACACACTCGCTGTAAACTCACTCAGACTCATACACACTCGCTGTAAACTCACTCAGACTCATACACACTCGCTGTAAACTCACTCAGACTCACACACTCGCTGTAAACTCACTCAGACTCACTGTAAACTCACTCAGACTCATACACATTCGCTGTAAACTCACTCAGACTCATACACACTCGTTGTAAACTCACTCAGACTCACACACTCGCTGTAAACTCACTCAGACTCGCTGTAAACTCACTCACTCACACACACTCGCTGTAAACTCACTCAGACTCACACACATTCGCTGTAAACTCACTCAGACTCACACACACTCGCTGTAAACTCACTCAGACTCGCTGTAAACTCACTCAGACTCACACACACTCGCTGTAAACTCCCTCAGACTCACACATTCACTGTAAACTCACTCAGACTCACACACATTCGCTGTAAACTCACTCAGACTCACACACACTCGCTGTAAACTCACTCAGACTCACACGCTGTAAACTCACTCAGACTCACACGCTGTAAACTCACACACACTCGCTGTAAACTCACTCAGACTCACTGTAAACTCACTCAGACTCATACACACTCGCTGTAAACTCACTCAGACTCATACACACTCGCTGTAAACTCACTCAGACTCATACACACTCGCTGTAAACTCACTCAGACTCACACACTCGCTGTAAACTCACTCAGACTCACTGTAAACTCACTCAGACTCATACACATTCGCTGTAAACTCACTCAGACTCATACACACTCGTTGTAAACTCACTCAGACTCACACACTCGCTGTAAACTCACTCAGACTCGCTGTAAACTCACTCAGACTCACACACTCGCTGTAAACTCACTCAGACTCATACACACTCGCTGTAAACTCACTCAGACTCATACACACTCGCTGTAAACTCACTCACTCACACACACTCGCTGTAAACTCACTCAGACTCATACACACTCGCTGTAAACTCACTCAGACTCATACACACTCGTTGTAAACTCACTCAGACTCACACACTCGCTGTAAACTCACTCAGACTCGCTGTAAACTCACTCAGACTCACACACATTCGCTGTAAACTCACTCAGACTCACACACACTCGCTGTAAACTCACTCAGACTCGCTGTAAACTCACTCAGACTCACACACACTCGCTGTAAACTCCCTCAGACTCACACATTCACTGTAAACTCACTCAGACTCACACACATTCGCTGTAAACTCACTCAGACTCACACACACTCGCTGTAAACTCACTCAGACTCACACGCTGTAAACTCACGCACACTCGCTGTAAACTCACTCAGACTCACACACTCACTGTAAACTCACTCAGACTCACACACACTCGCTGTAAACTCACTCAGACTCACACACTCACTGTAAACTCACTCAGGCTCACACACATTCGCTGTAAACTCACTCAGACTCACACACACTCGCTGTAAACTCACTCAGACTCACACGCTGTAAACTCACTCAGACTCACACGCTGTAAACTCACTCAGACTCACTGTAAACTCACTCAGACTCACACACACTCGCTGTAAACTCACTCAGACTCACTGTAAACTCACTCAGACTCACACACACTCGCTGTAAACTCACTCAGACTCACTGTAAACTCACTCAGACTCACACACACTCGCTGTAAAATCACTCAGACTCACTGTAAACTCACTCAGACTCACACACACTCGCTGTAAACTCACTCAGACTCACTGTAAACTCACTCAGACTCACACACACTCGCTGTAAACTCACTCAGACTCACACACACTCGCTGTAAACTCACTCAGACTCGCACACACTCGCTGTAAACTCACTCAGACTCACACACACTCGCTGTAAACTCACTCAGACTCACACACACTCGCTGTAAACTCACTCAGACTCGCACACACTCGCTGTAAACTCACTCGCACAAACACACTCACCCTCGCCCTCATTCAGGGACTTCATGAAGGGCTTCAGGCTCTTTTCGAAGGTCACGGCGCTGTCGGTGTGATTACGCCTCAGCGCTCGCCACGTATTCTCCAACCTGACCACCTGAAGGACAACATTTACATTAATAACAACTCAATTACAGCGCGCAACATCATGTCTGCTGAATACAGTACTTGATTCTCACTCATTTTGGGGGCTGATTCCTAAAATAGTGCCTGTTTTGCTCTAGCATGTCCCTTTCTCACTAAATATGATGTGGATTTCGTAGCATTTTTGCTTTTAACAAGCTGATTTTTACTTATATGATATTATTTTATGTCTAATCCTAATTTTGAGGTTAGAATTACGGTCACTGACAGAAGAAAAAGCATGTTTTCTGCTACATCTCTGTATTACTACATACAAATAGCCACAAAAATGTATCAAAATAAAGTGAGTTCATGCTTGAAACAAGAACAAATATCTGCAAATGGGGTCAGAAAAATTATCTTAATTTAAAGGAAAAGCAAGATTATTTTGGCATATATTTGTACTTGCAAAAACGTTCCTAATTTTGATTCAGAAAACAAGACTGAAAAGCGTATTGACTGTATTGAATATTAGGTTAGTGTTTGGGTTAGGGTTAAAGGAACACTCCACCGTTTTTTCATATTAAACTATGTTATTCCCTTAACTAAGACGAGTTGATACACACCTCTCTCGTCTCAGTGCGTGCACTCAATCGCTCTGGCGCGCGGCAACACTTTGTTAGCACTTAGCTTAGCCCAATTCATTCATTAGGATCCAAACACATATAAAGTTAGAAGCGACCAAACACCTCCACGTTTTCCCTATTTAAATACAGTTACACGAGTAGTGTAACTCGACCAAGAACGGTGACACAAAATAAAACGTGGCGCTTTTCTAAGCGTGTAAAGTGGATAACTATAATGTATGGCAGAATACCACAGCAAGTGCTTGGGAGCACTTCGACTCGGCGCAGTAATATCATCACTCGTGAAAAATCCTCTCCCTCTCCGGAGTGATGATATTTTATGATACCGAGTCCATAGATATATATGCGCCGAGTCGAAGTCAATTTTCACTTATTATGATAATCATGACTTATTATCATATAATCATTATGTTAATTTATGTCTAATCCTAATTTTGAGGTTAGAATTACGGTCACTGACAGAAGAAAAAGCATAGATTGCATAACTGAGACAGTCTCCTCTGATAACAGATCACTGTAAACTGTAATGTGGACTCATGCATTTTCTGTAAAGCTGCTTTGAAACGATGTGTGTTGTGAAAAGCGCAATACAAATAAACGTGAATTGAATTGAATTTAAATAAAATAAGCTTTCTGGACAGAAATAAAATAAATGAAGTATAATTTCAGGGCCTCAGGTCATTTTGACCCGTGAGGGAAGGATTTGTTACAGCGAGAACCACATCTGGAGAGATCTCTCTGAAAGGAGCATGACATGTGTAGCATGACGTGTACAGCATGACGTGTACAGCATGACGTGTACAGCATGACGTGTGTAGCATGACGTGTACAGCATGACGTGTACAGCATGACGTGTACAGCATGACGTGTACAGCATGACGTGTATAGCATGACGTGTATAGCATGACGTGTACAGCATGACGTGTACAGCATGACGTGTACAGCATGACGTGTATAGCATGACGTGTATAGCATGACGTGTACAGCATGACGTGTACAGCATGACGTGTACAGCATGACGTGTACAGCATGACGTGTATAGCATGACGTGTATAGCATGACGTGTACAGCATGACGTGTACAGCATGACGTGTACAGCATGACGTGTACAGCATGACGTGTATAGCATGACGTGTACAGCATGACGTGTACAGCATGACGTGTACAGCATGACGTGTATAGCATGACGTGTATAGCATGACGTGTATAGCATGACGTGTACAGCATGACGTGTATAGCATGACGTGTATAGCATGACGTGTATAGCATGACGTGTACAGCATGACGTGTACAGCATGACGTGTATAGCATGACGTGTAAAGCATGACGTGTACAGCATGACGTGTATAGCATGACGTGTACAGCATGACGTGTATAGCATGACGTGTATAGCATGACGTGTACAGCATGACGTGTATAGCATGACGTGTATAGCATATGGAAAGCCGTTAGGGCCAAAAACACGCGAATTTTAACGCGTATTTCACGCGTATTTCACGTGTAAAATACGCGTATTTTACACGTGAAATACGCGTGAAATACGAGTGACATAATCAACGCGTATTTCACGTGTAAAATACGCGTATTTCACGTGTATTTTACACGTAAAATACGCGTGAAATACGCGTTAAAAATCAGTATGAACGGGTCCGTGTCATTGGCTGCTGAAGACTTGGGTCTAACCATTTGTGTGAGCTTAGAGGGGTGTACCTTTCATAGACTAGGCTACCACCAGTTAACATTCTAGATCAGCTTATTCAGGTTTTTTTGTATAACCTATATGAATAATATATTTAAATAGCAGTTTTATGACAATTTAGATACAAATAAAATTAACTTGTTTTTCTCCACTCATGCCTTTTTGTAAATAAACACATTAGTGGACATTCTAGCTTTAACATCAAAGCATTAACGTGTGTGGGGAAATCAGTTACAGTGGAGGTAACCAATGCAGGTTTATGATCACTGCAGGTTTCAGATACAGACCACTGTAATCAATATCTGTCTTTGGAAAACAACGTGAGCTTTTGTTGTGCTTACATTTACAGCTATAGCAAGCAGGGGGCGCTTTTTCAAACCTTTTTGTTCTGAAATTGGGCACTCAGACAAACTGTAATTAGGTATACAGGTGATATTATCAATTTAAAGGAATTTAATGACTTAAAGTATTTAAATATGTTATTTAAGGCTTTCAGGATTAGAATGAGAGCTTGTGCTCAGGTCAGGACAGGTATAAGAACTTGATTTGGCTTTCCTGACAGAAGTATTTTACTCGTGAAATACGCGTGAAATACGCGTGAAATACGCGTTAAAATTCGCGTGTTTTTGGCCCTAACGGCTTTCCATAATAGCATGACGTGTATAGCATGACGTGTATAGCATGACGTGTACAGCATGACGTGTACAGCATGACGTGTATAGCATGACGTGTAAAGCATGACGTGTACAGCATGACGTGTACAGCATGACGTGTATAGCATGACGTGTATAGCATGACGTGTGTACCTGCGGCAGCTCGAGCGCCTTCATGACGGCGGAGAAGGCGTACAGGTCCCGCGTGGTGTTGCGCAGCTCCTGTGCCAGCGTGATGATGCGGCTCAGCACCGTCGCCCGCTGGACCAGCGTCCCAGTACAGCCCAGCAGATCCACCGCCACACCCAGAGCCAGACAGTGGTGCCTGTGGGAGCGCAGCGGGGGGGCATCAGCACGCGTCACCAGCGCCCAGGAACGCATTACAACTGACTTATGTAATCAGATTACTTTTTCAAGTAACTAGTAGAGTAACACTTTACTTTAAAAATTTGCAACAAAATATCTGAGTTACTTTTTCCCATTTATTGACTGACAGCTCTCCTGTCCTCGTGTTGAGACAAATCGTAAGTGCAGAAGCGTCGTGTGTGTGTGTAAACATGATGGTTATTGTAGTTCTAGACTAAATGTGAGCGTGCGTTTACTTGCACAAAATACAGATTCAGGATTCCTCAAAATGAATACAATCAGTGAAATGCAGAATCAGAATACTAACAAACCTCCAATAACTAAATATGTTAAATAAAACAATTTTTTATGCATTTAATCTCACTTTATTGACCAATGTACTTGACATTCCAAACCATGAGCAAAAATTACTTTAGATTATTATTATTTTATCATTATTATTTTATCATTATTAAGTCATTTTTTGTTTTGTTTTATAGGTAAAGTAAGTGTTGAACTTTCTCCTCCTGCATCTGTTCTCCAGAGTAACAGCTGAAAGGTTTGTTTGAGCCTCTCCTGTACAGGAGTCAATCTGCATTTCCTTCAGCATCAGGATTATTATTATTATTATTTCACTTTAGCTGTGAAAGGGTCTTTTGCCCAAACTTTTTTTGCTATAAAAAACAAGCCCAGCCCAGGTGAAAAGAAGGAACGCAAAATTAACATAACGCATTACTACTCCCTTACTTATTAAGGGAGTAACCCAATGTTGTAATGCATTACTTTTCAAAGTAACTTTCCCCAACACTGAGAAACACCACAACACAGCAGGGGCCGCGACACACACACACACACACACACACACACACACACCTCTCCAGCAGGTCCCGTCTGAGCTGGCCTCCGTGTGGCAGCGTGACGAGCTCCAGTCCGCTCTCAACTCCCATGATGCTCTTCTGCTCCGGCGTCACACCTGTGACACGCGCCACCTATATAATGAATAAAAGCTCTGTAAACACTTGCATATCTGAGTGTGTCCCATCGACCAGGTCACTTCAATATTATTCATAAATTACGCTTTATTTAGTTTGGCGATAATAACCCAGTGTGAGTGTGTGTGTGTGTGAGCAGCTCTTTGACCCTCATCAGGACCCTCTGGTCCAGCGTGTGTGTGTGTGTGTGTACCTGGCAGTTGATGCTGAGCATGTGCAGTGCAGTGGCTCTGGCGTCGGTGTGTGTGAGCAGCTCTTTGACCCTCATCAGGACCCTCTGGTCCAGCGTGTGTGTGTGTGTGTGTGTGTGTGTGTGTGTACCTGGCAGTTGACGCTGAGCATGTGCAGTGCGGTGGCTCTGGCGTCGGTGTGTGTGAGCAGCTCTTTGACCCTCATCAGGACGCTCTGGTCCAGCGGGCGGTTGTTCTCGGGCAGCAGAAGCGAACGAAACTCCTCCAGACGAAAGCAGGAGCTCGTCTCCGTCAGCGGCCGCTGGAAACACCAGTCGCGCTCGTCCTCGTCTCCGTGTGTGAGTGTGTGTGTGTGTGTGAGTGGCTGCTCCTCCAGCTTCTGCGCCTCCAGGAACCCGAAGCTAGTCTCGGTCAGGCGCGCGCGACTCGTCCACTTCTCCTGAGCGCGGAGCCGCGCCGCGTGACCTTTCGGCAGCATGGTGACCGGGACCTGCGGGGTCAAAGGTCAGTTCGTCATACATGGAGTCTAATGTTATCTTAAAAACATTGAGCTCAACACTAAACTCAGGTTGGAACTTCCGTAATCTGATGCTAATCTCAGTTGGACCCCATTGACTTCCATTATACGGACAAGAACACTGAAACTATCACTTTATGAGATCTCGGTGATGTCAACTAAATGTATTAATTTAAATTATGAAAAACTTTTTTGCAAACAGACAGATATTTGTCTTTGTAATACTGTATGGAGCCTCTGAATTGACATAGTGATGGGGAACAATGTAATATTTCAATACTTGTTGCATCCAAAACACTTGTGTGTGTGTACCTCAGAAACTTTACGTTCTCTCTTAAAAAAAGACTTTAGCCAGTAGATGGCGGCGGAGGAGCACTTATTGTCTAATTAGCCATTTCCACTCCTTGATATACGCACATGTGATGTAAATATAAATGCAAAACTAAGTGACACGGTGAATTTATATTTCAATACTTGTTGCATCCTAAAAACTCTGCATTCCTTCACAAAACTTTTACGTTTCCCCAAGAAACTTTGCAAAAATATGAACGAATAAAATTTTTTTGAGCGAACGCAAAGTTTCTAATGATAATGCAATACTTTTGCGAGAGAAACCTAATCTTTCCTCTCGTCTCATATGTTTTCTATCCTCACTGATATAGTTATGCCAGAAGTGTTGATCTATCAGTGCCGCGCTCATGACCTCTGACCTGTGGCACCAGCTCTCCGTAGATGTCGCCGGGGTCGGGGTCGCGCTGGGCCGGGGGGAACATGATGGAGATGCGCAGGGGTTTGGGCGGCGCTCGGCAGTGGAGCTGTCCGTCAGAGCCCACCAGAGGAGACGCCCCCAGACTCGACTGACAGGAAGCGGCTGGGCTGAGCACAGGCTCACTTCCTGTGCGGAACACCGGGGACACGGGGGCGGGGCCAGAGTCATGTGACGCACTGCACTGAGGAACACCTGAGGAACATGGACAAATCAATCTGTGTAGTAATCAGATCCCAGATCAGTTTTAAGTATGTTCATCGTGTGTGTGTGTGTGTGTGTACCTGTGCGCAGGTTGCTGTCAGATTGTGCAGACTGTAGGAATGGTCTCCCCACTGTCTCCAGATTAGCAGGCTGACTGCCGCTCCTAACACACACACACACACACACAATACACCGTTAATATGACAACTATACACACAGTGTGCTAGACATGTATTGTGTCTGATTCTGACACGGTTCCTGTTTTACTGCAACATTCTGCAAATCTGTCTGCCGGAAATTTTAGCCGATAAAGTTTTAAATATGGATATTTTTGGATAACGAACGCATGGCTTCACTTCAGAAGGTCTTTATTAACCCCCGGAGAGCCTGTGGAGCACTTTAATGATGGACAGATTCGCTTTTATGATGGACAGATGCACTTTAATGATGGACAGATTCGCTTTTATGATGGACAGATGCACTTTTATAATGGATAGATGCACTTTTATGATGGACAGATGCACTTTTATGATGGACAGATGCACTTTTATGATGGATAGATGCACTTTTATGATGGACAGATGCACTTTTATGATGGATAGATGCACTTTTATGATGGACAGATGCACTTTTATAATGGATAGATGCACTTTTATGATGGATAGATGCACTTTTATGATGGACAGATGCACTTTTATGATGGACAGATGCACTTTAATGATGGACAGATTCGCTTTTATGATGGATAGATGCACTTTTATGATGGACAGATGCACTTTTATGATGGACAGATGCACTTTAATGATGGACAGATTCGCTTTTATGATGGACAGATGCACTTTTATGATGGACAGATGCACTTTTATGATGGACAGATGCACTTTTATGATGGACAGATGCACTTTTATGATGGACAGATGCACTTTTATGATGGACAGATGCACTTTTATGATGGATAGATGCACTTTTATGATGGACAGATGCACTTTTATGATGGACAGATGCACTTTTATGATGGACAGATGCACTTTTATGATGGATAGATGCACTTTTATGATGGACAGATGCACTTTTATGATGGATAGATGCACTTTTATGATGGACAGATGCACTTTAATGATAGTTGAGGGTGAGTACATTTTTATTTTGTCTCTTTAAGGCTTTGCAGTACTTCTTTTGCTTTATTTTTGATGCTGTCAAAGTATAAAGTTAGTTACCTATTTCTGTTTTAAGTAAAAGTAGTTTTTCATGAACATTTACATGTGTGGATAAACAATATTATTAAAGTAAATTTCTATATAAATTTAGCATCATTATCATAGAAAAATAAAACATCTTTGAGTTGCATTTCAATGTTTGTATCTTTTTAAACAAAGAAATGCCAAATCACACCAAATAAATTTTACAATCAAAATATAAATGGACAATGCTGTGTGTGTGTGTGTGTGTGTGTGTGAGAGCGAGCGAGCGAGCGTGTGTGCGTGTGAGCAAGCGTGTGTGTGTGTGTGTGTGTGTCTGTGTGTTTGGTGTGTGTGTGTGAGCGAGCGAGCGTGTGTGCGTGTGAGCAAGCGTATGCGTGAGTGTGTGTGTGTGTGTGTACCTGAGTAGGTTGTTGCTGTTGACCTGCAGCATGTCTCTCTGAGAGGAACTCAGGCTCCGCCTCTTGCTCTGACCTCGTGACAGATGGGCGGAGCTTGATGACCTCGCCGCCTGCCGCTCGCTGATGATGCGTAGAGGCAGAGTGCGTGTGATTGGCTGAAAGATGATGGTGCCTGTGGAATTCGAGATGGGACGCCGTCCGCCGACGTGAAACCGAATTAACGCTGGTATGTTATCGAACTGATCGTTCTCAAACTGAAACAGCTCTCTGGTGTAACCCTACACACACACACACACACGTCAGACTCAGTCTCTGAACGCTCGTTTACACGGCGGACGCTGGGACGGATACTGTACCTGTTTGGGTCGCAGAACGACACGTATGATTTTGAAGTGCATGGGTTGATTTTTCCACATGCAGCTCAGGACGTATTCACCGGGACTGGAGCTGGAGTCGCGCACCAGAAACTCTCCGTCTCTAGAGAACAGCTTCTCCGCACCCTACACACACACACACACACACACACGCTTATTAAACAAATAAATGCACTGATATCAACAAATAGTGAGGTTTGGCTTGACTGCGTGCCAGTAATATACAGTACAACAGCATTGCACAATATAAACAAACTTGGTTTATTTATGTAGATTTTTATTGTATTGTGAGAGATTTTTTTTTTAAATCTGTGGTAAATACATAATTAAATTATTAAATAAATAGATAAATAATTAAGACTAATAAATAAATAAATAAGTTAATAAATTTGTAAATAAACAAAAATATAAGTAAATAAATAAAATAAAAAAATTAAACCAAATAAGTGAATCATTTAGTAAATAAAATATGTAGATAAACAAATAATAAAATAAATATTTATTCAAATAAATAATTGAATAAATTAGTAAATAAACAGAAATATAAGTAAATAAATAAATACAAATTATATTAAACCAAATAAGTGAATAAATTAGTGAATAAAAAACAATGTAGTAGATAAATAAATAAACAAACAATTAAAACAAACAAAGAAAAAGCTGAAAATAAATACATAAACAAAATAAATCGAAAAAAAAAACATAATAAGGTAACTTAACAGAAACTAAATGTAATAATAATTTTTCATTGTATAAATTGGATCTTTATACAAGAAACTACGTAGATGCCTTTAAAATTTCTGTCATATGGCCGATACCGATGTTGGTTCATTTTTTTAACGTTATCGGTATCGGCTTGATAAGAAAATGTGGCCAGTATATTAAAGCCGATAAATTGTGGATTATTTCCTTGAGCTGAGACTCTTCAGATGCGACTGTTCACCGTGATCGTTTTGAACTGCTTGAAATATGATTGGAATCACTTCAATAAAGGAAAATACAGTTATGTGCAGCACAGTCATGTCTGTCATATCGGCTTCATAAAATTATAATGAGAACGTTATAATTCTGTGTTTGGGACATGGATTTTAATGGTGAGACTTTTGTTTTTGTATTCAGGCTCTCAAAAATTATATAAAAATGTGGTTTCTCTTCTAGTCACTTCAGTTCATGGATGTACGGGAAGGCCTTAGAGGCTACAGCAAACCGCCTAGCTATACAGTACGCATGGGAAAGAGACTGTGAACTAGAGGAGGGTGTCACGGACTAGGGAAGAGTATGGCAGAACATTTTTACTTCATCTAGGAATCCTAATCCCCAACTGATTCATTATAACTTCTGTCACAGAACTTATTGGAGCCCACTCAAAATACATCGTATTGACTCCTCCTTCAGGCCCCTTTGTGATAAATGTCCTGACCAACAACTGGCATCCTCTTCCATATGATGTGGGAATGTGAAAAGGTAAAAAAAAATTGGATTGAGGAATGTGCTATCTTATCGAAAATCCTTGAAAAGGTGATCCCCTCTGTATTACTGAATGATGATTCTCAGTTTGATTGTCTGGCTGGCCGGTTTAACATCTGCAAAAAAACTCATAGCTCAACACTGGCTCCCACCACACACCCTGGATGTATTCAAGTGGTCGATTCAACTTCGGGACATTATAATGTTAGAAATATCCACAGCTCGGGTGAACTCGGCACAAATCTCAACATTAAAAATCTGGACTGTAGCTTCTGAGAAGGTTTCCAAGTATATTGTGCAAAGCAATGATCAGGACTCAGATTGAATACCCTAACACTTTATCCCACGTGTGTTTTTTACATTTTTTAAATGTTTTGTCATTCCTGTGGCTGTTTTTCTGTTGAAAATGAAAAATAAAATGGCAAAAAAAAAAATTTTGTTTTAAAATTTATCGGCCAATATATCGGTTATCAGCTTTCAAATATAAAGAATTATCGGTATCGACCATAATTTTCATATCGGTGCATCCCTAGAAAAAGAGCTTTGTGGACAGACATTCCTCCTGTTGTTTTCCAACGTACTGCAGGTTTGGAATGACACGAGAGCGAGTGGTTTTGGGTAAAGGCTGGCTTTCAGCGTAGTATGGCACAAACACACCTCGCGCAGCAGCTGTCCATGATACCAGGCGTGACCCCTCAGGTCTTCAGTGCTGAGTTTCAGCTCCTCCTCCAGCTCTTTCTTCAGAGAGTCCATGTCCTTCAGCCCCGAGAACACCTGCAGAAACATCACAATGAAGCACCGAACAACGAGTTTGTGTGGCGTGACCTGTGTAACACGCTCACCTGACTGATGAAGGCCGACACACTCTTCCTCCTGCTGCAAAATAGAGCACAACAGATTAAAAAATTAATAAATTATGTTTTTCATTTGTAATATTTCAATTTTTTACATTCATGCATTTTTATACAACCTTTTTATCCACTTTAATGGAATCTGGTCAAGTTGATTCTGTCGCAATATTTTTGACTTGAATAAAATCGGTTTAAATAGTTGTTTTTTTTTATTCTAGACTACAGGCAAAACCATTGTTTTTTCATGCACTGGTCTATTTTGAGGTGCATTTTTCTTCCCTATCAAGTCTTCGTTAAGAATAATGGAAATAAAACCTCCGAAAAACACATTCAAGTGTTTATTTGATTGCATTTTATCTATTTGCGTCTGTAGATTTCAATTACAATACATATCTTTAAAGAGTTTCATCTCCACTTCAGCATCACTTATATACACCAAAATTTACAGTTTTATTCCAATCTATATTCTAAAGGTTTTTACCAAGGGGTTTGTTCATATATCATTCGCCATATATATATTTAACACTTTATTCCTAAAAACATGGTAAAAATTTGTTTTTTTCTGTCTGACGACAGTATTTTCTGATTTGTGGAGTGACAAAGAGAGAAATCCAAAATCCCCTCAGTAAAAACATTTAGCTCTACTATGTCAACAAAATCAAACAAGAAGTTTTAACCTGGCTTTATCCAATGTTCAGATTTATGTGGTGGAAAAGTATGCAAATTAGTGCATATTTGATTAGATTATTGATGGATGCCATATGTGCATAATTAAACAACATTTCAGAACTTGTAATACAAAATTTGTCTTATTATTCTGTGTTTAATCAACTTGAGAAAGTATCCGGATATCTACTAGTTAAACTTTTAGAACTTTGCACAAAAAAACAAAGCTCAAAACATCACAGAACAGCAAATGCTGACGTCTGTACCGCATAAAAACACATGTACAGACAAACATTTAAGGACATGCACTCACAATGCTCTGTATCCGTCCACCACACCCTCCTTCTGCTGATTTGCTAACAGTCCGAAGCTACGATAAACTCTTCTTAGGGTTTGATAACTTCACCGTTACAGTAAAGACCTCTGAGAACAGCAAGGTAAAGCACTACAGATCACTGACATGGAGAGGTGTGTTTTTAAATAACATTTTAATGGCGTTTCCTTCCCATCTCACAGCCAAACCCGCTGCATTGTGTCCTGTGGACATCAGGGAATGTCCTGGGATCAGTTGCCATGTAAACGGATGTTACGGGCTCAGGGTCAGTGCAGACTCCCAAAAAACAAAACTAATACTGAAGCTGTAAACTCATTTTCATGTACTTTTTTGTGTTATTTCCCAGTACAAATATCTAAACAATTGTGAAATCAAGATAAATTTACTTTTGATATTAAGTCTTGCTTTCTGAGTTTATGCTTAAAACATTAAAAACAAATACTGTATCTGCCAGTTGTGTCAGAAAAATAATCTTGTTTTAAGTTTTTCAGAGCCCATTGGGAGATATTTGTTCTTGTTTTCAGCATAAACTCACTTCGTTTTGATCATTTTTTTCACAAAACAACACTTTATATCTTAAGTCATTTTGCTTCTCCAGTAAACATATCTTGATTTCAAAATGTTTAGATTTTTAATGATTAGAAAATAAGACAGAAAATACTGAGAAAGAACATTTTTGCAGTGCTACTTTCTATGCCCTAATGACAGAAACAAATATACATAAAATTTCACTAATAAAAGTATTACAATGTATTACCATGTTTTTTTGGAAATGTACTCTAATGTTGTTTGGAAAACCATAAATACTGTTGCACATGAATATGGTTCCCCTAGTTGAATCATTCACAAAATACATTAATTATTCATATATAACAATAATATATCAAAGTATACATTATATCATTAAAGTATATAAAGTATCACCTAGATTCTATGTGAAATCTCATGTTTTTCAAAGTCAAACTTCAGCAACCCACATCAAACTAACTAATGCAGAACATCTGGTGTCGATGACAACTTACTTTAATAAAGTATTTAAAAATCGACCTGAGAGCAACCATTTCTGTTTTACCAACACACACATATATACATACACATATCAAAGGTCTATCTATCAGCTCTGCCCTTCCCATCGCAAACACCAGGATAATCATTAACAGTCTGTGCGGGAACACCAGCTGAAACTTACCTGGAAAACAAAAACTATTCCTATTGTGGAGTTTCTCATCGAGAGAGAGATCATAATCCGAGTGTTCTTCTTCTTCTTCTCCTCCTCCAGCAGATCCCTCACTCACAGCTGACGAGTTCACACACGCTCCGCTCCTCCCGCGCGCGCCGCTATCTCTCGCGCATTCCTCGCATTCCGCGCGCACTCACCTGTGTGACGGCGCCCGAGGCCCTGAAAACCCGCAACCCGTCCGACATGCTCGATCCCCGGGGGCAGAGAGAGAGAGTGAAACCTGTGTAAGCTTGATCCGACGACGCCCCGTTTCGCTGAGTTTTACGAGACCCGCGCGTTATTGCGCAAGACGCCGCGTTCACACTCACGCGGTGTGCGCGCTCACAGGAAAGATTCCACAGTGTGAGCCGTGACATGTTGCGAGGGAGAACACATCCTGACAGTAAACCTATTATTTATGTTGTAAGTGTACTTTTATAGGTGAGACCGGGGCATGTGGTCACACAGTTTACTGCAATATTTCTCAGTGTGTGAGTGTTTTTTTTGAAGACATAGCTTAAGTTAAAGTATCTAGTAGCTACATTATTTAATTTTTTCTGTAACACTTTACAATAAGGTTCATTAGTTAGAATTAGTTAATGTATAAACTAACATGAACTAACAATGAGCAAAACATTTGTTATTGTAGGCCTATTAGTTCATATTTGTTAATACATACAGCTGTTCATTGTTTGTTCATGTTAGTTCACAATGCATTAACTAATATGAACAAATACAACCTTTGATTTTAATAATGTATTATTAAATTCATAATTATTAATCAATTCTGTAGAAGTATTGCTCATTCTCAGTTCATGTTAACTAAGGTAGTTAACTAATGTTAACTAATTAACCTTATTGTAAAGTGTTACCAGTTTTAAAGTGGTTACAAGAATTTTCAGCAAAATGTAAACAAAAAAATTCACGAACAATTCAGCAAAAAAGGCATGCATTTCTACCAGATATGGGAGTACACATATAGATCGCATCTAGATAATAGATGTGTATAACAAAACTCACGTGTGAAGAAAAGAAAGAAAAAACACTTCTGGCTTATGCTTGCTAAACATTTTCACCGACGGTGAAAGTTGTTTGAAGAAGCATGACAGGTAATGATCTTTTCCTTATAAGATTTTATATGTTGATTTGACTATTAGTGAGTAATTTGACCAATAAGTTGGTCATCAAAGCTAAATTACCTCCATTTCGCACTTGTTTAGTTTTACCTCAGAAAGGATCAATTAATAAGGTGATGAAGGAACCTGAGCTTGAGTTTGCTGGAGGGGGCGTGGTCTTCAGGGCGGAGCTGGAGGCAGGAGGCGGAGACTCGGTTGTTGCGGCAACGGAGTCTCGGCACGATGCTGTGCCGGAAGAAGTCCGTGGATCTGACCAGGTCAATCGGTGATGCCAGAGTGTTTTTCCGGGTCATCGTGCTGGTGGAGATATTCTCTGAGGAGAAGCACCATATCTACCATTACAGCCAACACAAATATGCTCTGAACACTTTAAAAATGTTTTTTCTTGGGTATGTGAACGTTAAAGGGATAGTTCACCCAAAAATGAAAATTAGACCATGATTTACCAGCTCATCCTAGGTGTATATGACACTCTTCTCTCAGACGAATACAATCGGAGTTATATTTAAAAAATGTCCTGGCTCTTCCAAGCTTTATAATGGCAGTGAATGACAGTTTCTGTTTTGAAGTCCATAAAAGTGCATCTATCCATCATAAAAGTGCATCTATCCATCATAAAAGTGCATCTGTCCATCATTAAAATTGCATTTATCCATCATAAAAGTGCATCTGTCCATCATAAAAGTGCATCTATCCATCATAAAAGTGCATCTGTCCATCATAAAAGTGCATCTGTCCATCATAAAAGTGCATCTATCCATTATAAAAGTGCATCTGTCCATCATAAAAGTGCATCTATCCATCAGTGCATCTATCCATCATAAAAGTGCATCTGTCCATCATTAAAGTGCATCTATCCATCATAAAAGTGCATCTATCCATCATAAAAGTGCATCTGTCCATCATAAAAGTGCATCTGTCCATCATAAAAGTGCGTCTGTCCATCATAAAAGTGCATCTGTCCATCATAAAAGTGCATCTATCCATCATAAAAGTGCATCTGTCAATCATAAAAGTGCATCTGTCCATCATAAAGGTGCATCTGTCCATCATAAAAGTGCATCTGTCCATCATTAAAGTGCATCTATCCATCATAAAAGTGCATCTGTCCATCATTAAAGTGCATCTATCCATCATAAAAGTGCATCTATCCATCATAAAAGTGCATCTGTCCATCATTAAAGTGCATCTATCCATCATAAAAGTGCATCTATCCATCATAAAAGTGCATCTGTCCATCATAAAAGTGCATCTGTCCATCATAAAAGTGCGTCTGTCCATCATAAAAGTGCATCTGTCCATCATAAAAGTGCATCTATCCATCATAAAAGTGCATCTGTCCATCATAAAAGTGCATCTGTCCATCATAAAAGTGCATCTGTCCATCATAAAAGTGCATCTGTCCATCATAAAAGTGCATCTGTCCATCATAAAAGTGCATCTATCCATCATAAAAGTGCATCTATCCATCATAAAAGTGCATCTATCATCATAAAAGTGCATCTGTCCATCATAAAAGTGCATCTATCATCATAAAAGTGCATCTGTCCATCATAAAAGTGCATCTGTCCATCATAAAAGTGCATCTATCCATCAGTGCATCTGTCCATCATAAAAGTGTATCTGTCCATCATAAAAGTGCATCTGTCCATCATAAAAGTGCATCTATCCATCAGTGCATCTGTCCATCATAAAAGTGCATCTATCCATCAGTGCATCTGTCCATCATAAAGTGCTCCACGGGCTCCGGGGGTTAATAAAGGCCTTCTGAAGCCAAGCGTTGTGCTTGTGTAAGAAAAAAAAATCATATTTAACATGTTATAAAGTAGATTTCTAGCTTCCGGCTAAACGAATGGACTTCAAAACAGAAACGGCATTTCACTGCCATTATAAAGCTTGGAAGCGTCAGGGTGTTTATTAATATAACTCTGATTGTGTTCGTCTGAAGAGTGTCATACACACCTAGGATGAGTTCAGGGAGAGTAAATCAGGGGCTAATTTACATTTTTGGGTGAACTATCCCTTTAAGGGAACATTACATTGTATCATTCTTCGAACATTATTGGAATGTTACTTTTGAATGTTCTCTGAACGTTCTAAAACAACAAGTAGTAACATTTAAAAAACGTTAGATGAACGTCCAACTAAACTCATGTTCCGTGAACGATTTATGAACAATGTTTTTGTGCAAATATTTAAAGAACATTATTAAAGACCAGATAACTTTGAACAAAAGTTCTATTAACATTACTGGAGGAACTGTGTGTGTGTGCGTGTGTGCGTGCGTGCGTGCGTGCGTGTGTGTGTGTGTGTGTGTGTGTGTGTGTGTTCACCTTTCTCAGGCTGTTGTGTCTGTAGTTGCATTAGGATGGTTGTTCTGTGTTCTGGATCTTCGACTCCCATCAGTCTGAGATCATCCTCTGTTACAGATAGGAGACCCTGCGCACACACACACACACACACACACACACACACACACACACACAGCATTTCACTGTTTCATTGTTGTTTGGCGATCTGCTCTGTGACAAGTGATTTTAAAAGTACAAATATTCCACGTAGTCTCTTAATTAAGACAAACTGCATGTGTAATAATGAGACAAGACTGTGAAATGCAGTTTGCAGTATTGTGAGTGAATATGAGTGTGTGTTTGTGTACCTCGAGGCCGCATGAGTGTGTGTGTGTGTGTACCTCGAGGCCGCATGAGTGTGTGTGTGTGTGTGTACCTCGAGGCCGTAGTACTGCTTCTCCAGAGCGCTGGTGTACTGAGGGAGTCCGATCT
Source organism: Tiaroga cobitis (assembly GCA_030578255.1). Classification (NCBI taxonomy): domain Eukaryota; kingdom Metazoa; phylum Chordata; class Actinopteri; order Cypriniformes; family Leuciscidae; genus Tiaroga; species Tiaroga cobitis. The sequence goes on from CM060591.1 coordinate 56,743,983, forward strand.
GCCTCAGCCAGCGCGCGATCGAGCGGTTGTCCATCTCACATGACAACAAAACATGCTTTTGTGAGTCATTATTCACAGAAAAAGTAAAATAAATACATACTAAGTCATATTTATTAGATAACTCATTTATATTTATGAGATGACAGTCATAATTATTAGATAACAGTCAAAGTTATATTTATGAGATGACAAAAATTCATAATTATGAGATTACATAAAAAGTTTTAATTATGAGATGACACATAAAGTCATTTATTATGAGATAACATACAATTGAATTTATTATGAGATCACATAAAAAGTTATATTCATGAGATGACAGTCATAATTATTAGATAACAGTAAAAGTAATATTTATGAGATTACATAAATTCATATTTATGAGATGACATAAAAAGTCATTTATTATGAGATAACAATTTCATTTATGCGATAAGACAAAATGTCATATTAATGAGATGAAAAACAAATTAAAATTGTAACAAAAATAAATGTATGTTATAACAAAAAGTAATTCATGAGATGACAGTCATAATTAAGACACAGAAAGGTGTCTTTCGACTTTGTATACAGTATCTCGCTTAGTATGTCATAATTTAGATTTTGTATCTCTTAATTATGACTTGGTAGGCCTATACGTCATCATTTCAACTTTTTATCTTACAATTTCGACTTTTTCATGTAATAATATTGTATATATATGTTTTGACGTCATAATTATTATTTAATAGGTCTATGTCATTTATGATTTTTTAAAAATGTTTTTTTTTTTTTTAATTCAGATCACTAAAAGCGTGCGTGTTTTCCTCATGTGGGCTTCCACGGATTCCTGGAAATATATTAGATTAAATAGCATAGCTCTTGTGTTTCATGACAGATCCTTAAAAGATCAGTATTTTGGTTTCTGGGCTCTTTAATTAATAAAAGAATAAAAAGTATTTTTTTAGGAGTTTAAAGACAAAATTTTGAAAACTTCTGGGGTTTCCAGATTCATGTCAGTCCGTCTGGTGCAGCAAAATGTACTTTTAGCAGATGTAAGTTTAATTTAATTCTTACCTGTGCGGCAAAACTCCTCTTCTGTTCTTATTTTCTCTTATTCGTTCTTCATTTGTCTCTCTGTGTTTATGGTTCAGTCATTAATTGTCTTTATCTCGGTTTGTTGTGTTCGAACTCTGGTCCACATCTCTCTCTCTCTCTCTCTCTCTCTCTCTGGAGGAACCCGAGGCGCTGTGTTCTGATTGGCTGCTGCAGCAGCGTCCTCTCTCTCTCAGCCAATCACAGTGCAGGAAAGTTACAGCTTCGGGTTGCAGGTTGAGACACATTCAGTGATTCTCAGGATAACACCAGATCGTCTCAGGCCGATGGTTTTATGAGAATTTAGCAGGTAACGTTTCTGTAACTGGTCGAACGTGATTCTAGTCATTCCAAGCTAGTGGGTTTGATTCCTACGAACCAAATACAATAAACCCGAGTGACTGTAAATCGCTTGGATTGAAGCCGTAAAGGTGCTTGATTCAGTGGGGTTTTTATTTTAGTTCTGATTCAAATATTTATCGTGCAAAAAAACAAAACAAAACAAAAACCTATCAGAAATCAAATGCAACATGGTTCAGTCAGTGCCATAAACAGTAAAAGAAGGCCAGTGCTCCAATGAACACACCAGCAGATGGCGACAAGTGACATTCACATCCACACACACCACACTTAGCACCTGGAACGGATAAAATGAGGATGTCGATGGTTTATACCTTATTTTGCAACACGAATGACAGCTTTGAATGGCGAGACTTGTGATTCACTAGCCGCTATAGAAGAAAGTGGGCCTACATCAAAATATTTACAAAGCAGTGTGTTTATGGTTATAATAATTAATAAAAAATAACATGACTGCAAATTTCAGTTTGCAATATACAACAGAATAACAACGGATTGTTTTGTGCTGCAAACTGGACGCAAATGACACCGGAAGTCTCACGTTTAAAATGGCCGCGCCGCTCTTACGCTAAACAAGTGGCGGATGAGATCTCTTACTCTACAGATATGATTGAGTTTGTTTTCTTGAATATTAAACATAGGCCTACTGTAAGATACAGTGAAGATATAATCGAGAATACAGTGCTTGGCTGTGTCTGGAATTAGTTAGGCCTACCTTTTTTTTAAAACAAGATTCTTCACGCCACTAAACAAATATGGTCTATGGGGAAGTATACGATTTCGGATGTGTCCAAATAAGATTTTCCTTATGAAATATAAGTGATTAATACAATTAATGAGGTCTATGATTTATTTAGTAAATTAAGCTATAAACAGAAAGGGGATAACAGGAGGAGGAATCAACAAAAACTGAACTTTTAAATACAAGACACGAACTTCAGCTTATAAAGACTGATGGGAAACCATCACAATGGAGGCCCAGTTACAGAACTGCTCATACTGCAAGATATTATTGTTCTCACACAAAATTAAGCAAGTTATTCTTAAAAAGAAGAAATATCTGTCAGTGGGTCAGAATAATAATCCTGTTTTCCATTTGAATCAAGTTTATAACCCGAATGGCGGATGTTTTTCCTTGTTTCAAGCATAAACACACTTAATTTTAAGACATAATATCTCAAGTCATTTTGCTTCTCAAGTAAATGTATCTTTTGATTTAAAAGTGCTACTGGAAAACTAGATGACACTGAGGAAGAATAAAACGGGTTTTTATAACAGAAGTAAACGTCAGTGTGACGTCAGCAGGTCGTTTCCCATCATGCTCGGGTTAGTTCAGTTTAGTCACGCTCACAGATGTTCACGCTGGTCGTCGGCTCACTTTAGATATTTTCAGTGTCAGGATCTGTTATCGTGAATGATTCAGACGAGGATCGCATGTGAACGAGTGTCCGCTCGAATACTGTTATTGTACTGTACGAACACCGGCCCGAGAGTTTGCATTTCCATGCAACAGCAGTGCTGCTGCTCTCTGACTGCACATACTGCGGTTAGTGACACACACACACACACACACACACACACACACACACATTCACACTCATACAGAGAAACCGCACACACATACTCATTCTAGCAGCAGCACATGCATAAATATAAAACCAAAAATTTTGCAAGTCAAGTGTGTGTGAGTATATGTGTGTGTGTGTGTGTGTGAGAGAGGAAGAGAGAGAGAGAGAGAGAGAGAGAGAGAAAGAAAGACTGTGTGTGTGTGTGTGTGTGTGTGTATGTGTGAGAGAGAGAAAGACTGTGTGTGTGTGTGTGATAGAGGGTGTGTATATGTTTGTGTGTGTGTGTGTGTGTGAGAGAGAGAGAGAGAGTGTATATGTTTGTGTTTATGTGTGTGTGTGTGTGTGTGTGTGTGTGAGAGAGGGTGTGTATGTGTGCGTGTGTGTGTGTGTGTGAGTGTATATGTGTGTGTGTGTGTGTGTGTGTGTGTGAGAGAGAGAAAGACTGCGTGCGTGTGTGTGTGTGTGTGTGTGTGTGTGTGAGAGAGAGAAAGACTGTGTGTATGTGTGTGTGTGTGTGTGTGTGTGTGTGAGAGAGAGAAAGACTGTGTGTATGTGTGTGTGTGTGTGTGTGTGTGTGTGTGTGTGATAGAGGGTGTGTATGTGTGTGTGTGTGTGTGTGTGTGTGTGTGTGTGTGTGTGTGTGTGTGAGTGTGTGTATATGTGTGTGACATAGAGGAAAGAGGAAGTTGTGTGCAGTTGAAAGGCTTCCTCCCTGTGCAGTTGCAGAGATCGGAGTACAGAGACGACAGAGACGAGAGACGACAGAAGAGAGAGAGAGAGAGCGAGAGACATCGCTGGACAACAAGCGGGAACACCACACAGGTCAACGGAGAGAGAGAGAGACTTCATTAATGAACACACACACACACGCTGAATCCCTGAAGCCTGATCACTGATTCGCTGGTGTGGGGTGTGTAGTTTAACGCTGGATCATGGATGCGTTAGGAAGGGTTTAGGTCACTGAAGGTCACCGGATCGTGTGTGTGTGTGTGTGGAGATGGAGCTGTGGAGACAGTGCGGCGGATGGCTGATTCAGTGCCGAGTGCTTCCTGAGAACCACAGGGTCACCTGGGACAGCGCACAGGTGAGTGTTTACCTGTGTGTCAGCAGCACTTCCACATCTCTGATCGACTTCAGCTCGCTACACACACCGACACACACGGCTCCGATCACGCCACTCCTCCAGAAACACTCGCGGTACACGTCACACCATACATGCTTCAATTATTCAGAGCTTTCACATCTTCTAGAGATGGTAATGAAATGGAAAAATGACGTTCTTCCTCTTCTTCCTTCCGAATATCTAAACATTCTTAAATCAAGACGCGTTTACTGGAGAAGCACGACTGATCCGAGAGAGAAAGATCATGTTTCTGTGAATGTATCTTGATTTGAGATTTATTTATATACTAGTACAGGAAAATGCTGAGTAAGAAAACCATTTGTTGCAGTGTTAATGATTTTGATAGTATTTTATATTTGTAGATTTGGATATTTCAGTACGGCATTACTGTATTAACGTAGCAGATTACTGTAATATTCAGTGTTGCATGATGTTTGTGTTTTGCCCAAAGCTAATTATTCCTAACGTTCCCTTTTCCTAGAGATGGTAATGAAATGGAAAAATTATGTTTCAGTCTTGTTTTCCAGCACAAATATCTAAACATTCGGTAACACTTTAGAATACGGTTCCTTGGTTAATGAATAACTACACAAGAACCAACGAGTAACACAATATTAACAATCTAGTAACTATTATTAACTAACAAGAAACTCTGATTAACGAAGTAGTAAGTAATAGCGCACAGATGAAAGTGCTACTTCACTATTAACTCATCAATAACTACTATTTATTTAAAGCTTCCCAGAGAACTACTGAAAAAGTTTCATAATTCATGCAAAACTATCAATAACCAAATGACTAGCACTGCATTAACATTTGCACTGCTGTAAACGAATACACAAGGTTGTTTACGTTATCAATTTGTAATAGCGTAGCAGACTTATGATTTGGGAAAGCTGTTAATAATTGGCATATGCTGTCTATTTATCAACTGAATAATCTTAAAGAAATGGATGTTTAAATGCAGTTGTCGGGACCGTACTTGTGCTGTGTTTTCTGGCGTTCCTCTGGACTGGCATTGAATCACTCGAGTCACGGTGATACTGGGACATATCGAGACCTCAGCGCCCAAATACCAGATGCAAATGTTAATGCAGTGCTAGTCATTTGGTTATTGATTAGTTTTGCATGAATTATGAAACTTTTTCAGTAGTTCTCTGGGAAGCATTAAATAAATAGTAGTTATTGATGAGTTAATAGTGAAGTAGCACTTTCATCTGTGCGCTATTACTTACTAGTTCGTTAATCAGAGCTTCTTGTTAGTTAATAATAGTTACTAGATATTAATATTGTGTTACTCATTGGTTCTTGTGTAGTTATTCATTAACCGAAACATTCTTAAATCAAGACACATTTACTGGAGAAGAAGCAAAATGACTGAAGATATGAAGTCTTGGGTCAGAAAAAAACAAGATTATGTTTTACAGCTGGAAACACATTTCTCAGCACTTGTGAAACTCTTAAAGCAACTTTCAGCTGTTATAACACTGCTAAATCGATCCAATGGCGGTACTCGATTAGCGGTGAAGGTCTCACGCGTGTTCCGTCTTTCCCATGGCAAAAGGATTTTCAATTAATTGCAACACATTTAATCTTATGTATTAACTCGTTTCATCTGACTCCATAAAATGAAAAAGGTTTAACAATGATATCTGTGCATCATTAAATACACGTTAATGTTTGACTATTCCTTTTAACTCTAATGAAAATAAAGTCAAAGTCTGTTAGAATAATCAAATATAACAATTTATTATGTCAGGTAAATGTATCATTACAATTCCATAATCAAATTAAAGATAATCAATGCAAACCATCAAATGTTTCTAGAACAAAGAACTTTACCCAACATATTAACTGCATGAATGCTGAGCCTTGAAGACACTGCATCATGGGCTGATCTGATACAGACAACAGCCCTGAGCTCTCGTGGCATTTCCCTTATACACTCACCTAAAGGATTATTAGGAACAACTGTTCAATTTCTCATTAATGCAATTATCTAATCAACCAATCACATGGCAGTTGCTTCAATGCATTTAGGGGTGTGGTCCTGGTCAAGACAATCTCCTCCTGAACTCCAAACTAAACGTCAGAATGGGAAAGAAAGGTGATTTAAGCAATTTTGAGCGTGGCATGGTTGTTGGTGCCAGGCGGGCCGGTCTGAGTATTTCACAATCTGCTCAGTTACTGGGATTTTCACGCACAACCATTTCTAGGGTTACAAAGAATGGTGTGAAAAGGGAAAAACATCCAGTATGCGGCAGTCCTGTGGGCAAAAATGCATTGTTGATGCTAGAGGTCAGAGGAGAATGGGCCGACTGATTCAAGCTGATAGAAGAGCAACTTTGACTGAAATAACCACTCGTTACAACCGAGGTATGCAGCAAAGCATTTCTGAAGCCACAACACGCACAACCTTGAGGCGGATGGGCTACAACAGCAGAAGACCCCACCGGGTACCACTCATCTCCACTACAAATAGGAAAAAGAGGCTACAATTTGCAAGAGCTCACCAAAATTGGACAGTTGAAGACTGGAAAAATGTTGCCTGGTCTGATGAGTCTCGATTTCTGTTGAGACATTCAGATGGTAGAGTCAGAATTTGGCGTAAACAGAATGAGAACATGGATCCATCATGCCTTGTTATCACTGTGCAGGCTGGTGGTGGTGGTGTAATGGTGTGGGGGATGTTTTCTTGGCACACTTTAGGCCCCTTAGTGCCAATTGGGCATCGTTTAAATGCCACGGCCTACCTGAACATTGTTTCTGACCATGTCCATCCCTTTATGGCCACCATGTACCCATCCTCTGATGGCTACTTCCAGCAGGATAATGCACCATGTCACAAAGCTCGATTCATTTCAAATTGGTTTCTTGAACATGACAATGAGTTCACTGTACTAAAATGGCCCCCACAGTCACCAGATCTCAACCCAATAGAGCATCTCTGGGATGTGGTGGAACGGGAGCTTCGTGCCCTGGATGTGCATCCCACAAATCTCCATCAACTGCAAGATGCAATCTTATCAATATGGGCCAACATTTCTAAAGAATGCTATCAGCACCTTGTTGAATCAATGCGAAGTAGAATTAAGGTAGTTCTGAAGGCGAAAGGGGGTCAAACACAGTATTAGTATGGTGTTCCTAATAATCCTTTAGGTGAGTGTATATCCAGACCTTATTTGATATGTAAAACATGAGTTTAGTGGAAATTTACTGTATTCCCCCTCCATAGTTACTGGGGGTAGAAGTTGACCATCTGCTAAGAACAGTGGAAATTAGCATTCATGAATTGACACCTTTGGGAGTGCCTAGAGACCACATTCCTCTGTGTGCCAGTTATTCCTAAACTCTTAAAACCTTATTACCTTTTGTTTTACTTCTTTGGGAATGAGACATTATTACCAGTCACCCTGAGACCTTTAAAATGATACTAAACAATAATCATTCACTTTAAACCCATATAAAGTCTTGTGTGAGTGTGGGTGATCTCTGCAAGAGTGGGGGATGTGGGGAAGGAGTGTATGTCGTTTCTTTCAGTCTTACAACACCAACATGCTCTGAAACACTTCATTCAAGTCATTCTTCCAGAACACCGGCCTAAAACACTATAGTTACACCACAGTTACACCACAGTTACACCACACACGTCTACGGCAGGCTACACATTATTCACAACTTTCCCGTTTCCTAGAGATTTTCCTAGAAAATTATGTTTCTGTCATGTTTTCCATTACAAATATCTAAACTGGAGAAGAAGCATGATGACTGAAGATATGAAGTCTTGGGTCAGAAAAAAACTCAATTTAAAAGAGAAAACAAGATTATATTTGTGTAAATGTGTCTTGTTTTGAGTGTATATCTCTCTCTCTCTCCCTCTCTTTCTCTCTCTCTCTCTCTATATATATATATATATAAATATATTTGTACAGGAAAACAAGTACGAAAATCAATTTTTTCATATTTGTAGAATAGATTTGGAATATATTTCAGTAGTCAAGTCAAGTCATCTTCATTTATATAGCGCTTTTAACAATGGATTGTTCCAAAGCAGCTTTACAGAGATAAACATATAATTTAAGGTAACAGATTGTTTTGGCATTATAGCGGTTCTTGAATAATGTTATTTCCAGCTAAAGTTAACTTTGATTGATTCACCTCCGTCGAAATGATCAGACTTTAAACGCGAACCTGTGATTAACGCTGACGGCGTTCACATGCTCATTCAGAATTGATTCTATAGTTATGTGCTTTTTAAAATATGTGCGCAGGTTTATAATTCATACAACCCAGCCTAAACAAACTACTTTTCTTGCCTATAAATTTTGATACAGAATTTTGTTTTATTTGATCACTTCGGGGTACGCGAGCCGGAATTCACAACGCTTTATCTGTAGAGTGGGAAAGGGATCCTCCATAGGGAGAGGATAGTGGACACTTCAGCACTGCATTGTCATCGGGTCCAGGCGGATCTCCTTCGTCAGATCTGGACACGGCCTGGATCCGGCAGGCTGCGGGAAAACCTCGGGATAAACAAAGACACTAATATTAGCGTAGATGCCATTCTTCTTATGATGTAGCGAGTACATCAAGATTTAAGGGAAGTGTTCCCAGTTCCGGCTGACTTAATCTATGCAGCCTAACATTGAATTATAGAAGTCTATAGTGTGTTATGTGTATGCTAGGTCAAAGAGATGTGTTTTTAGTCTAGCTTTGAACTGACAGAGTGTGTCTGCTTCCCGGACAATGGTAGGAAGACTGTTCCAGAGTTTTGGTGCTAAATAGGAAAAGGATCTACCGCCTGCAGTCGATTTAGATATTCTAGGTATTATCAACTGGCCGGAGTTTAGAGATCGCAATAGACGTGAAGGACTATAATGCGTTAAGAGCTCGCTCAAGTACTGGGGAGCTAAACCATTTAGTGCTTTGTAGGTAATCAACAATATTTTAAAATGTATACGATGTTTAATAGGGAGCCAATGCAGTGTTGACAGAACCGGGCTAATATGGTCATATTTCCTGGTTCTGGTAAGAACTCGAGCTGCGGCGTTTTGAACTAGCTGTAGTTTATTTATTAAGCGTGCAGGGCAACCACCCAGTAGAGCATTACAATAATCTAGCCTTGAGGTCATGAACGCATGGACTAATTGTTCCGCATTTCCCAATGAGAGCATATGGCGTATTTTAGATATATTTTTA
>CM060591.1:56760806-56763306 GCA_030578255.1 Tiaroga cobitis
GGCAAGCTGACATTTGACAGACACTTTTCAAACTACTGCGGTGGAGCCCTGGGCTTCAGCCAATAACAGACATATCTGAAGCAGTTCAGCCAATAACAGACAGGTCTGACTCGGGTGCAAAACCAATCAAAACCTCCAGTTCGGCTGGGGGGCGGGGCGTTCAAACCGCGCTTTGAGTTTGACATTCAATCACTGGCGCTCGTGTTTTGAATCAGTAGCGCTAACGTTTCAATATTTCAGTGAATGTAAGTGAGTATTCTGCTCATATTTAACTATGGCAACTACTGAAATGGGTCATACCATTGATAATACCAGAGCACTGAGCAGTTGAAGTAAATAAAAAAGCTCGGCTCATAACATGGACGCAGTTCTGCATGCGGAGCAAGATCAATGTAAGTGTCTAAAATACATGCACACAGTTCAATTAATGGTAAAGCTCGCCCTGTTTAACAATACAGTTAAACTAAATATACGAAGCAAACGTTGTACAAAAGTGAAATAAGATCGCATGATTTATCTGTCAATCAGATGCAAGTAAAAGTGTAGTTCGTTCCTATAGCAACAGTGGGCTCCCAGCACATTTTCGGTAGGCTACAACGAAAAAAAGATAATTTAATTTAACATGTTAACCATAAGTTACCCCACTTCATTTTTTTTTTTTTGTACTGGGAATTTTTATTATTCATACTGTTTTATTGTTTTTCATACCTTTTTTTTTTTATCTGACCTCTCAATTAACCTTCTTTGCTTTCAATTATGAATGATTCAAATCAAAACATTTAAATGATCTCACCTGGACTTACTTTTCAAAATTAGTAATAAAAAAAAAATCGCTCTTGACAACAGAGAAAGCTAGTAGTCTATTTGTGGAGCACTTTTATCATGGATGGATGCACTTTTTTGGGCTTCAAATTTTCTCCAGTCATTCACTGCCATTGAAAATACCTGATAGTTTGATAAACACAGATATATTATAGCTATAATGTTTTTGTCTTCATGTTTCATCAGTCAAAACATCACTATTTGCATGTTATTACATACATTAAGGCATTTCCTGAAATGTGTAAGTTTAATACTTCTATGCATCAGTACTAGGCCTTCAGTATGAATCCAAGAGATGACATGAGAGTGTTTAGCGCTGCATTTCACTATCATCTTCTCATTTTGGGTAAAAATAGAAAAATACTAAAGTACTTTGTAACGTAGTTACTTGAGTAGTTTTTAAGCAAACTACTTATTTACTCTTACTTGAGTCATATTATTTTTCAGTACTTCTACTTGTACTCAAGTAAATTATTACTTAAGTAGCAATACTTTTACTTAAGTACAATTTGTCTGTACTCTTTCCACCACTGATAAATACTAGCGCCTTTCCTAGAACTGAGACCACCAGCATCAGAGGTTTTATTGAGCGTGTGTGTTTGTCAGGAGTGTTCGATGAGAGCCAACAGCGGCAGGTTTTCCCTGCGAGATCTGCTGATGGTTCCCATGCAGAGAGTCCTGAAGTATCATCTGCTGCTGCAGGTAAAACACACACACACACACACACACACACACATGTCCTCATGTTGCTTCTCATTTCACTATATTACTGAGGATGTTTTCAGACATTTGATGACAAATGTTTCCCTCAGGAGCTTATGAAACATACAGTGGACCAACAAGACAAGGAAAACTTACGCACTGCACTGGATGCCATGAGGGTGAGTGTGTGTGTGTGTTTGTGTAAAACAATGTCTTAATCTTAAAAACTCAGATATAGATCTTTTAACAGATATTTTTTTTACTTTCTATTGAAAAAAGTAACGTGTATGTGTGCAGGATCTGGCTCAGTGTGTAAACGAGGTGAAGAGAGACAATGAGATCATCCGTCAAATCACAACGTTTCAGCTGTGCATCGAGAACATGGTACAGAAGCGCTTGAGGACGATCACTTCAGCTCTGAACTCTGACTGACTCTCTCTCTCTCTCTCTCTCTCTCTCTCTCCCTCTCTCTCTCCCTCCTCTCTCTCTCTCTCTCTCTCTCTCTCTCTCTCTCTGTGTGTTCAGACTCAGTCTCTTGCGTTATACGGCCGTCCCAAAATAGATGGAGAATGCAAGATCTGCAGCCCAGAGAAGAAATCCAAACAGGACAGGTGTGTGTGTGCACGTGTGTGTGTGCGCGTGTGTGTGTATGTGCGCGTGTGTGCGTGCGTGCGTGTTCAGGTACGCGTTCCTCTTTGATAAGGCTCTGCTGGTGTGTAAGAAGCGCAGTGGGGAGAGTATGGAGCTGAAGGAACTGACTGTGTGTGTGTGTGTGTGTGTGTGTGTGTGTGTGTGTGTGTGTTCAGGTACGCGTTCCTCTTTGATAAGGCTCTGCTGGTGTGTAAGAAGCGCAGTGGGGAGAGTATGGAGCTGAAGGAACTGACTGTGTGTGTGTGTGTGTGTGTGTGTGTGTGTGTGTGTGTGTGTTCAGGTACGCGTTCCTCTTCGATAAGGCTCTGCTGGTGTGTAAGAAGCG
>CM060591.1:56773306-56905806 GCA_030578255.1 Tiaroga cobitis
CAGTTATTGTTACCGTTATCATTACAGTTATTTTTACCGTTATCATTACAGTTATTGTTACCGTGATCATTTCAGTTATTTTTACCGTTATCATTACAGTTATTGTTACCGTTATCATTACAGTTATTGTTACCGTTATCATTACAGTTATTGTTACCGTGATCATTTCAGTTATTTTTACCGTTATCATTACAGTTATTGTTACCGTTATCCTTACAGTTATTGTTACCGTTATCATTACAGTTATTGTTACCGTTATCCTTACAGTTATTGTTACCGTTATCATTACAGTTATTGTTACCGTTATCATTACAGTTATTGTTACCGTGATCATTACAGTTATTGTTACCGTTATCCTTACAGTTATTGTTACCGTTATCATTACAGTTATTGTTACCGTTATCATTACAGTTATTGTTACCGTTATCATTACAGTTATTGTTACCGTTATCATTACAGTTATTGTTACCGTGATCATTTCAGTTATTTTTACCGTTATCATTACAGTTATTGTTACCGTTATCATTACAGTTATTGTTACCGTTATCATTACAGTTATTGTTACCGTGATCATTTCAGTTATTTTTACCGTTATCATTACAGTTATTGTTACCGTTATCCTTACAGTTATTGTTACCGTTATCATTACAGTTATTGTTACCGTTATCCTTACAGTTATTGTTACCGTTATCATTACAGTTATTGTTACCGTTATCATTACAGTTATTGTTACCGTGATCATTACAGTTATTGTTACCGTTATCCTTACAGTTATTGTTACCGTTATCATTACAGTTATTGTTACCGTTATCATTACAGTTATTGTTACCGTTATCATTACAGTTATTGTTACCGTTATCCTTACAGTTATTGTTACCGTTATCATTACAGTTATTGTTACCGTTATCATTACAGTTATTGTTACCGTTATCGTTATCATTACAGTTATTGTTACCGTTATCATTACAGTTATTGTTACCGTGATCATTTCAGTTATTGTTACCGTTATCATTACAGTTATTGTTACCGTGATCATTTCAGTTATTGTTACCGTGATCATTTCAGTTATTTTTACCGTTATCATTACAGTTATTGTTACCGTTATCATTACAGTTATTGTTACTGTGATCATTACAGTTATTGTTACCGCTATCATTACAGTTATTGTTACCGTTATCCTTACAGTTATTGTTACCGTTATCATTACAGTTATTGTTACCGTTATCATTACAGTTATTGTTATCGTTATCGTTACATTTATTGTTACCGTTATCCTTACGGTTATTGTTACCGTTATCCTTACGGTTATTGTTACGGTTATCATTACAATTATTGTTACCGTTATTCTTACAGTTATTGTTACCGTTATTGTTTTCGTTATCATTACAGTTATTGTTACCGTTATCGTTACATTTATTGTTACCCTTATCATTACAGTTATTGTTACCGTTATCGTTACATTTATTGTTACCCTTATCATTACAGTTATTGTTACCGTTATCATTACAGTTATTGTTACGCTATCATTACAGTTATTGTTACGTTATCATTACAGTTATTGTTACCGTTATCATTACAGTTATTGTTACCGTTATCATTACAGTTATTGTTACGTTATCATTACAGTTATTTTTACGTTATCCTTACAGTTATTGTTACCGTTATCATTACAGTTATTGTTACCGTTATCATTACAGTTAATGTTTCCGTTATCATTAGTTATTGTTACGTTATCGTTACAGTTATTGTTACGTTATCATTACAGTTATTGTTACCGTTATCATTACAGTTATTGTTACCGTTATCATTACAGTTAATGTTTCCGTTATCATTAGTTATTGTTACCGTTATCATTACAGTTATTGTTAGTTATTGTTACCGTTATCATTAGTTATTGTTACCGTTACAGTTATTGTTAGTTTTTCGTTAGTTATTGTTACCGTTACAGTTATTGTTACCGTTATCCTTACAGTTATTGTTACCGTTATCGTTAGTTTTTTTGGTACCGTAAGATCAGCGCCATAAATCTGTTAATACAAGGGCAGTTGTTTTTTAATTTTTTAACTTTATATTTAGGACATTTCCATAAAAATAAGATTTTTATTCTCACAGAGGCTTTTTAAATACATTAAAATAAATAAAAGTTAGATAAATAAATACATATTTGCCCGCTGTAATTCATTTTCAAGGTTATTTTTACCTTAATGAGGGCATGTTAAGTCCATTCATTTATATCTAAAACTTCAAGTGAATCAATCAAGTAAATTATTCATCTGAGCAATTATGGCTAATTATAAAAATCAAATCAACATAAAATATGAGAGAAGTGATAAATAATCCCTCATGTTCTACGAAACACAAAAATATGCTTGTTTTCTTTTTTAAAAACTGCACCAGAAATGAACTTTTATTGTGTTACAGGATGGAATTGATTTTCAGGGTTTTTTTTGTCCAATGAAAAAGCAAAAAACATCTAATCGTAACAATAGCATACCAATAAACGAAAGAAAAACATATAAATATACAGTACATTCATTCATATAAATGTACAAAAAAACTTTTCCGAGGTTCATTTAAAAACACTTAACACTATCATAACGGGCATCACGATTATGTATTTCGTGTCTCCTGAAGTCACATGATGGTTTTTAAGAACCAATTTAAACTCTCAGTTGAGTAATTCTCTGATTTATATCTCACAATTCTGAGAAAAAAACAAGACAGAATCATAAGAAATAAACTCGCAATAAAGTCAGAATTGTAAGATAAAGAGTCCAAATTAGAGTCTGTGGTGTAAAGCAGCTTCCACGCAGATGTGAGGCGCGCTGATACGACAGCTGTGTGAAGCAGGTCACATGGGCGGGTTCAGTCTGTGGTTCTTCTTCATTACCGCCACCAGTTGAACTGTGGAACAGCAATGCGGAATAATACAAAAATAAATATAAAAAGATTCCGTAGTAAGTTACTTCGTTGTATTATAAAATATAATCTTGTTGCTTTTATATATTGCAACACCTCATCTTTCATACCTTGTTTCCTTGCCAACAGATTTTTAAATGACAAACCTTGGATTCATTTTCCTGTAATTTTATAAGCAACATTCGTCTTTCATTTTCATACAATGTACAACATAATATTACATGTTCAACTGTCTCTTCTACAATACAATGACTGCACAACCCATTATGATGCTTTTTATTATTAGGAGTGTAACAATATATCGTGTCACAATACATCGCAATACAAAAATGCATCAATCTGTATTGTGGATAGTTCACCCAAAAGGAAAATACTGTGTTAAAAAATTCAAGTTTACAGGGTTTTAGTGTCAGTACTACATTAAACTACTATATATAATGTATAATAATGCGATCGGGGGATATTTGTGTGTCTTGATAATGCCAGATGTCTGATGTTACCAGTAAAAAGTGTCCGACGTTATTTTAATATATCTAGTCAGAGACCGAGATCAAGCATATTCATCAACAATAATTCAGTGTTTTCATCTTCAGAATCATGAATGTGTGTATTCTGGTGTCTGTGTTGTCTGTGCTTTGGGTTTCAGCACCAAGTCCAAGACTATTGATTTACACACACACTGTAAAACCAGATTTACCATTTTGATTGAGCATCGCGAGTTTAGTATCGTGATATGTATGGAATAGTGACATAAGCGTATCGTCACACACCCCTATTATATATAGATTCCCATTAAGTCCAGTATGACCTATACGAAATCTTTTTTTCTTAGTGTTGTTTTGAACACTAGGCCACGCAGTGCTGGCGGAATAACACATTAGCCCATCAGAAAACATGTATGTGAAAATAAATATATATATATGAATAGTACTAAAGCACTCTCAAGGACCTGTGTGCATGCGTGTTTATTTGCTAAAACTTTCCAGGGCCTTGAATTTATATTTTCTTCAAATTCACAAACTTTGAATAAATGTCAGTGGTTGATTAACGCTAGTGTTCCTCTACAGGTGGGCTTGTTTCCTGCTAATTACGTGGAGGAGGAGCATTCAGATTACTGCTGACCAATCAAAACCTTCAGATCCCTGCTGGCCAATCAACAGCTTCGTTACATCACACTGACGTTACTCTCCAGACCCGTGCTTCATTAGACACAGACCAACTGAATGATTTCTGCGTTCACTTGTGACGTAATCCAGGGATAATCATGTTATTTCCAGAAGAGCGACTCGTGTGCTTTATGAGATGTTGATATTCCAGTGTGTAATAATGAGCTGTTTCCCTTCAGACTCTTATTAAACATGTTTGAAACCGCAAACACTGAGACGTGATCATACATAAATATGAGTTTTATTTCCAAATAATATCAAAACAATTCAACTGAACAGATTTTGTGATGCGTCGAGACATGACTTGTGTGTGTGTGTGTGTGTTCTACTGGTAATACAGCTCGAGGTTCATGCCGTCGTGGATTTCATCTGATGATCAGTCAAAGAAATTAATGATTTCACATATTATGCACAGACTGAATGTTTCATACACACACAAAAGATCAATAACAGACTCACATATGATATAATATATACACTAACACTTTACAATATGGTTTCATTTGTTGACATTAGTAACTTTATTAGTTAACAATGATTAATCTTAGTTCATTTCAACATTTACTAACATTTTCAACTGGGGAAAAAAAATATGAAATATTTAATTACGCAAATAAATGAATAAAACCAAATGATTATAATATGTATTGATAGATAACACAATAGATATAGAGTTTAACATGTTTTCTAAAGACTGGTCTGTAATCATAAGATTAATATCAGTTACTTTACAGTTTTAATGCTGTATCTGATCATATTTTGCACATTAATAATATTGTAAACACAAAACGCCTGATTTAACATCAGTGCTGGGGAAGTTACTCTAAAACTAATCACTACTAATGATTACTCTCTGTGAACAGTATTGCATTACTAATTAATCTCTCGCATGACTTACTAATAATTACTTCATAAATCCCTTATTAACCTCAAGGATAAACACGAAACAGCGGATTTAGTTCTTTCAAATAAGCAATATATAACTGCATAAATTATTCTTGAGCTATTGTAAGTGTTTAAAGTGAGAAGGTTACATTAAAAACATACATTTAAACGTTAGACGTGTTTTGTTTTATATAAAATTGTTCTATAGTAATACACTATTGATGCAATCAGAAGAAACTAAACGACTGACAGAAATGAAGAGTAATCCCTTACTTTACTTTTTCAAGGGAAAAGTAATTCTATTAGTGATGAATTACACCTAAAGCTGAACTAGCACTAGCGTTTCTATTAGCTAACATGAACATTAATAAATGACTGTAACTAACGTGTTGCTCGTTGTTAAAGTTAGTAAAAGCATTAGCTAAAGCGTGACTGGTGTAATATACGGCCTTGAGCTTCACATTTGAACAATAAATGATCAAACCCAGTAACGTGTGTGAAGGATACAGTCTCCCAGAGACACGTGGTCCTTGAATATGGTGTACCTGCACACACACACACACATCGTTATAATCACGTCTGACTGCTTTAATGCTCCACGAGTGACACTCGATGTTCTCACCATTTCTTGAGCACGATCTTGTCCCAGCGTGTGCCGGTCTGAGCCGCGATCAGCTTCTTCAGGTCCCCGATCGTGTCCTCCTGACTGACACACACGGTTAAGAGCATAACACACACACACACACTGGGACTTTCACACAGCGTTTCAAAGGATACTTGCATTTGACTCGAACCTTCTTCCCCAAACGGTCGTTACACACCACCTCGATCATCTCTGAAACAGACATCACATCATCATATTACATCATCACATTCACCACATCATCATCACGTTCACTACATCATCATCATCATCATCATCACATTCACCACATCATCATATTCACGTTCACTACATCATCATCATCACATTCACTACATCATCATCACATTCACCACATCATCATCATCATCATCACATTCACCACATCATCATCATCATCATCACATTCACCACATCATCATATTCACATTCACTAAATCATCATCATCATCACATTCACCACATCATCATCACATTCACCACATCATCATCATCATCATCACGTTCACTACATCATCATCATCACATTCACTAAATCATCATCATCATCACATTCACCACATCATCATCATCATCACATTCACTAAATCATCATCATCATCACATTCACTAAATCATCATCATCATCATCACATTCACTACATCATCATCACATTCACCACATCATCATATTCACATTCACTAAATCATCATCATCATCACATTCACCACATCATCATCACATTCACCACATCATCATCATCATCATCACGTTCACTACATCATCATCATCACATTCACTAAATCATCATCATCATCATCACATTCACCACATCATCATCATCATCATCATCACATTCACTAAATCATCATCATCATCACATTCACTACATCATCATCATCACATTCACCACATCATCATATTCACATTCACTAAATCATCATCATCATCACATTCACCACATCATCATCACATTCACCACATCATCATCATCACGTTCACTACATCATCATCATCACATTCACTAAATCATCATCATCATCATCACATTCACCACATCATCATCATCACATTCACTAAATCATCATCATCATCATCAGGGGTGTAGTACCAAATTTTGGGCCCCGGGTACAAACCATCTTGCTGGGCCCCCCGCGACGAACTTTGGACTTGAGCTCGGCGACTTCTCCAACGGGGGGGGGGGGGGGGGGGGGGGGGGGGATGGGGGGGATGGGTAGCGAATTCTAAGGGGCCCCCCCCCCCCTGACGCGGGCCCTGGGTACTCGGTACCCCTTTTCCCCCCGCTACCACGCCCCTGATCATCATCATCACATTCACTAAATCATCATCATCATCATCACATTCACTACATCATCATCATCATCATCACATTCACTACATCATCATCATCACATTCACCACATCATCATCATCATCACATTCACTACATCATCATCATCACATTCACCACATCATCATCATCATCACATTCACTACATCATCATCATCACATTCACTACATCATCATCATCACATTCACCACATCATCATCATCATCATCACATTCACTCCATCATCATCATCATCACATTCACTACATCATCATCATCACATTCACTAAATCATCATCATCATCACATTCACCACATCATCATCATCATCACATTCACTACATCATCATCATCATCACATTCACTACATCATCATCATCATCACATTCACTACATCATCATCATCACATTCACTAAATCATCATCATCATCACATTCACCACATCATCATATTCACATTCACTACATCATCATCATCATCACATTCACATCATCATTATCACATCATCACATTCACATCATCATATTGCATCATCATCATCATCATATTGCATTATCACATTCACCACATCATCACATTCACTACATCATCATCATCATATTCACTACTGTCGTTGCCGTTATTATGATGTACTCTATATATCTTTAGTAAGAAAATGTCAATGATCTCTTTATATAATCATCATAATCATATCATCATTACTACTGCTATATAACTAACACTAAATTAGTATCAATGGGGGTCTCTTAATTGTTATTATGTTGATCTCATTGAGGCTGTTATCTCAGAGAGCACAGGTGTGTGTGTGTGTGTGTGTGTGTGTAAGATCGGCTAATCTGGAAAACATCTGATAAACATCTTAGAAAAGGCAGTTTTACAAACATCTTAAAGACGTCTCCTAAAGGTCTATATGACATCTAAAGGCGATGATACACCGGGCAACTCTTTGAGCAATGTTGCCGTCAACGGGCAACCAGACGAGACACAGGTGAGACACAGACGGGACACAGGTGAGACACAGGTGAGACACAGACGAGACACAGGTGAGACACAGACGAGACACAGGTCCACGACCCATCTAAAGTATCCAGAGAGAAATGTATTGGCCATTTTAAATGGGAAAGTGCCCAAGCAACAATCGCTCGGCAAGATTGCTCAAAAAGTTGCCCTGTAAATCATCCCCTTAACAGGAAACCAGAGGCGAGTTGCAGATGAGTAAACGCTCTTCTTGCAGATGTAATGCAGACGTCAAATAGACGTCTCTGAGATGTAACGTTACTTAAGCTATCAGTGTTGTTTGAGCTCATCCAGCAGCATCTACACAATAAAGCGATGGGTTTCGTTTAAACACACTAACGCATTACATCCTATAATGTATTACTAAACAGTAACATTGGATACGCGTGAAAATAAACGACGAACCGGACGAAGTCTGTAGATTTCTACCTGCTTTCTCTGTCGTTCGTTCCCGCAGAAAATCAGACGCGTTTCTCTCGCACTCACAAACGTTTGCCGAAAACCAACGCCGTGAAAACATCCGCTCACGGCTGGCCAATCAGAGGCGCGCGCGCTTGACTGACAGCCGGTTTCACCAACCACATTCCAGGAGGGGCGTGGAAGGATGAGGTCACCATGGAAATTACCGCTGATCGATGTAAGGTGTCGTGAAAGCCTTTTTTCATGTGAGAAATATCTTTTACTGTCTATGGAAATATCCAATCCATAATTCGATTAATAGCAAAATAAAACACTAGAAACTCACAAAATACACCACCTAATCCTACCAGCAAGACACTTTTATGTGATAATTTCGACTTCTTATATCATAATTATGTATTTTTAAGTCAAATTTCGACCTGTAAGTCAATTTCGAATTTAACGTTATTGTCAAACCGCTACAGCACCAGGTACCAGTTAATAGTTTTCTTCTTAATTTAATATTTTCATGAATTTTCATGTCATAATTCATTCTTTCTTTCTTTCTTGTAGTTTTTGCTTCATTCTTACAGAGTTGTGCTCTGTTCTTTAGGGATTTTATGTGATTTTGTATTGCCTTATTGTTATTGTGTTTTCTTGCATTAATAAAAAAAAGAAACAAGCTTTTTTATTTTTTTATTACATAATGTACATAACAAGACGGAACAATCAACAAAGTAAGACACTTCCATTGAGACTAACACAAAGAAAAATATATTAAAATAGTACATATTTTGACAGAGAGAAACACAGTTTCAGAATTTTTATTGTGTTTTTGAATGATTTGAAACTCATTTGAAACATTTTAACAAACTCATAGAAATATATTATTATTTGATCACACGAATCAATTACTATTCACATAGAATAATATTTCACTGTATTTTAGATAAAATAAATGTTAGTAAATTATTCATAGTGTGTGTATAACATTGCATTTTGTAATGTCACTTCGTCATATATTACAATATATGACGATTAAATTATTTATATATGAAATAACGTTATGTATCTGAATGAGAGAGAAAACTTAAAACAGAAGCAGACTGGAGGGCTTGTACTTTTTTCCATTTACTACAAGAAAAAGGAAACAAGCTTCCATGGTAAAGCGGTGTTGTTTCCCAGTGTTTGCCCTCTGTCGCCCCCTGTCGGTCAGTCCCGGTCACTGCAGCGGCGCTACATCAGACCAGACCCGAGCCGAACCGAACCGACACCATTCTCAAATCATGTCCGACGATGAGAAGCTGCCGTCCGGGTGGGAGAAGCGCATGAGCCGGAGTTCAGGTCAGTCGTGGCGGCCCGTGTTCACATGTAAACCCGGAACCGAGTCAGTGTTTGGGCGCGTGTGAGCAGTGCGTATGCTAATGCTAACCGACACCGAACCGCCAAAAACAATCGAGCCCGCGCGCGAGAGCCGATGCTAAACCAAACCCAAACCTGATTGAATTCTGATTTAAACCCAACACGAGCGAGGGATTTGGAGATGTTCGGTGTTTAAAATCTGATGAGTTGAAGCATCAATCACTGAATCTCCAAATATCAAAACATTTGGATTTCTAAACACCTTTAATATCGGTACTATATCTGGGCCAGACTGATATTTAGCCATCTGACGGGTAGCGTTAGCTTTGTCAAGATAATCTGTGTGTAAATTTACTTTATTCAATTACGAGTAATATTTAATAAAATCAATCGTGTACGCGGAATAATGTCCACTAAGCCTGTCATCTCGATTAGCACAATGAAAGGGTTAATTTCTGTCTGTTAAATCATTATTTCACTTGCCAAATAATTAGAAATATGGACATAAATGATTTGAGTTTTTTGTCTTTTTTTGTGGTTGATCTTAAAGCTTTCACTAAAAAAATGAGTCCATAAAAAGGGTGTAGAAAACAATAAGCATAGCAACAATACAGTAATATTACAGTACTTATTCAGATACATAAGGTTAATATATAAATAATTTAATGTAATGTTTTATACACACACACTATGAATAAAAAGTTTGGAATAAAAATTGGAATTTTTTATGTTTTCTCCAGAGCAGCTATATATAAATGAACTAAATTAATTTTTAACAACAGAACTTAACTTTTTAACAACAGAAATGAAGCATCACTGAACTGACTTAAGCTGGACTGTGATGATATTCTCTTCTGGAAACAATCTGTTGCATTATTTTCCTGTTATCACTGTAAAGCTGCTCTGAAACACTCTGTGTTGTAAAAAGCTCTATATAAATAAAGGTGACTTAAGAAAAGAGTCTATTCTGCTCACCAAAGCTGCATTAAAAAACAGTAGAGCGTTGGTGCTTGCAACTCACAGGTCATGGGTTCGATTCCCGGGAAAGCAAGAACTGACAACTGATGTAAATTTGCTGTTAGTTGAAATGCAATAAGGGCAAGTTTACGCGACAACGATATGCTTCAAACAGAGAGGTTTTTCCTTTGAGTTTTCCGCGTACAGACGATCCCCATTCACACGGATCCGCGAAAACGATTAAAAGCGCTGTATTCTGCAGCCAGGCCAGTAGATGGCGATGAAACACTATAGACTGAACACTAGGGGTGTAACGATTCATTCGTTTTCTCGATGCATCGATTACAAATCCTGACGATGCATATGCATCGATCTTGAAACATGTATTTTGAACCGTGAATCGTTTATTTCGGTCAATATTCGATTTAAAATGCTAAGAATCGAAATTTGCGATTCTATAGCGATTCAGTGCTTTAAAACATATAAACATTAAAGGACTACATGTGCGAATTAATGAGGCGTTGTGCGGCGTCATCTCGCGTCCTCACAGCTCTCCTTCACATACTCGCTGCACTCTTCACCATCTCTCACTGGATTTCGCTTAAACTGAATGTACGAAGAAAACTGATGAAATAACTACAACATTAATTACACTGAAATAAGAGCGCGTGGTTTATCCATCAATCAGATGCGCGTTAAAGTTGCATTCGTAGTCGTTACTATAGCACAAGCTTAGACACCCGGAGCGTTTTCTTTCAGAAGCACAAGGAAAATGTTCAGTATAAAGAGAACAAGGAGTAGCTATTCCATGAGGAAAAGTTAGTTAAGGTTTAGTTGGGAAAGTTCATTTTAGTCTCACAATGAACGGATGTTTAATGTACCAGGAACACTTTAAGGTTGTGTCTCCATTAACACTATCCTACAAAATAGTTAGCATGATGAACTAACAATACTTTTAAAGCCTTTTTAAATCTTGGTTTACATTTCAACAGATGCTAATTTATAAGCTTTGGAAATATTTTTTATAATAATAGATTCAATAAAAACTATCATGAACTAACGTTAACAATAGACAAAATGTCGTTGTTGTTTTTTTTTTGTTCCATCTCTGACCCCCGAAGGCAGCTGTGTAATTCACACCCTGACTAAGACCCATTGGGGGAAGCATTTAAATAATCCTATGAATGCATACACAAAAATGAAGAATCGAATTAATCGAATCGCATCGAATTTTAATGTGAATCGCATTGAATCGAATCTTTCTGAATTTGCAAAAATCGTTCTTGAATCGAATCGAAAACCGATGAATTGAATCGATTCGCTGCCTACCCAAAGATTCACAGCCCTACTGAGCACGTACTGCGCGTGTGCCTGACGTCATCGTCTGCAGAGATTCGTGTTTGTGTTGTTTACACAGAGACCGTTTTCAAAACATTGTGTTTTCAGGCGCCCAAAACGCCGCTGTCGTGTAAACAAACGGCCAAGACGCATAAAAGTGTTGCGTTTTAAGGTTGAAAACTGTGTTGTGTAAACAGCAGTCGCTTTGGATAAAACATAAATGTTAATTTAATGTTGTCTGTGTGTGGCGCAGGTCGGGTGTATTATTTCAACCACATCACGAACGCGAGTCAGTGGGAGCGCCCGAGCGGGTCGGGGGCGGACGGCGCCGGCGAGCTGGAGAAGGTCCGGTGCTCGCACCTGCTGGTCAAACACAACCAGTCGCGCCGGCCCTCCTCCTGGAGAGAGGAGAACATCACGCGCGGCAAAGACGAGGCGCTGCAGCTCATCCACAGTAAGACACGCTAGCACACTAGCAGTGACGGCTGGGGGGTTTAAAGGGTACCTCACAAGAGCTAAAGTCAGTCTCTGACGTCCCAGAGTGTGTGTGTGTGTGTGTGAAGTTTCAGCTCAAAATACCCCACAGATGATTTTTTCAGCATGTTAAAGTTGTCTCTTTTTGAGGGTGAGCAAAAACGCACCGTTTTTATGTGTGTCCCTTTAAATGCAAATGAGCTTCAAGAGCTTGTGTGTGTGTGTGTGTGAGAGCAGCGTGTGTTACCTCACGCAGACAAGCTCTAAAATGTCAGAAACTGTTCTGCCTTTTGTTTAAACTGGAGTCAGACAATGACGGAGAGATTATTTGAGTTTCATTTAAAGGGACACACACACAAAACAGTGTGTTTTTGCTCACCCTCAAAAAGAGACAACTTTAACATGCTGAAAAAATCATCTGTGGGGTATTTTGAGCTGAAACTTCACACACACACACACACACACACACTCTGGGACGTCAGAGACTTGATTTACATCTTGTAAAAAGGGGCATTATAGCAGGACCCCTTTAATATACAGCTTTGTGGCTCTTTCTTTTTATTAATTAACCACTTGTAAACGTATGTTCACTGTTCTTTTTTATAAATATAAGATTTGTATTACATCTATATTCATTGAGTCAAATCAAAATTCGAATCGAAAATCAAAATCGACTACATCAAAAGTGAACAAAATCGGCACTTCCTGGAAAACTGGCATGAAATATTACGGATGAAAATGGAAGTTGCTTCAATAGGGCTCTCTTTTCCTCCATCATAAACGACTCTCAAACGCTGTCATGTTCTCTTTCTCTGTGTGTGTGTGTGTGTGTAGAGTACATTGAACAGATCAAATCTGGAGAGGAGGAGTTTGAGAGTCTGGCGTCTCAGTTCAGCGACTGCAGCTCAGCGAGGAACGGAGGAGACCTGGGTGTATTCGGCAGGGGTGAGACTCAGCGAGTTCATCTCGGCATCGGATATTAGGGATGCACAATATATCGGGCACCACATCGCTGTCGCCACATATATGCTCGTTTTTAGTGGAGAACACTAGTGCTGCCACTAACGACTAATTTTCTAACGACTAATCTTTCGACTAATTTTTCGATTAGTCGACTAATCTAAACGACTAATTAAAAAAAATTCGTGTTTATTTCGTTGTGTCCATTTTATTTTGAACTCAACTGAAGGGCCAAAACATATAATGTCACCTGTTCAAAAACATTATGTATTAACAATCTAAGCATTAAGTATCTGCATTTCCATTAGGCTATACCATATTAGTCAGAGTCCTAATCTAATCCTCTAATAACAAACATGTATGTATTACTTAAATTAGCTCTTTTTGTTCTGCCTTAAAAAATGTACAGTAAGCTAATAATGATTAATTTATGTACATTTCTGAAAAGCATAACTGATAACATCACTCTGAATAGTAAAGTAGATGCAATGCATTTTCTGTGAAAAGCGCTATACGAATAAATTGGAATTGAATTGAAAGAGTCTGGACTAGCCCACTATGAGTCGCGCTGAAAGCAGGCAGGCACGCAGTTATGTAGCTCGCGTTTACACTTGCGTGCATGGCGGGCCCGTGCCACGGTTCGCGTGAATGTGAAAGCAACACGGACTAGGGAGCGCTTGTTCAGGAAGTTAAGTAACCTGCCCATGCGTTTTAGCTGATTATGATGCATTTAGTTAAATAAAACACATGTAAGGGATGATAGTGTTGATGATTTACCTTGGATACCCGAGAGTTGAGTCTGCAGTGTATTCGCGCATTGCGCGTGCAATCAGGGCAACACATTAGGAAATACACTGTCTCCTCAAAAGAGTCTGTTTGAAAAACACAATATATTGACCCGCGTTCTGTTTTCTATCATGCGCCGTGCACGTTTGCGATGGCATAAGATGCACGCAAACTCAACAGGGTTCGAAAGAATTGAGTGTGAAACCAGACCAACGCTGCGGAGGGCGCCGGGAACAATCGCGCTCGCGCTCGGACTCGGACCGCAGCAAACGAGCCCACTGTGAAAGCTCCGTCACCTGCCTCCGCAATTTTTCATATCAAAGCAGTGAAGGTGGGCGGGAACGTGAAGGAAAATGATAGCAGATAAACCAGCAGGGCGCGCACGGCACACAGACTGGTGTGGGGAGGTGAATTACAGTGAGCTGTTTGTGACGGGAGACCAAAAATAAATAGCGGTCAATAGTAAAACGACACGTCGACTAAAAAAATTGCCGTCAACTAATTTGCATGGTCGATTACGTCGACTAAGTCGACTAATCGCGGCAGCACTAGAGAACACTTTATTTGAATGGTCCCTTTTGAACTTTCTGTTGACTATAAGTAACTCTGCAACTACATGACTACCGGTAACTCTCATTAGAGTATTAGTTGACTGCTTAATATCTGCTAACTCTCTATTGTGATGCTCCTCAACAGACATTCTGCAGCTATAAGTAACTTTACAACTACGTCAACTTATTATAATCCTACCACTCTACTGATACTCTACTAATACTCTACTGATACTACTAGTACTCTACTAGTACTCTACTAACACTCTACTAGTACTCTACTAACACTCTACAAGTACTCTACTAACACTACTAGTACTCTACTAGTACTTTACTAACACTCTACTAATACTCTACTTATACTAGTACTCTACTAACACTCTACTAATACTCTACTAGTACTCTACTAACACTACTAGTACTCTACTGATACTCTACTAGTACTCTACTAACACTACTAATACTCTACTAATACTAGTACTCTACTAACACTCTACTAGTACTCTACTAACACTACTAATATTCTACTAACACTCTACTAGTACTCTCCTGGTACTCTACTAATACTCTACTAATACTAGTACTCTACTAACACTCTACTAGTACTCTACTAACACTCTACTAGTACTCTACTAACACTCTACTAGTACTCTACTAACACTCTACTAGTACTCTACTAATACTAGTACTCTACTGGTACTCTACTAGTACTCTACTAACACTACTTACACTCTACTAGTACTCTACTGGTACTCTACTAGTACTCTACTGGTACTCTACTGGTACTCTACTAGTACTCTACTGGTACTCTACTAGTACTCTACTGGTACTCTACTAGTACTCTACTGGTACTCTACTGGTACTCTACTAGTACTCTACTAACACTCTGAGATGTCAGTGCAACGTTACTTATAGTCAACTGAATATATTTAAGAAACCATCAAAATAAAGGGAAACCTTTTAATGTTATCGGCCTGATAAGAAAATATGTCTGATACATTAAAGCTGATCAATAATGTATTATTCCCTCCAGTTGAGACGCTTCAGATTCGACTGTTCAAAATGATGGTTTTGAATTGCTTGAAATATGATTGAAATTACTTTTTTTTTTTTTTTTTTTTAAGGAAAATACAGTAATGTGCAACGTGTGTAATATCGGCTATATAACATTACAATGAGAACATTATGATTGTGTGTTTGGGACATGGATTTTAATGGTGAGACTTTTGTTTTTGTAATCAGGCTCTCAAAAATTATATAGAAATTTGTATTTAGATTTATCAGCCGATATATCGGTTATTGGCTTTCAAATATAAAGAATTATCGGTATCGGGCAAAATGTTCATATTGGTGCATCCCTATCGAATATTAATACAGTTTTCAGCCTGACATTGATCTATTGTGTCCTGTCTTAATATATATATATATATATGTGTGTGTGTGTGTCAGGTCAAATGCAGAAGCCCTTTGAAGACGTGTCGTTCGTGCTGAAGGTCGGAGACATGAGCGGCCCCGTGTTCACCGACTCCGGAGTTCACATCATCCTGAGAACCGGATAACCGCCATGCCTTCGCTCATTCACCCGCAGATAACACACACACACACATCTATCCCAGGATTCCTTATCTTAATCTGTTTTCCTGAAAAACCTCGCTTGGCTTTGTCAAAGCTGCACGTTACATCCATCCGGTGTTTCCGTGATCTTACATGTTACAGATGCGTCTCGAATCCCGGCGTTCCCGCGTCCGGCTAACCGCTCGCATGATCTGCTGTCCTGAAGCTCGGGCCAGCTCTCGCCTCGGACAGCAGATGATCGGATGTCCAAACTATGACCAATAAAATTGACCGTGTCACTAAAGAAAATGCTCCTGTTTTATTTCAAAGCATGAAAACTTATCTTTTCATAAAGCTCCTGAACAATCCAAATTAAACGCTTATTAAAAGATTAACTGTTTCATTTGTTTTACCTGCATGTCAGTAATTATTAAAGGTGCAGTGTGTAAGTTTAGCGGCATCTAGTGGTGAGGTTGTGAACTGCACCTAACAGAAGTTACGGTGGCCGACAGGAAGTGATGTCGTCTGAGACAGCGGAGAGTAGCCAGTTAAACACTGAGGTTTCTTTACAAAGATAAATTAAGAAATTAGGTTTACTTAATTATTCAGTGAAACAATGTTATTGTGAATATTATTGTGACTTGTTCATCATTGTGTCAGTGTTGGCTGACTTTAGCAGCTTCTTATCATGAAGAACAACATAGTGACGAAACGCGTTTGTCCGTTCAGGGCCACCGTAGAAACATGTGGATGATGTAAGCGGACCCGTGGTGTGTGTAGAGAGAAACGCCTCATTCTAAGCTAATAAACACATAATGGTTCATTATGCGAGGTCTTTATACTGAACACATAGTTATGTTTATGCATTTCTGTCAACAGATCCTCCTAAATATCACACAGTGCACCTTTAAATATTAGCTATTAAAAGTATAAATACTAACTTGAAATCTCAGGGGGGTTTCAGAAGATATCATCAGCTGACAAAAATGTTTAGGATTTTTTTGTTGCTTTATGCAAATGCTATAAACTGCTGTTTGTGAGCATGTTGTTGCTTTTAAGGACATGTATTGGCCTGGAGGATTTAGGAGCCTGCTGGGAATCGCCCTATTATGCAATATAACGTCACTCATGTTTGTTGTGATTTGAGTGTTATTCCTACAGATGTCGGGTAAATCCTCATGTTTGTGAAATTGTCTTTCTATATGATATCATCATGAGTGTGAGGAATGACCCTTGAGGTCACGGGGCCTTTTAAGGTCAAATCCTCTGTTTTATTATTATTAGTATTATTATTTGGGATTCCTTTGATCTGGGTGTTTGCAGAAAGCTGGTAAGTTCTTGGGAAAAGATCATTATTCTTTAGGTGGAATCCATGCGTTAATAATATGCTCTTGATTTCAAGATTATGTGGTTGTCGTATAGCAACATGTGTCAATGTGTACGGATGTTTTATTAAACCCTCTGGTGCTCTTCAGTCATTTTTGACCGAAAAACTTTACTTTTTTTTTTTTTTTTACTTCACGAAACTTGGTGAAGGGTTTGGCACTTGCTATGTGAACACAAAAAACATGGACATTATTCGAACAGGTAAAATAGTTCTGAATTAAATGAGGATCACTTGTGCTCCTCTCATTGGAAATGAATGAGAGAGTTTGCTCTAGTGGAAGCGTTTGGTACTGCAGCCGAACACACTCTCACTGAAACAACTTTTTTGTTGTTGAGAAATCAAGCTCAAATTTGGAACACCGCTCGTTTAGATTTATGGCTTTGGTTTTCTTGTAGTTTTAGAATAAAATATGTTTTTGAAAATATATATTTCATATAAAAATTGAAAATACAATTTTCAAGTTTTCATAACAATACACGTACAATTCAAACTTTTTTTTAACCTCTTCCACTTAAGCAATAATCTGCCAAGGGTTTTTAAAAAGAGATCAAACTTAAGTCTGTGCTTTAAAGCATTTAAGATTTACTACAGTTTAAGTTGGAAATTTTATTTTGGTTTATGCTCAAAACGTGAATAAATGGATAATAAATACAGCGTAAATATTATGTAGTAGCATAAAATCCCCTAAAAATACAAAAACAACAACAACCAGGAATTGAAATGTTCTCGTTTTGGAGCCTCGAGCGTTTTAGTGACTGAAGCACACACACGGTGAGTTATTCTTCAGCATTTACATTATACATCCAGAATTTTATACAATTTTACATATGAAGTTGTCTAAGTAAATCCTTCTTTTAAATATTTTTAGATAAACTGCTGAGGAGAGATTGAGACGACGGCAGTAAGTTCATTTGTTTCATTCATTGCGTCAATCACATCATTAGAGACGGTTCCACCTTGATGTCAGTGTGATGTTCATCTCTCTCTCCGTCTCCTGTAGATGAAGGTGTGTTTGGCGGCTCTTCTCCCGGCTGTATTGAGCTGTGACTGTAAATCAAGCCATTCGACTGTTCTGACGTCTACAGCTCAGGAGAAACCGTGGGATTTACTCCATCTATCCAGCAGGAGGCGTTCCTGTCTGGGTTTTTTTTTAGATGATTCTTCTCTTCATCAATCTTCAATAAGATCCTACAGTGAATGCATTTTTCTTTAAACAGAACTTATTCAGCTATTTGACAGAGCTCTGGTGGTTACGCTAAGCGGACTTTGGTCTGAAGACGCACTCTTAAAAATTAAGGCTCTTTATTGACATTGATGGTTCCTTAAGGATCTTTTAACATCCATGGGATTTTTCTATCACACAAAAGTTCTTTATAGTGGAAACGGGTTTTTTAGATAGTTAAAAATAATCTTCTCACCAAGAAAAAATGGTTAAGTGGGGGAAATAAGTGTAGTGTTTTGAGTACATCACAGATTGGTTAACACTAGTGTATCTTATCAACCGATGGTATGTTGGACAGTTTGTCGGTGAAAACAAAAGTTTTGAGCCATGAAAAGCTGCTCATCCTTTATATCGCCTTTGCACGTTTTCGTCTTAGATGTTTTCCCATGTTGCTTTGCGTAATTCCCAGTCTAACTGATTTTTACTGCTTTACTTTCACATTTTGGATTTTTCCAAAATTGCCACAAACAGACTTTGATACTAACGAGGAGCTTGAAAATCAGATATTCTTAAGACTTTGGCCTTCATCCAATCGCCTTGTACTTTATATAATGGGATGAATCGATGAAAGACGGTAGCGTGTTGTTTGGTTTTTTTGACAGATTCTTCGTCCGTCTGAGATTATAAAGCAGCCTGTACAATTGTATGTTCAAAACATGCAAAACCCATATATTCCAAACACTGCAAATTATTCCAACATGCTTCCCTGTAGAAGAGCAACCAAGGTAAGTGACCAAATCAGTGATTAGGAAAATGGAAGTGTAGGAATGATGATTCTCATCGCCTGAAGTTCTCCTATGATTATATTCAACGTATTCAATTGATCTGAAATGTCATGTTTGTGTGTTTCCCTGGTCTTTCACCTAGTAAATCCCCTTCCAATAAAACTGACTCATGTGTGTTTGACCTCTTAAGGTCACAGGCCTGTTTGGGCCTAACTCAGTTAATCTGTTATCTTTTGTTTGTGTGGTTTGAGTATTTATGGAAAGCTGGTAAATTAGTTATTGAGGAACATTCTTAATGTTCTGTTGGTGAACTTCCCGATATACGGGGTGCATTTAGAAACATGTATCTGTGCATGTCGATGGTTTATAAATCATTAACAGGAACTGGGAATTTCCATGCTTTCACCATTTTGGATGATACAATGTTGAAGAAAGGTTTTTCCAACATTGCTTCAAATGGATTTTGACACTGAGGAGGAGATGTTTAAAGGAGAGTGTATCGTCTCCAACTGGGAAACACAGACGGTGAGTTGCTGGTTTGCTCTCCAAAGCTTCTGGACATTCAGAAGTTTATATTATTTTCTATTACTAAGTGAAGAATTATTTCTATCTATTTTTTTAAGAAGCAAACGTATCTGCTGTGATCTACTGAGGACATTGAGAAGATGGCGGTAAGTTTATCTGTTTGCTTTTTGTCAGTCACATTCTTTAAGATGGGTTCCACCTTCATTTCAGACTGATATTCACCTCACTTCTCTCTTGGGCAGATGTTATTGCTGGCGGCTCTTATCCCTGTTTTATTGGGCTGTGAGTGCGATCATGTAGACAAGCCGGTCGACTGTTCTGATGTCTATAAAGCAGGACAAAAGCTCAGTGGGATTTACTCCATCTATCCAGCAGGAGACGTTCCTGTCTGGGTTTACTGTCACATGACCTCAGATGGGAAAGATGAAGACAACGGAGGATGGACGGTACGAATGTAACTTTAGATCAGCAAACACACATCAGAACACACATTATGAATCATATATCCTATATAAACCCATCACAGGTGTTTCAGAGGAGAATGGACGGCAGTGTGAATTTCTATCGGCCGTGGAATCAGTACAAGAGAGGATTCGGGAATGTGGAGAGCGAATACTGGCTGGGTAAGATGCGTCGTTTTTGTTATCTTAAAATCTAAATTTCTGAATCCACTGCAGTTTTCAGTCTTTTCTATCACACTGAAGTCTAAGGACAGTCATTTTAAGCTGTTTTGAATATTTTCATGAATAGGTAAGATTTTAAAACAGTTTCAACTTAAATCAATATTTAATGTCAACATTTACTGTATGTGGGGATAAGGCGTGTAATCAGTGGTAGGACTCTTAATGTCCGCCTAGTTTGAACTTGTTCTTCTGTCTTGGCTCAACGCTGCTTGCTAGAAACTGTTTTTTTTTGCTGAAGCTTTACAAGTGGGGTAATATTTAATATCCAATGATTTACTTGTGTGGTAATTAGGCATATAATAAACGCACACTCAGCCAGTTGTTATCTCAAAATAAGCCCCTTCAGGAAGATCAAAGACCTCTACGCTTCAGGCCGTGTCCTAATCAAGATGTCAGGGTTTATTTTGTGATAAATACCGGCTGATTGTACATATCCCATACTTGATGTTCATGTCCATTTGTGTGTGTGTGTGAACAGGACTGGAGAACATGTACCAGCTGACACGTAACAGAAAGTACATGCTGAGAGTGGATCTGGAGGACTTTGAAGGAAGGAAGGGTTTTGCTCTGTACTCGTCCTTCTCTGTGGGTTGTGAATGTGCTGGATATAAACTACAAGTTTCAGGGTTCACTGATGGAGGAGCTGGTAGGACACTTTCATTCATACTCATGAAAACTCATTCTAGTTGAGTTATTGTCCTCAATGATGCTCTTCTTCTCTGCAGGCGACTCTTTATTGGGCCATAATGGATACAATTTCTCCACCTTTGACAAAGACCAAGACAGTTCAGATACTAACTGTGCCAAACAGTATCTCGGGGCATTTTGGTACACAGCCTGTCACAATGCAAACCCAAACGGTGTGTATTTATGGGGGGAAGATCCCTCCCATTACGCCATTGGTGTTGTTTGGTCAACCTGGAAGAATTATGCTGTCAGTATGAAATCCATCAGCATGAAGATCAAACGTGTGTCTTAGAAACATTACAGTGCTTCTGAAGGGGAAACATTGGACTTTTTATCTTTTTTATGACATTTTAAGATGTTCTTTTCTCTTTCCTTTGTGTAACTGAGCAATATTTTGAAATATATGTTGGCTGTTGGTATTGCACATTTTATTTTGGTCAATTCTAATGTTTTGATTTTACTATAGTGTTACTAATATTAGGCCTTTCTTCAAAAATGTTCAGTAAACTTATACAATGAATGCCCTTTTCTTTAAATAGATCTCAAAACTAGACATATTTGACAGACCTGTGGGTTGGGTGTGGCTAAAAGGCCAGGGTTTTAGTCTGAAGTAGTGTTCGGATAACTCACAGATTGGATAACATTTCAACAGATGGTATGTTGAATACAGTTTGTCTGTGCCAAAGAAAAGTCAGGTAGTTAGAAGATATATAGAGAGCGGTGCAAACTTTCCTGAAGGTTTGTGCGGGTGAACCCCTTTAAATGACCCAAACATCTTAATTTTGGCCAGATTTAGTTTAAGATTACATCATGCCTGTTCATTTAGTTGGGTAATAATGTTTGAGGCCAGTGCAGAAGTTATGAACTGAACAGCCTATGAACAGAAGTCTAACAGTCTAGACACTCCTGGCGGGTTGGAGATACTCTTAACATCAAGACTGCTGTTTTTTGTCTCGAAGACAGTGATGACCCAAGATGAACGATCTTGTCCTCAAAACTCTTCTGGATGCTCATGTTATAGGAAACTTTTGCTCTTCTGCTGCTGCTGCTTCCCATGCAAAGACGTAACTCGCTGCTTCACTACTATAGTACGATGCATCGTTGAAGAAATCCACTAGCTTGTCACGACTGTTTCCCAAAACCATATTGCCGCAAAGTGGTCGTTCGACCATGTTGATCTATGATGTCACACACATGGTGGAGTAATTACCTTCTGTTAGAGATTGAGTTAATGCTAGATGTTTTGCTATAAATTACGGACATGGCATCCGAGGACTATTTCTGATGTTTCTCAGTTATTTTGCTTTGTTTCCAGATTCAATCATAGGCTCGTTCTTACGCACTAGAGCTCGTTCGCACATGCGCACTCTTCAAAACGATGCTTTCAATCTCTTGACAAACTAAAAGACGCAAATGACATTTGTATGTATACATAAAACATATAGATTGTACTGAATGTCAGCTTGCTTATTTTGCTCAGGATAAGGATTTATTAAGTCCACGTCATGCAAACAAGAAACTGCTTCTAACCACATGTCGAGAGCTGTCGCTCCAAACACACATCTTTGTGATGTTCTGTGTGAATTAAAGTGATTTGATATCTCATGTTTGTTGTCATTTGAGTTTTTCAGTGGTCTTATTTTTACAGCAGTAAACTGAATGATCATACACATCTTTGAAATCAGACAAGTACTCTGCTTCATATAGGATCAGGGAATCGCCGTACCGTAACATTTTGGATGTTTCCTAAATCTGAAAACAGCTGCCGGAGGGTTTTTCCAGGATTGCCACAAACGGACTTTGACACTAACATACAGAGGAGGAGCTCAAACATCAGATATTTAAAGGGTCACTTCACCCATTTGCATTAAGGTTTGTATTGTTAGAAACCCAGTCATATATTATAATGATGGTGGAATTTTGCTTGTTTTTTTTCTGAGATGGGAGAAAAAAGGATTTAAGTGTTTTACTTCCGTCCTATCGTGACGGAAATATCGTCATTTTGCGTCACGATAGGACGAAAAATAAATTTCATTGCATATTAAGAAAACTACAGCCTTTAGCTCATTATTATTCAAGGGCGTGGGACCCACTCACCCCACCGGCCTATTACAGATCAGTGGGTGGGACTAAACCTGAAGAAACTAAACTATTAATCCGCCATCTTGCTTGGAAGACAGCAAGCTAAGCTAACAAGCGCTCAAGGAGTTAGATTTACCATAATGCCTGAATTTACGACACACGATATGGAAGACGAGGATTTTGAAAATCTTTTGCTCGAAACTGATGTTCGTGGCTATTTATACGAGCCACAATATAGCGAAGAGCAGCTGAGGCTGATGGAGGAACAAGAGGCGGCGGCTCCGGCAGCGGCCGCCGCAGGAGACCAGCCCGGCGCAGACGAGAAGCCCGGGCTTGCTCGCGCTGTAGCGAATTGGTGGTGCTCGTGCTGTAACTGTGCGCCTATGGACACCGAGCTAGAGTCTGTCTGCTGCAAAGAATCTCTAAAATGCCAATTCCTTCTAGAAGAAATGTCAGAAGCAGACACGGACATGGAGTGTTGTGTTGTGAACCATCTGAGTTTCGCACCGCATATGGACAAAGGCGTCCTAGATACATATTTCCGCATCCCGAAAATTAACTGGAAACGACAGCCGAAGCCAGCAGGGAGAAATGGTTTCAAAATAAATAGTAAGAAGGAATAAATCAAGAATGAGATCGCAAATGATTTTCAAACTCAACTTTAGCTAGCGTAATGCATTCTCGTATAGGCGGGTCACGCATAGGCGGTGTTCTGGATTAGTGGGAGTGGCTTCTGGAGCTGTTCAAACGCGTTGCATTGTGGGAAATGTGGTTTACCAAACTAATGCGCTATAAAGTTACTTTCTGTCATAACTCGGTCAAAAAGGCACCAAATTTGAAAATTTTGACAGATTTCGAATACATATATGACCCACTTTCAATGAAGATCAAGGTTCCCAGGGGTGAAATGCTCCTTTGCTGTTTGTGCCATCAAAGACTGAAGAACGCAAACGGTGAGTAACTGTTTCATTCTCCAAAATTTAACATAGACAGGCAGGGCATTCAGAAGTCCTTACAATTTTTAACACATTTTTTGATAAATTGATCTTTGCTGTGAAACTGCTGAGGAGAGATTGAGTAGATGGCAGTAAGTTCATTGGTTTCCTTGTGTCAATCACATTTTTAGAGACGGTTCCACCTTGATTTCAGTGTGATGTTCATCTCTTTCTTTCTGTCTCGTGTAGATGAAGGCGTTTTTGGCGGTTCTTCTCCCTGTTGTTTTTGGCCGTGACTGTAAATTCATGCCGGTCGACTGTTCTGACATCTACAACTCAGGAGAAACAGTCAGTGGGATTTACTCCATCTATCCAGCAGGAGACGTTCCCGTCTGGGTTTACTGTCACATGACCTCAGATGGGAAAGATGAAGACAAAGGAGGATGGACGGTACGAATATAACTTTAGATCAGCAAACACACATCAGAACACACATTATGAATCATATATTCTATATAAACCCATCACAGGTGTTTCAGAGGAGAATGGACGGCAGTGTGAATTTCTATTTTCGTTGTCTTCATCTTTCCCATCTGAGGTCATGTGACAGTAAACCCAGACGGGAACGTCTCCTGCTGGATAGATGGAGTAAATCCCACTGAGCTTTTGTCCTGCTTTATAGACATCAGAACAGTCAGGAACATTACAATATTGATTCATTCATTTGAAACTCGAAAAATATCAGCTTACATTCATGTTATTTATTTTGAAATATTTAAAAACATAAAATACTGCCATAAAACACACATTAAAGAGTATATTTGGAAGAGGAAGACAAATATATAGTAAATAAATAGAAATGTAACTCTTTTTTCTTTTTCAGAATAATACATCTCATCTCTGAAGTTTTATTTTTAGACACAAGCAACTAACATTACAATGATTGTGTTTCTTTAAACATTTGATAGATTTGGCTTGTTACCCCCAAATTTGTATGTGTATTTCTACCTGTACACATTTATATACCTTTGAAACTGAATTAACTTATTTTTACATTTCAAACCTATTCATTTGAGTACTTGCCATGACTGATATGCCAACGCACTATAGAGTAAACAGGTCATGAACTAAAACATACAGTAGTTCTGCAAGTTTTATGCCCTGAGGTGTTAAAATGCAGTCAATGTGTGACGCTGCCATAGTGTTGTTGGTTTGTACAGTATGAGGCAGCGTAGAGACTCTTCCGGGTCTGGTTTACACACACACACACACACACACACACACAGAGGGACTCTGAAGACCAGCACTAACTGCGAGAGACATGATGGCATCAGCAGATAAAGGTCAGTCTAAGTTAAATAACCTAATGTGATACAGCTAGTTCAATACCATACTGAGAAATTAATCATATAATGTGCTTTCTGTTGCTGGTAGTTGACAGCATTAAACTGTAAATCAGAAAGTAAGTAATGAAGATTATCCTCATTTAGTCGCCATTTCACAACCTTTCATTTTTACTATTCAGTTTTACTGATTCATTTTATAAAATATATATTTGTATACAAGTACAGAGTATCATGATTATAATACTGTATAATGTTATCAAACTAAAGATGAGGGATTTAATCACCACCCTTAAACAAAAGGAATGTGACACAGCCTGTTAGTGGCTCAAAAACTTATTTTAGCATCAGTCACAATGTTTGTTTCATACGTCATTTTTCACAATGTTACATAACCAGAATAAATAAAAAATGAATCATCCATTATTACATTTATGACACTGTTGATATTTCTAGTGTTTACAGGGATGTAAAGTGTTGGTTGTTCATCTGTTTGCTGCAACTTGGAGAATAAAAAATTACAATGAACTTTCCTCTGTGTAATGATGATCTTACAGATGTGATGCTGCTAATAGTGAGAAGCCTGATGATCAATGAAGCCAATGTGTGAAAAACGATCAGTCCCGTATTTTAGTCTGCGTTATTCAGCGTGTTCTTCCCCAGTGTCAACAGCAGAGGACAATGTGTGTGCATTTATTGCTAGTTTGTTTATATCTCCATCTGTGTAGTTCTTTGTCATAAATGCAGTTAACATAAGTCTTGAATTGTGGGAGCAATTCAAGACAGTCTAAAATCTGGGCTTATTTATTTTATAAAAGTTCCTTTCATCTAAACGGCATTACACTTTGTGACTTTCCTATTCTTGCTATATAGTTCAGTGCAATAAAATTGCTAAAATTTGTTATAATATTTTTTTTTATAATAAAGCAAAACACACACAAATAAGCTCACGAGTGATCCTCTGCAGCCATCTACTGGTTATAGTGGTCATTTCATGTCATGTTCATGTTAAAAGTGCTTGTTTTCCAACAAGTTCCTCGTTCCTTAAAACAGATTCATTTTGCTTTGAGTTTTTTATTGTACAGACGACACCATCGTCAAAACGATCACAAGGATCCACAAAAACGAGGAGACTGTTTTCAAAAACTTGCACTTTGAAACCGGTTTTCAAAAGTTTGTGTTTTCAGGCCCCCAAAACGCTGTAGTTGTGTAAATGAACGACCAAAACGCATAAAAAGTTTAAAGTTTTTAGCTAAAGGCGGTGTCGTGTCAACAGCCCCTAAAGCATGGCACATTTCCCAT
This sequence comes from Tiaroga cobitis, assembly GCA_030578255.1. Lineage (NCBI taxonomy): Eukaryota > Metazoa > Chordata > Actinopteri > Cypriniformes > Leuciscidae > Tiaroga > Tiaroga cobitis. Next base: position 56,800,521 of record CM060591.1, read on the forward strand.
GTTATCTTCATCAATGAAAATGAAGCTCAAATTTACTGCTCAAATGGAGAGTTAAAAAAAAATAGTATTTAAAACATTACATGTTGAAAAAAATATTTACCCCCATATACCTAATCTAGAAAATTACAGTCATTTAAAGTTTTTCCATATTCTTAATGGATATTATCTAGTAATTCAAAATGATTAGCAATTAATTCAAAATTCAGAGATTGACTTGTAGAAACTATTGTTCTGTATTGTTCATGCCTACCCTAGTATACAAACAATGTTTTAAAATATATGTTTTAAATCAAACCCTATAAACCCTATGGGTTATGGGATTCTTTGGTGAACTTGAATCAACAAAATAAACTGGATAATGTATAATGTATGCAACAAAAAGTGAGCTAAAAGTAAAAACAGCACTCCAACTGATATCACGAAACTGTGATAGATACAGTAGCATCAAAGCCCGTCGACGGAGAGCCTATAAACCCTATTAAGTCCTATTGTACCGAATTGTGCTTGTAGTTCCACCAGAGTTCCACTGGGGGCGATCGCCCGAGTGCAAAATGAATGGGAGTCTATGGAGCTAGACGGCTAAATGTGTCTCTTTCACCCGATTGCTGTTGAGAAATCTCAGATTTGAATGTAGGTTTTGCAAGTCCAACATGGGTTATAGGTCATAGGTCGAAAGTTGAATGAACGAGTATTTATGTCCTTTCGAGTTCTTACAGGTTGAGTTGTTGTTGCCCATAACACGCTAGCATTCTGCTAATAGACGCTGATTGGTCAGTGAAGGACTGATTACGATTTCTTTGCATCTCCTTTCGAAAACAACATTCAAATTACTAGACAAAAAATTATATCCTGAGAAAAGTGTATTTTGAGGGGTATCGCTCCATAGACCTCCATTCATTCTGCACTCGTCCTGTGAGCGCGCCCCCATGTGGACCCAGAGTGGAACTGCAACCAGTTCAGAACCTTGGAAGTTTACTGAGAGTGGGAGTTCTCCCCATGATGTTAGTTTTCATTTAGCCAGCTGGTTGGTTGGCTAGTTTTCTAGCTAGTTAGTTTTAGCAAGTTAGCCAGTTGTAATTTGTTAGCTAGTTAGTTGGCTAGTTAACCAGCTAGAGTGTTTGCCTTGTAACTAGTTAGCTAGTTAGTTTGATAGTTAACCATCTAGCTAGCAAGAGGGGCATGATGTTAGTTAACTGTACTGAGATTCTAAGCACATCCATAGACTGTAAAAAAGTTGGACGATGCACCTTCACTCTCTTCCATTGTAGAAAAGAGAAGCCGCCAAAGTCTTAATATGCCGCTGACATCTCGGAGCCCGAGTCTGCGCAGCAGTGAGTGTGAAGTGGAGCCGCGATATCAAGGTCTCGCCCTCACTCCCGCAGAAACCGATGGTTAGTAATATTGAATTAATTACTAATTATTTTAAATAACTAGATAATATCCATTAAGATATGGAAAAACTTTTCTGCACTGGCCTTCCAACATTTAAATCACTGACAAAAACTCACCTTTTTAAAATTGCATTTAACGTTTAGCTTAGTCCGGTGTGTTTTTAGTGTTTTTAATATTTGATGTGGTTTTTGTTGCTTTTATGATTCTATGTAAAGTTTCTTTGAGTATTCAGAAAAGCGCTTACAAATCAAATGTATTATTATTATTATTATTATTATTACAGTTTACTGCAGAGCAACTCATTGTGTCGATGTGAAATATACAGTTATGGAAATGTAGAAATTAAAGTTGAAGCTCAAATCTCCTCCTGAAAATCCCGGAGAAATTCAGTTCACCCAGAGAGGCCGTCAAACACAGTCACACTCTCGTTTTTATAGAATCAAATAACTAACTAAAGACTAATTGAATTAAAACACTCACACCAGCGTGATTAAAACTACCTAAAATGACAGAAACCATATTTGGGAAAAAGTGTAATTTCATTGTTTAGTTTGTCTTACGTCATATTAGATCCGTGAAGAGGGCTTTATGATCTGCATCCAGCCACCTGGGGAAGTTGACACATTTTGGCTTCACTTTTCAGGACTTGTGTGTGACCCTCGCACGAAGGGTCGACAACATGCATTTTGTACAATAACAAAATTAACATCTCAGCACATGAGTAAATAAATGGGTCTGGTGAAATAGCTAAAAATACATGGGGGTGAAAAGCAGGCATGTTTAATCATCTAGAGCTCCAGCTAATGACATGAACTGTTTAACAGGTGACTCACATGATCTGAGGATTGTGTTACTGGGAGTCTGTGGAGCTGGAAAGAGTTCAATAGGAAATGCAATACTGGGTCGAGAGGCATTTAAAGAGAGCAGAACCAGAGAGAGTGAGAAACAGAAAGGGAGAGTAGAAGACAGAAACATCTCCGCCATCGACACTCCAGGATTCTTCAACACTCAACTGACTGATGAAGAGATGAAGAATGAAATGATGAAGAGTCTGTACCTCTGTTATCCTGGTCCTCACGTCTTCCTGCTCGTCATCAACCTGGGAAACTTTGAGGAGGAGCAGAGGAACCTAGTGGAGCAAATCCAGGAGAACTTTGGAGCTCAAGCTTTAAAGTTCACAATGATTCTGTTTATTGGAAGAGAAAAACTAACACTTAGAAAATGGAAGCTCTTTATGGATAGTAGAAAGTTTCAGAACCTCATCAATCACTGCAGAGGTAAATATCATGAGATCAACAGTAAAAGGGAGATTATTCAAACTCACATCACAAAGCTTCTAGAGAAGATTGATGAAATCGTCAAACAAAATGATGGCCAGCATTACGACATTGCCATTTACTTAAGAACTCCACTAAAGAGCAGAAAAGAAAAGATAAAACAAGAGAAAGAAACGAAAGTGCAAGAGACAAAACATGAGCAGATAGAAGTCGTGCGGGAGACGATTCACGTGCACAGTCTAAAGGAAAAGAGCACGACAACTTGTGTGACTGAAAAGAAAGATTATTTTGCAAAAATAGTGACAAAAATTGAGAGAACTGAATTTTATGAAGACAGATTCTCCAGAGGTCCACACGAGAACAGGCATGATGAAGAGGTGGCCGTAAAATCACAGAGAAACTCTTTTACAGAAACAAATACAGTCCAGAACTCAGAAAAATATTGGAAAACAAGCGGAACAGGAAAATGGGACCAGAAGAAACAACATACATCAAGAGAACAACATCCAACCCAAGAAGGTGAGAACTTGTTCTTTATTACACTTTTCCAAAATATCACGACATCTTTCTTGAAAAGTAAATTAAACATAATGTCTTATTTGTCTGCTCTAAAACTCAGTGTCACAGTCCATACAGAACAGACATATGAAACTTGGAAAGCACACCGATCTCAGGATCGTGATGGTGGGTAAAACTGGAGCTGGAAAGAGCGCGACAGGAAACACCATCCTGGGACGAAAGGAGTTTAAAGAAGAATTTTCTACTGAATCTGTGACTGAGAAATGCCAACAGCATCAGCAGACGGTAGAAGGTCGAAACATCTCAGTGATCGACACTCCAGGACTGTGTGACACATCGATCAGTGAAGATCAACTGAAGAATGAATTAGTGAAGTGTGTCTACATGTCTGTTCCTGGTCCTCATGTGTTTCTGCTGGTCATGAGACTGGACGACAGATTCACAAAGGAACAGAAACAAACAATGAAATGGATTCAGGAGAACTTTGGAGAAGAAGCTACTCGTTACACCATCCTTCTGTTCACTAGAGGAGATCAGTTAAAAACATCTATAGAGGAGTTTCTGACAAAAAACAAGCTGATTAATGATCTAGTTATAAAGTGTAAAGGCGGTTATCATGTGTTCAATAACACAGATGAAGAAAATCTATCACAGGTCACTGAACTGCTGGAGAAGATAGAGAGAATGGTGAAGGAGAATGGAGGAGAACATTACACAAATGATATATACAAGGAAGCTCAGAGGAAAATAGAGGAAGTAGAGAAGAAGACGAGAGAGGAAGAGGAGAGACGGAAGATAGAAGAAGAAGAAAAGATAAGGGATGATGAAAGAATGAGTCTGTTTACTAAGGCTAAAGGAGTGGCATTAGTGGGAACAGTGTGTGTAGGAGCAGCAGTTGCTACAGGAGCACTAAGTCCAGTTTTAATCACAGGAGCACCAGCTGCTGCACGAACACTAAGTCCAGTTTTAATCACAGGAGCAGCAGTTGCTGGAGATGCAGTACTGGCCTCAATTGCTAAAGGAGCCACACTATCTGAAGCTTTAAAGGCAGGAGTCGTAGCTGCTGGAAATGCAGCACTGGCCTCTGTTAATAGTGGAGCATCACTACCTGCTTCTTTCATTGAAAGCAAGAAATCATGTACACAACAAAATCCCCAGGATTAAATGAACTCTGCTCAAGAGTACACATGGTCCCACTCTAAAGAATGTTAAAGTAACTCTGAATCAGAGTTAAAGGTGCTCTAAGCGATCCTGGGTGACGTTACTTCTTGTTGACGTTCGAACTATTGCCAAACAAAACGGAGGCTAGCTAGACCCTCCCTCCTCCGTATCTCGTCTCCTCCCCCTCCCTTCCGTGTTTCCTGAAACAGTTGTGAACGTGCATTTCTTAAAGGGAAAGTAGCTCACGCTAATGCTGCTGCTGTAATGATGGCTCAACCAACTCCTCCATGCTCTGTGTGAGTAAATTGAATAAGTATTGTTCTTTAAAAATTTGAAGTCTTAATAAATTATACAATATTCTGTTGATAGTTATGAATTCTGTAATTTGAATCCTTTAGTAATGCAGAAGAAACTGTGTTAAAGCGTATTTATTTAGTGCTATCTTTCATGCAATAACAGACAAGGGTTAGCTTCTGCTATGAGATATAAATTATGTCTAATAAAACTTTGTTAACTGTGTCATAACTTTTTTGTGCTATCTTTCATGCAATAACATACAAAGGTTAGCTTCTGCTATGAATTATATATTATGTCTAAAAAAAAATTGAGTTTTATTATTACTTCAGTCAATGTGTAATGTCACAAAGTTAGCTAAGTGCTTTTATAAATTGCAGAACAGAATACAGAAAAAGAGAAACATTATTTGAAAACCGTTTCGCCAACGGAGGTTATAATTATAGCTTCCATACAAGGACGCAATAATAGCAAGATAACGTTAGCTTCGCGTTTTACAGTGAGCATAAACAACGGCGTCGGCGTAAACAAATTTAGTCAAAGTTGTCAATACTCTATAAATGAACATTCAAATTCATAACAAACAGTGAATGAGAAAAATCATTCACATAAATTGTCGCCCTACTAACTGTTATTCATTTGATTGATCATTTGCAATACATATTGATCGCTAGCTGCTACAAACATATGTTGTATTCACCAAAGTTAACGCTGACAGCATAGTTCTAGCTACTTATTTGGGTTTGGCGAACATGAGCGTCAACTTAGAAAAAAATAAAAAAAAAGAATTTATCGTTACCCACCTGTCCAGCAAAAACAGAGCAACCTGGTTGTCGGACTGGAAGCCCTTCTGCCGGCGGAGTTCTCGCCATCTTTCGAAAGCTTTACCAATGTAAATTCGGTACTTCGCGCGTACTTTATCCCTTTCCCTCTTCTTTGTGAGTAGATCATCAGAACGTCGTCCCTTTGGTCGTTTGTCGGCCATTATTCAAACTTCCCTCTTACAGATTCTCTCTCCTTCACACACCCCTTCATGTGCACGCGCACATCACCAGACACCCCAGACCCACCCTCAAATACTTCTTGCCATTGATTGGCTAGAACACTGTTTGTTATGTTTCGTAGAGCGGGTCGCTAGAGTTTGTTTTGGTTGCCGTTTGTGGAGCCTGTGGTGTCTACAGAGACCACGTTTTTTTACAGTGTGTTCAGGGGACAGGCAGCTAGCGGATAGTGAGGAGATGTTTGCTGTATGTGACAAAAAATGTTTTGGCCTAAAAAACGCGTGACATCGCTTAGAGCACCTTTAAAGTTAATGAGATAATTAAGGGACTAGCTAAGTGATGATTGAGCATTAGTGATGAACACCTAGTGTTAACAAGCAGAATCACTGAAGAAAAGAGAAACACAAGAACTACAACTGACTTCCAGCCACAGTCTTAGATGAAATCCACTGAAGATAAAAGAAGACATTAAATCTCTGAAGATCTCAGCAGAGGAGGATTAAACAACTCCACAAACAGCATTACCAGCTTCACTTATTACTAACCAGACTGACTTTATTTCTATTCTCATTGAGAATTAAAAGAGTTTTTTTTTGTTGATGTTTTATTAAAAATAATAGTTTGGGTTTAGTCACCATTATGGTGATCAGTTTTTCCTTTTGTTGGGTAGTTTTTAGACTTTTAACAGTGTTTTTCTCTGGTTGTTGTATCTGTTTGTTTTGGCAAGAAAAGCAAGAGAAAAAGTGATCCGATGATATTGACTACTTGATAAAAATATAATCATCATATAAGCCTTAATTGTCAAACTTCTTTGGGGCCGTCATCTTGTTCCGTGTCCGACTCCGGTTCAAACTGATATGGTTGCACAGATGTGTCCTCAGAGACTCCCACTGCCATTCTTTCTCCAAAATATACCCTCAACAGTTGTCAAGGCAACACTCCACGTGTGTTGTGTCAAAATACCCCACAGAACAGAGGGGCGGAGTCAGCAAAGCTCATTATCATTTAAAGACACATCCACTTAAATGGCGTGTGAAACCAGAGCTGATTTTGACCAGTTAAAATTAGTGTTTTCTTACAGTACTAATGAAAATTTTGTATTAAATATATTGCATATTGCAATAAGTATATTTTGACCCTAAATAATCATATTAACTTGTATAAAAATGGCATTATATGACCCCTTTAACCCTAGTGGTTAATTTAAATGTTTCCCAAACAAGAAAACCTGGATTCCCGGCAGTTGAATGGTGAATTGGCCGGTATTATTTTCTTTAAATTAAAATTGAAGTAAATTATCTTTTTTTCCCTATAGCCTACCACTTACACAATACTTGTACTAAAATACTCAATTAAACAATCCTTATTTATAGTTTCCCAGAAATCAGTACCTTGTTGAATGAATTAGCTTGCCAAACTCCAAAGAAATACCAGAATACAAATGTTAAGGATAAAAACATAAATTTTTTTAAGGATTTTTACATTAATGTAATAACCCCCTTTAAAAGAAAAACAAGGAACCCCCTTTTTTATATGAAGATAGATAAACACGTATACCCAATGATATGTAAATTACTTATGGCGCTTTTCCATTACCAGTACCAGCTCGACTCGACTCGACTCGACTCGTCTCGCCTTGGCTCGCCTCGACTCGGCTCGCTTTTCGCTCCGTTTTCCATTGCAGAAAGTACCGCCACAAATAGTACCCGGTCGTCATAGCGACACCTTTCGTTCCTCGTTGCCCCATCAAGCTCTCGCTGGATCCTCTCTTCGGCAACCAAACAAAGGAATGTCTGCACCTCCTCGTTTGACCACGGCGTATTCTTCCGAGTTGCCATAATAATAGTAGTACGTTTAGTAACTATCTCTGGCCAAACTATTTAAAAATGGCGGGGTTATTTATTCTGGATACTCCATCTGGCGCGTGCAATGATGACGCAGATTCTCTGTGACCAATCAGCAGTCGGCATTGTTTTCACGTCACATTTTAGTATCGCCTTAGCTCGCTTAGAACCTCGCCGGAGGTGGTACGAAAAAAAGTACCCGAAAGCAGGTACAGGTACAACTTTTACACAGTGGAAAAGCAAACAAAGCCGAGTCGAGTCGAGCCGAGGCGAGCCGAGGCGAGCTGGTACTGTGTAGTGGAAAAGCGCCATTAGTCTCTTAGTAATCAACTTCCCTGTCTCAGAATTGTTCGTTTTCTTTTTTTCACTTGCATTTTTTTACTTTTTTCCCTTTCTCCTGAAACGTGCAAAGCAATAAGGAAAATAAAACAATATTTCCTTCAAAACAAATTAAACACACTTGAAGATTCACAACATAAGTTTTTTTTCCTTTCAGTATGCAAATTAGTTGCGAGTCAGTGACGCAGTGAAATATACACGAGTCAGTGACACAGTCAAATATACGGTCGTTTGTTATTGTTGGGGCCCAGTTTGTTGGTGTACATTTACAGCTGACGAATTCAATGTAGGCATACTTACATTCAACACTCCCGAAAATGAGTTCACTTACGTCCATCCAAAAAATAAAATAAACCAAGCGTTGTTTCTCTACACTTTGGGCCTTATATTACATAGAATATATGAAGTCTCCAAAATGACGCTCATCTAACACAAGCAGTCAAATTTGCCTACCGTCTGCTCATGCCATGTGCGATGCTCCTCCCCCTTCACGTAACTCATGTTATGACGCAAACGAATCATGCTCAACGAAAACCATGGTGACCATAGTCACACAAACGAAACCATAGTGACTAACTATTATAGACATGACAGAAATAACTAAACAGAACATGATTTAGACCATGTATTCATCATCACATATTTAATCCATTTAAGACCTCGTGCTCAGGCATCTCAGGCAGTTGGGTCTTCAGGTCAACTGGGAAAAGAGCAAACTCTCCCCTGTGCAGAGTATCTCTTTTCTCGGGATGGATTTGGATTCGGTCGCACAGACAGCGTGCCTCACAGAGCAGCGCGCTCATTCGGTGTTGAACTGCTTGAACACGTTCATACATACAGAGGTTTCTGGGGCATATGGCAGTGGCAGCAGCGGTAACCCCGCTCGGCCTGCTTCATATGAGACCGCTTCAGCACTGGCTTCACGGCCGAGTCCTGAGATACAGGCATGCAGTGTTAGGGGTGTGGACGGACCCCCAACTACATTGGCACATCAATTGCCTCGCGTTGTTAGTAGTACATCTCGTTTGATAAGGCATCTACAGGGCAGGCACGTGCTGGCACTGGGGGGCTGGCACGTCACGACAGTCCCCCCCTGGCCCATTCCTCTGAGGAAGGATCTTCTGACTCAGAGATGGGGCACCCTATGGCACCCGCATCCAGACCTCTGGAAACTCCATGTCTGGTCCCTGGATGGGACGCGGAGGTTCAAGGTGACTTACCCCCAAAGATACTTAACACCATCACTTCAGTACGGGCGCCGTCCACGAGACGTGTTTCCCGCCCTGAAGTGGAACCTGTTGGTTCTCGCCGAGAAGACCCCCGAAGATGTTCAATAGGGTCTGTGCTTTCCTTCTTGCAGCAAGGGTTGGAGCGAAGGTTGTCTCCCTCCACTTTCAAAGTACATGCTGCAGCTATTTTAGCATATCACGACCACATATATGGCAAAACAGTTGGAAAGCACGACCTGGTCGTCAGGTTTCTTAGAGGGGTGAGACGATTAAATCCTCCTCGACCCCCCTCCATACCCTCTTGGGACCTTTTCCTGGTGCTTCGGGCACTTCAGGATGCTCCCTTTGAGCCTTTGCAGACAGTAGACTTAAAGCTTCTTTCCATGAAGACTTTGCTGCTGGTTGCACTGGCCTCTGTCAAGAGGGTAGGGGACCTGCAGGCATTTTTGGTCAACGAATCGTGCCTAGAGTTCGGGCCGGGTGACACCCACGTAGTACTAAGACCCCGGGCTGGCTTTGTGCCCAAGGTTCCTACCACTCCCTTCAGGGACCAGGTAGTGAACCTGCAAGCGCTGCCCCTGGAGGAGACAGACCCAGTCCTGGCTTTGCTTTGTCCCGTTCGCGCTCTGCGTATGTACGTGGACAGAACTCAAAGCATCAGGACCTCAGACCAGCTCTTTGTCTGTTACGGAGGCCAGCAGAAGGGAAAGGCTGTCTCCAAGCAGAGGATGGCCCACTGGATAGTGGATGCCATTGCTTTGGCTTACCAAGCACAAGGCGTGCCCTGCCCTCTCAGGTTACATGCACACTCCACGAGAGGCGTTCGCTAGATATTATAGCCTACGTGTAGAGCCGGTCTCCTCCCGTGTTCTCACCCTAAACGGGTAGAAGCACCGAGAGGCCCGGCTCTGTCGGCTTGCTGCACCCTACTGTGCACCCTTATTGCTCCAGAGTAAAAACCTGTTGAGTCCTCCAAAACCCCTCGGCCCGGACAAGGCGGAGTGTCGGGCACCAGGCACTTATCTGCTGAATCCTTGAGAACCGGATCTGGGCTGGGTTCCATATGTGTGACCCTACGGGAATCCCATATGTCTATATTCTCCACGGCTGCTCCTAACGGAAGCCTGTGTCTTTCCCTTGGGCTAAGTCTCCCACTATCTCATATGTAGTACAGCCTTCGGGCTAGTCCATATGTATTCCCACAAGTAAGTGGCTTCCGCAGCGTCCTACTTCCTAACTGAAGGGCACGCTTCCTAGTGTTAGCCAATAATCTCACTGTATGGGTTATTACGGAACAACAGTGACAGATACACTCTGTGTAAGCCTCCTCCTATCGTCCTTCCAGGCAAGGTGTAGTTGCTTGCACAGGGCACTGGATGGGGTGCAGCAGCTGTGGTGCTTTGGTAGGGATTCCTATTCGTCGGTCTCTACGAGGCGTCGACTGACCAACTGAAGAGGAACGTCTCGGTTACATATGGTAACCCTCGTTCCCTGAAGGAGGGGACGGAGGAGACGCCTCGTCCCGTCGCCACAACTGCTGCCGCCCGCAGGGACGGACAGCTTTTCAGGCTTGGCTCCTCAGCAAAAAACTAGAGTGCAATCATTACCAGCTGCGTTAAATACCCGCGCTGCGAGGCTGTGCAGCTGATGCAAATGATTGCACGCCACTGTGCATTGGCTTGTTTAGTTTCACTCGAAGTAGATTGGCCTCTCTAGCGAGATTCCTATTCGTCGGTCTCGAGGCGTCTCCGTTCCCTCCTTCAGGGAACGAGGGTTACCATATGTAACCGAGACGGTTTCTCTTCATGGGTTCGACATTTCATTTGGTAACATTAAGCAGTTTTGACTTACACACTGTTTAATGTTCACGTTATTTAATTTTTTTTTCATTTTACAATTTTCTATCACTTGTTTCAGCTTCTTCTTCTCCTGTGTTTTGATCTGGAGATTCTGTCTTAGAAGATGTGTCATAGCGCATCCTACTGTATAACACTGGAAACATGGATAGCTGGAAAATTCAGTCAATGGTGGGGAAAGAGTAAAGTAGAATTAAAGTTAAAAAAAAGTAAAGACTAGCTTACATAAAAATTCCGATACGCAGAATTAGAAACATATCTGTTTTATATCAATATTCTAATCAATATTTTCAAACAATGTAAGTTTCACAAGACTATATATGAAAAACTATGTAAAAAATGTATATTTAATAGGCTACTCGATCAAAAGAGTTAACAACTACAAGCCAAGTATTCTTTGAATACTTAATTATACTTTTAAGTATATCTCGATCAAAAGATTGAGCACAAGTACAGGCCGGATATACTTTTCTCTCAGTATAAGTGTACACTTAAGTGTAATTTTAAAAAGTGTAATTTTTCTGAGAAGTATATTTTTGAGAAGTATATAAAATATAGACTGAAAGTATACTTTCTTATTTTTAGTTTAAAAGAAGTATACTAATAGAACACTTGAATAAACTTCTTTTAGTAAGGGGAGACACCACCCAAAAAGGAGAACAGAATTTAAGTTTTCAATACCTTAAATCTGTACTCCCATTGAAGTACCGATCGGCAGGGATTACAGCCTCGGGCATGTATGATTTATCTTGGTAAATGTAGGGTGCCAAAAAAAAAAAAAAAAAAAAAGGATTTTAGTGGGTGTTTTTTTTTTGTGATTTTGAGAAGAATATTCTCATCTCATAGTCTGCTTATCTACAGTTTGCACTTGTTCCTTATTCAGAGTTTCTGGTGTTTGTTGAGGAAATAAACACATCGACATGCAAGTGTTGATTTATTTTAATTGTAAATGCAAAGAGCTGACCAAAAAATACAGACAATTTTACTGGTTTACACAGTTGCCTGGTTAAGAAAGGAAAGCAAAGCCTTGTTATATAGCAGATGTTTGCTTCTGTAAAACACTAGTGTTTCTAAGACACACGTTTGATCTTCATGCTGATGGATTTCATACTAACAACATAATTCTTCCAGCTTGACCAAACAACACCAATGCCGAAATGGGTGTCCTCTTCTCCCCATAAATACACACCGTTGGGGTTTGCATTGTGACAAAATTTGTACCAAAATGCCCCGAGATACTGTTTGGCACAGTTATTTCCATAGGAGTCTTGGTCGTTATCAAAGGTGGAGAACTTCTGATCATTATGGCCCGATAAAGAGTCGCCTGCAGAGAAGAAGAGCATCATTGAGGACAATAACTTAATGGAAATGTGTTTTCATGAGTATGTATGAAAGTGTCCTACCGGCTCCTCCATCAGTGAACCCTGAAACATGCAGTTTATACCCGTCAGATTCAGGACCCACAGAGAAGGACGAGTACAGAGCAAACACTTTATTTCCTTCAAAGTCCTCCAGATCCACTCTCAGCATGTACTTTCTGTTACGTGTCAGCTGGTACATGTTCTCCAGCCCTGTTCACACACACACATCAAGAACATGTTCAGCCAAACACTGGACATTCTACTGCGATAAAAATAACATTTTAAATGTTTATTTATTATCATTCCAGCCATAATATACAGTAGCTTCAAAACACATTTGGCTTCTTTTGGATACTTAAGTTTTATGATTTAGTGATTTTCCCGCAACTGCTCTTGAGGTGAATTGTAATGGACGTATGAAGTAATTTCATACGGGTGTATGTCGGATATGTGACTGTAGAAAGCGACCGACGAAGCAGATGATGAAATGCTGTCTTTAATAACAAACTCAGGAAGAACCGTCACATACACGTTAAACACCAACAATAACCGACAAAGGACTGAACAGAAAAGGGAGAATAAATACACAGTAAACGAGGACACTAAACAGGAACAGCTGGACAAGGATTTAATAATTAGAAACCATAGTGACTAACTATTACAGACATGACAGAAACAACTAAACAGAACATGATTTAGACAGTGTATTTCATCATCACATATTTAACCCACAAAGTTTCACAAACAAAATTGGCCAAAACTTTATATATTATCTAAATATTTATTGTATGTATTTTAAACCTAACAAACTTCATTATGTCAAATGTTTTGATTGTATATGTGTAGAATAGATTTTCATTGTGACTTAAGTGTCCTAAAGCTTTTAAGTTTTGACGCCACACTTAATTGCTTGTGAGATCTTACCCAGCCAGTATTCGCCCTCGGTTGCCCCGAATCCTCTCTTGTACTCTTTGTGTTGTGACGACTGAGGCAGAGACGTTCAGATCACTGAATCTTGTGTGCAATCGCTCTGAGTCCTTTATTTAGAACAGTGGTTCCCAACCTCTTTTTGTCTCAGACCCCGTTTTTCCCAAGAAAATATTTTAGGGCCCCCCTTCACATTTAATGATATTATCGCTCTTGTAAGCTTGCAGCAAGGATGACAAAATATGGTTTTTTTCAAACAAACGGTATGTTTATGCACAAATAATAGCCTATAATATTGAAAATACAATAACAAAAACATCAGTAGGCCCTTTGTAATTTAAAAATGTAAGCCTAGGAGAAGCCTATAAATTGGCCCTAATATTTGAAATGCAAAAACAAAAATATTCACACTGGTGTGTAGGTAAAAAAAAAAAAAAGAAAGAATATAGGCTATTACTAAATGACTGTTGTCTGGGCCCTCAATACTTGTAAGCTATTTGTGAGGCTTTATCAATGTGAGGCTTTATTTTTTACGCTTTTGGCGCTATAGCAAGCGATAATAAACTTGCATTTATTAATAGAATAATGCGTCTTTCGGAAGAACATTGTAGCCGGAACTACTTCTCTCTGTGTACGTCTATGACGAGTCACGCAGGTACTGGGCTACTCCGCAGCGGCAGCGATCCGAACCAGTGTAAAATAGTCCCAATGTAAACACTTATTATTACAGGTGTACCATAGTGGTTCAGGATAAGACAAAAACACGGATTGGAAAATGGATTCATGATGAACTCGCTCATAATATACATTTTGTACATTTTGAACAGAAAAAAGTTAAGGACTTGTATTTAATGCTCATTGGTCAAACCTTTCAAAATATGACACGACCCCCCACAGAGCTCGCTGACGCCCCCTTGTGGGCCGCGACCCCCCTGTTGGGAACCGATGATTTAGACCATTTACAGTTTTCTCAACCCAACCTTTATCAGGGTGAAACCATCTTTTAAACTCTATTTGAATTAGTCTTGTATTGTGCAATGATGTTGAAATATCAACCGTGATGCAAGTGTTGATGCACGAAAATCATCAGTTGGTCCTTTTGACTGATTTGCAATGTTCTTTAAATAATCTGTTTAACTTTGAGTCTGATGTTTTAATGTTTTCTTAAACGCCAATTAAATTGAACTGTATTGTGGGAGAAAGGGGTGAAAGAGTATAAAAATCGAGTGACTCTAGACCGTTTAATCTGTACTAAACACAGCTCATTATTTCCATTCGGGACGAAACAAAGGATTAGCTTAGGCGACTGTCACTCTCTCGCAACCATGGCAACCACCCTTTTGCCACACAGGACCTGCCCACTTGTGCGTATCCAGATCATACCTGTTCACATGCCCTTGTTTGAGCTTGAAGATGCAAAACTCGACGCAGGTCCTCTTGTCCAAGAAGTGCTCCTCGCCCTGCACTTCGACCACCCCGTCCTCGGCCTCTACTTCCTCGGACCCTAGTTGCACGACCTCCTCTGCTTCGCCCTCGACCCCGGATCTGTCCTCGAGCTGACGATGCGGTAACATGACATCATGACTTTTGCGTAAACATACACGCCACTTTCAAGTCAAGTGGCGTGTTATCTATACGCATTTTGAGCTATCCGCGTGTATGCGTGTATGCGTGTTTGTACGCGCCGTTAAATGTCCGAGCGAAACGAAGCAAAATGTAGATCTACATCTGGGGAGCGATATATTTTTTTCCTAGGATGGCAGGGGAAGACTCATAAATGCTATTAACCCCACTGTCCTCATCAGAGTCAACAATGCTTTCATCATGGAAACGCTTACATGCCGAACACCATGCTATGAATCTTACACGAAATTCATCTTCATCACAGTGTAAATGATGACAATGGAAAAACGTGTATCATGCAACCTGTTTTTAGCTTTGCCTTATCGATAACTCGTTAGCGAATCAATAAATATATATTTTAAACTTTACCAATAGCTTGATAGTGAGTACTAAAATACATCTTAATTGTTTATCTTCATAATGATAAAATTAGATTTTTTTATTACATGTGATTCTGACATGATGTCACTACATGCACTGCGCTCCTTCCTCTCCGCTCGTCTCAGGTAAATAATGCGTCTTCAGCTCAGAGGTCGGAGTCGCGCGTTCATGTGTTTTGGAGGCGTGGCTTTGGAAGGAGCCCAGAAGGGAGGGGGTGGAGTGAATGGAAATAATGAGCTGTCTTTAAAACAGTCGTGAGAGGTCTACAGACACTCGATTTTTATACTTTCTTTTTCAGAGTACTTACATTTTAATTATGCATTGATATATACAGAAAGTTTAAACAAATTTTGAAAAAATTTTTTTTTATAAAATTTCTACCTACAATACCTTTAACATCCATGGAATATTTATATAAGGAATAAGTTTTTTCACACTAAGAAAAAATGGTTCTTTTTCAAAATTTAGCACTGAAAGAGTCTTTCTTTGGGGAACCAAAAATGGACCTTCTGGCATCATTTTTAAAAACAAACCAATTCTCCGCCTCGTCGCCGACCAGCCCAACCTGGGAAATTGGGGAGACCAGGAACCAAACCTTGTCTGCATCCGCCATATCAACCAGGCTGAGCCAACGATGGCGCTGTGCTTCCGACCTCACCCTCTTGGGCACGAGTGTCGTGGCACCACCCATCACACACGGCACCCGGGGGTGGGGCATGGTAATGGGGACTCGCGCTTCGCGGACGAAGGCGAGTCTCGATCTCAACACCGCGACAGTCATATTCCCGCAATGGGAAAATGAACCGTCCACAAAAGCTGCTTCAGCGTGCTGTAAGTCCAAACACGTGATGCAACAATTGTGACCGTCAGAGAGGAAAAGGGAACGGCCGCATCCAGAAACGCACAGGTGGAAGGACATCTTGAAAAAAACGCAAACGCACCCGTGTTGCTCTTCAGGAAATAGGACCCATCACCAGTGCCGGAGCACACAGGGGAATGACCGCAGCAACACTGAACAGTGAACTGAAACAGTAAAGCACTCACTTTTCCGCCCTCTAACCAGCCGTCAACACACACAAACCTTTAGAAATTTGTTGCTGTTAAAACAGCAGTTGAGAGCTCAAAGCTCGCGATCACCGCTGCACTCGCGCTGTAGAAACCACCAGCACTGGGAGAGTCTTCCAGAAGAACACGACACACTCGCTCGTTGTACACAACAGCACTCTTCAAATACATCAAACGATCGGCTCCGAAGCGAAAGCCAACTAGTGCGTGCATCCACTTCCGTATTTATACCCGTGCCGCAGGGGCGGAGTGTGTGATGTCATCACGCATGCCAATTCCCATTGGCTCGTTCAATAGTACTCGAAGATGATTGGCTCCCTGGCATGATCCCCATTCAGTCGACATCGACGTCGACTACGTCTGACGTTCTCGACTGAAAGGGAACTTCTGTTCATTATGGTGGGACAGAGAGTCGCCTGCAGAGAAGAGGAGCATCATTGAGGACATTAACATCATATTTAGGTGAAGAATATTTCAGTGATATTACAAAAACTTGCGCACTTAAGTATGAATGAATGAAAGTGAACCCAGAAACATGCAGCTGATATCCGTCACAATCCACAGAGAAGGACGAGTACAGAGCAAAACCCTTCCTTCCTTCAAAGTCCTCCAGATCCACTCTCAGCATGTACTTTCTCTTACGTGTCAGCTGGTACATGTTCTCCAGTCCTGTTCACACACACACACACACACTTTGTTGTATTATTTTCATGTTATCACTGTTAAGCTGCTTTGATACAATCTGTATTGTAAAAAGCGCTATATAAATAAAGGTGACTTGACTTGACTTGACACACACATGAAAAACATGTTCAACCAGACACTGGTACTTTCTGCTTGAATCCATCAGGAACAGACACAACAGACGCCGTGAAAACAGAGAGCAGAGCCGCGACGAACACCGTCATCTGGAGAGACACGGCTGATCAAGATCCTCATTTACAATAAAAGTAAAAACAGTCGCTGTAAATGTGAATGAACTTACCGCCATCGTCTCAGTATCTTCTCAGCTGATCACTGCAGATTATAATCAATGTTTTATTTTTAAATCTGGAAGAAATCAAACCAAAAAAATCATCAGATTATTGTTGTTTGTGGTCATTTTTCTGAGTTACACTGTTGTAGAAATGTCTTAATATTCTGTGAGGTAAAGGATGAAGAATGAAACAGTAGTTCGGTATTTATGTAATTAAAATATGTATTATGTATTAAATTATGTAATTAATTAAATAAACTACAGCTAGTTCAAAACGCCGCAGCTCGAGTTCTTACCAGAACCAGGAAATATGACCATATTAGCCCGGTTCTGTCAACACTGCATTGGCTCCCTATTAAACATCGTATACATTTTAAAATATTGTTGATTACCTACAAAGCACTAAATGGTTTAGCTCCGCAGTATTTGAGCGAGCTCTTAACGTATTATAGTCCTTCACGTCTATTGCGATCTCTAAACTCCGGCCAGTTGATAATTCCTAGAATATCTAAATCGACTGCAGGCGGTAGATCCTTTTCCTATTTAGCACCAAAACTTTGGAACAGTCTTCCTACCATTGTCCGGGAAGCAGACACACTCTGTCAGTTCAAAGCTAGACTAAAAACACATCTCTTTGACCTAGCATACACATAACACACTATAGACTTCTATAATTCAATGTTAGGCTGCATAGATTAGGTCAGCCGGAACTGGGAACACTTCCCTTAAATCTTGATGTACTCGCTACATCATAAGAAGAATGGCATCTACGCTAATATTAGTGTCTTTGTTTATCCCGAGGTTTTCCCGCAGCCTGCCGGATCCAGGCCGTGTCCAGATCTGAGGAAGGAGATCCGCCTGGACCCGATGACAATGCAGTGCTGAAGTGTCCACTATCCTCTCCCTATGGAGGATCCCTTTCCCACTCTACAGATGAAGCGTTGTGAATTCCGGCTCGCGTACCCCGAAGTGATAAAATAAAACAAAATTCTGTATCAAAATTTATAGGCAAGAAAAGTAGTTTGTTTAGGCTGGGTTGTATGAATTATAAACCTGCGCACATATTTTAAAAGCACATAACTATAGAATCAATTCTGAATGAGCATGTGAACGCCGTCAGCGTTAATCACAGGTTCGCGTTTAAAAGTCTGATCATTTCGACGGAGGTGAATCAATCAAAGTTAACTTTAGCTGGAAATAACATTATTCAAGAACCGCTATAATGCAAAACAATCTGTTACCTTAAATTATATGTTTATCTCTGTAAAGCTGCTTTGAAACAATCCATTGTTAAAAGCGATATATAAATGAAGATGACTTGACTTGACTACTGAAATATATTCCAAATATGGGTTGTATGAATGGGTTGTATGAATTACAAACCTGCGCACATATTTTCAAAAGCACATAACTATAGAATCAATTCTGAATGCTGTAATAGAAATTTTACATTTAGATGTGTTTTTACTTTTTAGATGTGTTCTTTTATCTTTTAGATGTGTGCAACTTTTGATTAACGTTGAAGATTTATGTACTCATATATATTTAAAGGAAGATGTTTATAGTATTAAAGGACATTATTAAAGATATAACCAAGCTGATAGAAATGCATAAGTTAAGATATGCTTCTGGAACAACATGTCTGTCACGTAGTCTGAGGGGTCTGTTTTATCTCAAGTGTGAAATGTATGTGGGTAGTTTTCGGACAGAAATAAATATAGGCAAAGAGTGTGATGTCAAGTTGACAGGAAACTTTAAACTTAGATGGTCTGTCTAGACAAATTTATGTCCAACAAGAGATCTTGAACAAACACGTTTCCTTTTAAGGCAACAAAGGCAATCTTCTGAAACAGCCTACACAGGATGTGTTTAGGGTATATAACTTGGCGAAAAGGACCAGCCTCTTCGCCCTTCTCATATCAGACTCTGTCTGTGTGTGAACTGCCTTTCTTGCAAGAAATAAATACTTATACTTATAACTTTCGAGATCTCCAGTTGTCCTTCAATAATTATTTAAAGTTATTTAAAGTCGATAAAGAATTTCCACGACAATGCGCATGTGAACGCCGTCAGCGTTAATCACAGGTTCGCGTTTAAAGTCTGTTTAGAGAGAACGGCGTCGTCTTAGTGGCCCCTAATTTAATAACAAATGATCATTTCAATGGAGGTGAATCAATCAAAACTAACTTAAGCTGGAAATAACATTATTCAAGAACCGCTATAAAGCCAAAACAATCTGTTACCTTAAATTATATGTTTATCTCTGTAAAGCTGCTTTGGAACAATCCATTGTTAAAAGCGCTATATAAATGAAGATGACTTGACTGATTAATGGAATGGACCACCGGAGGAAAATAGGGGAGGGTCATGTCTTTTTATTCTTTGTTGAGGGGAGGGTCACCCAACTTTTTTTAGTCTAGGGGGAGGGTCACCCAACTTTTGTAATCATGAAAACAGCAACATTTCAAAGTGGCTTGTTTGGTGCATATTTTTCCATGTAGCTCTCCCAGTCTCGGCCCCCCATCGCTAGCAGATTGGTCTGACCCAACAAGAATCAGACGCGTAAGATCCAGTTTGGCGCTGTTTGACAGTCACATGATTAACCCCGGAAGTATTGAGAGTAGCGCCAGAGAGGAGAGTGAGTGGCGGGTGAGAACAGCGAACTTTTAAGCTCCCGTCTATTATTCTACAGCTGGTCTACCAGGCGAACACGGTTATAATTATCGAGCTATCTTATTAAGCACTGTTAAATTTTGTTTACAAGAAAATGTGAAACACATTGTATTGTTATGCATTAGAAATAAGAGTATATGAATGTTGCTTTGGGTGCTTTGTGCTTGAAACTGTTTTGTTTATCTTCTAGTTGTCACGGTGTTCCATGATACTTCAGAGAAGAATAAATGTGAATGTGAACATCAGTAAGAAGCATGGACTCATTTATGACCAGTGTAGTTACACGCACCTCCCCTAACATATCTCTTCAAAAGCAGAATGTAGAGACATTAAATCATCCACAATCAAAAATCGTGATATTGCATAAGCACAAGTATAAAACGACTGTTATCATGTCTGAAAACAAACACAAGTAACGGACTTTACAAAACTGTATCGCATGCGTGCTACAGTGGTACATTTATTCATCGCACAGACCAATCTTTTCGTAGATATAAGTCGCACTGTACAGCCCTGAACGTTTGGTGTAGGTTTACTAGGCATCGAGATATCGGAACATCTTTGCCAAGCGCAAACCAGTACAGAAGTAATCAATAAAATATCGGGGAGGGTCATGCCTTTTTTCACAATCATTTTGGAGGGATATAGAAAAATGTATTGCTGGCGAAGGGAGGGTCAAGTCTATTTTGACTATAAATCTCAAAACTCCTCCGGTGGCCCCTTAAATAAAAAACGAACAGTCCCTAACTCACCGTTTGTGTTGTGCCTTGTGTTGTTCAGTCACTCTTTATATCTGTTAGATTCTTACGCCCCTCCTTTGTGTTACAGAAGAAATTTCACGAGTTCACACTTACATATAATTAGAGTGGATAAGATTTAATGCGTATTTGGCGTGCTGTCCGGGGGGAGTTAGGCCCGAACCCAGAGTACTCCCCCCATGTATGTGTTTAGGACTGGAAGTGTGGAGAAGGGGCGGTGGAGGGATGCTGCTAAACTATCAATGGAGTGAGGTGAGATTGCTGAATCTATATATACCTCTTATCATTGATTGCTGAGTGCACTCCACTCGTGTTAATTAACTGAACGTGCTCCTCCCGAACTTTGTTAATAAAACATCATTTATATTGCAAACCCTTGATTCTCGACACATAGCGTGTGTTAATGAAAGCTAACGTGCCGCCTGTTTCTTTTATTATTTATTAAATTGTTGTTTGCCTTTATTTTGACAGGATAGTGAAGAAGCAGCGGGAGAGCACAGCATCAACGCACCTCTGACAGAATGCCAATTTAATCCGAGTTCAATGATCATAGAAACATTGTTGAGTCACTCGCATCTTCAACTGACCTTTTATCAGTAAGAGCATCTGTCATTCCTGTCATTCTAGCACGGCACAATGTTGAAATACTAACTGGTGATAAGTTACATGGTTAGCAGAATACTGTAAATATCATTTAGTTATTTTGTAAATATCACAATAATAAATGTCTGTGCGACATACCAAAATAAATGCCTAAAAATCCAACAGTTCGACTTGTCTAAAATTTACATCTATTACATTTTTTTCATGGAGATTTTTCAATGGAGAAATTATACTCATCAGTTTTAATAATTAAAATTATTACTTATTTCACACGGCCATAACAAGCTACATTGACACATAATGCATTCATTACAGGAGTTTATTGAAGTTTATTGTTGATTTGTTTCAATGGTAAAATTAAAGTGACCCAAAACAATAAAGAAGAAAATAACTGATGAGATTGCACAAAATATCAGCCATACATATTCTTTTATGGTTTACTAAGTTACACAGTTAACAGAGGAAAGCAAACCCTTTGACCTTAATTTATTTTCTTTCAGAGAAACTCTGTAATGTTTCTTTAAATGTCTAAGACACACGTTTGATCTTCATGCTGATGGATTTCAGACCGACAGCCAAATTCTTCTTCCAGCTGAACCAAACATTTCCAATGGCGTAATGGGAGGGATCTTCCCCCCATAAATACACACCGTTTGGGTTTGCATCATAACAGGCTCTGTACCAAAATGCCCCGAGAAACTGTTTGGCACAGTTAGTATCTGAACTGTCTTGGTCTTTGTCAAAGGTGGAGAAATTCTGTTCATTATGGACCAATAAAGAGTCGCCTGCAGAGAAGAAGAGCATCATTGAGGACATTAACATCATATTTAGGTGAAGAATATTTCAGTGAAATCTCAAAAACTTTTTTTAAAAGTTCATGAACAAGGGCACTCAAGTGTGAAAGTATGAAAGTGTCCTACCTGCTCCTCCATCAGTGAACCCTGAAACATGCAGTTTATACCCGTCAGATTCAGGACCCACAGAGAAGGACGAGTACAGAGCAAACACTTTATTTCCTTCAAAGTCCTCCAGATCCACTCTCAGCATGTAATTCCTGTTACGTGTCAGCTGGTACATGTTCTCCAGTCCTGTTCACACACACACACGCGTTCAACCAAACACATGATCATCCACACAAACGGACACACGCTGTGAGATCTTACCCAGCCAGTATTCGCTCTCCACATTCCCGAATCCTCTCTTGTACTCTTTCCACGGCCGATAGAAATTCACACTGCCGTCCATTCTCCTCTGAAACACCTGTGATGGGTTTATATAGAATATATGATTCATAATGTGTGTTCTGATGTGTGTTTGATGATCTAAAGTTACATTCGTACCGTCCATCCTCCTTTGTCTTCATCTTTCCCATATGAGGTCATGTGACAGTAAACCCAGACGGGAACGTCTCCTGCTGGATAGATGGAGTAAATCCCACTGAGCTTTTGTCCTGCTTTATAGACATCAGAACAGTCGACCGGCTTGAATCCATCAGGAACAGACACAACAGACGCCGTGAAAACAGAGAGCAGAGCCGCGACGAACACCGTCATCTGGAGAGACACGACTGATCAAGATCCTCATTTACAATAAAAGTAAAAACAGTCGCTGTAAATGTGAATGAACTTACCGCCATCGTCTCAGTATCTTCTCAGCTGATCACTGCAGATTATAATCAATGTTTTATTTTTAAATCTGGAAGAAATCAAACCAAAAAAATTATCAGATTATTGTTGTTTGTGGTCCTTTTTCTGACTTACACTGTTGTAGAAATGTCTTAATATTCTGTGAGGTAAAAGATGAAGAATGAAACAGTAACTCACCGTTTGTGTTGTGCCTGGTGTTGTTCAGTCACTCTTTATATCTGTTAGATTCTTACGCCCTTCCTTTGTGTTACAGAAGAAATGTATATTACAAAACCCTACTTGGCACGTAGCGTGTGTTAATGTAATTTATTAAATTGCTTTTTGTTTTTATTTTGACAGGATATCTATAAATCGTTGAGTCACTCGCATCTTCAACTGACTTTTTATCAGTAAGAGCATCTGTCATTTCAGTCACTCTTGCACTGCACAATGTTGAAATACTAAATGTTGATAAGTTACATGGTTAGCATGCTTGAAATGTAAAGTCATACAGTTTCCAAAAACTGTGCAAAAATGTCCATCCTTAACCCTTTCACGCATAGTGGTCACTACAGTGGACAGCTGTTCAAAAAGCATTTTCTTGCATTTGCATGGGTTTTGATGGCATAGTTGCGCATCAACCTCTACAGTGGACCCCGGTGCATCATCCTATACACTGCCTCCAAGTGCCAAGCTAATGTGTGTCGATTCTTTTTCCCTCCAAACCAAGATGGCCGAAATCCCAAGGTGCTCAGGAATATCCACCCATTCCTTCCCAATCCCAATCCTAGGAGACTCTTGCAAGTAAAAAAAATTTTGTGGCATCAAGCAATATCTAATGAGTCATATTACAGTTACATTTTCCAAGTATTTTTAGATTGGGATAAAATTCTGATTAATCATCTGTCCATTATAGTGGACCTCATGCATCACTAGCAGTATTTCAGCTACAATTCATACTATTACTGTGACTGTTGTTCTTGAAAATACTTAACTTTTTTTTGACAGAGATTCTAATTATTGGACCAAAAACTTCCACACGTAATAACCCAGAATACTGTCTAACACTTGATGGCTGCTCTGTCAAGTCTTCGTCGTCGGTTAGGAACCTGGGTGTGCTCTTTGATACCAACCTTTCTTTTGAAAGCCACGTGTCTAGTATCTGTAAAACTGCATTTTTCCATCTTAAAAATATATCTAAAATACGCCATATGCTCTCATTGGGAAATGCGGAACAATTAGTCCATGTGTTCATGACCTCAAGGCTAGATTATTGTAATGCTCTACTGGGTGGTTGCCCTGCACGCTTAATAAATAAACTACAGCTAGTTCAAAACGCCGCAGCTCGAGTTCTTACCAGAACCAGGAAGTATGAGCATATTAGCCCGGTTCTGTCAACACTGCATTGGCTCCCTATTAAACATCGTATAAATTTTAAAATATTGTTGATTACCTACAAAGCACTAAATGGTTTAGCTCCCCAGTACTTGAGCGAGCTCTTAACGTATTATAGTCCTTCACGTCTATTGCGATCTCTAAACTCCGGCCAGTTGATAATTCCTAGAATATCTAAATCGACTGCAGGCGGTAGATCCTTTTCCTATTTAGCACCAAAACTCTGGAACAGTCTTCCTACCATTGTCCGGGAAGCAGACACACTCTGTCAGTTCAAAGCTAGACTAAAAACACATCTCTTTGACCTAGCATACACATAACACACTATAGACTTCTATAATTCAATGTTAGGCTGCATAGATTAGGTCAGCCGGAACTGGGAACACTTCCCTTAAATCTTGATGTACTCGCTACATCATAAGAAGAATGGCATCTACGCTAATATTAGTGTCTTTGTTTATCCCGAGGTTTTCCCGCAGCCTGCCGGATCCAGGCCGTGTCCAGATCTGACGAAGGAGATCCGCCTGGACCCGATGACAATGCAGTGCTGAAGTGTCCACTATCCTCTCCCTATGGAGGATCCCTTTCCCACTCTACAGATGAAGCGTTGTGAATTCCGGCTCGCGTACCCCGAAGTGATAAAATAAAACAAAATTCTGTATCAAAATTTATAGGCAAGAAAAGTAGTTTGTTTAGGCTGGGTTGTATGGAATTACAAACCTGCGCACATATTTTAAAAGCACATAACTATAGAATCAATTCTGAATGAGCATGTGAACGCCGTCAGCGTTAATCACAGGTTCGCGTTTAAAAGTCTGATCATTTCGACGGAGGTGAATCAATCAAAGTTAACTTTAGCTGGAAGTAACATTATTCAAGAACCGCTATAATGCCAAAACAATCTGTTACCTTAAATTATATGTTTATCTCTGTAAAGCTGCTTTGAAACAATCCATTGTTAAAAGCGCTATATAAATGAAGATGACTTGACTTGACTTAATTCACACGGCCATAACAAGCTACATTGACACATAATGCATTCATTACAGGAGTTTATTGAAGTTTATTGTTGATTTGTTTCAATGGTAAAATTAAAGTGACCCAAAACAATAAAGAAGAAAATAACTGATGAGATTGCACAAAATATCAGCCATACATATTCTTTTATGGTTTACTAAGTTACACAGTTAACAGAGGAAAGCAAACCCTTTGACCTTAATTTATTTTCTTTCAGAGAAACTCTGTAATGTTTCTTTAAATGTCTAAGACACACGTTTGATCTTCATGCTGATGGATTTCAGACCGACAGCCAAATTCTTCTTCCAGCTGAACCAAACATTTCCAATGGCGTAATGGGTGGGATCTTCCCCCCATAAATACACACCGTTTGGGTTTGCATTATAACAGGCTCTGTACCAAAATGCCCCGAGAAACTGTTTGGCACAGTTAGTATCTGAAGTGTCTTGGTCTTTGTCAAAGGTGGAGAAATTCTGTTCATTATGGCCAAATAAAGAGTCGCCTGCAGAGAAGAAGAGCATCATTGAGGACATTAACATCATATTTAGGTGAAGAATATTTCAGTGAAATCTCAAAAACTTTTTTTAAAAGTTCATGAACAAGGGCACTCAAGTGTGAAAGTATGAAAGTGTCCTACCTGCTCCTCCATCAGTGAACCCTGAAACATGCAGTTTATACCCGTCAGATTCAGGACCCACAGAGAAGGACGAGTACAGAGCAAACACTTTATTTCCTTCAAAGTCCTCCAGATCCACTCTCAGCATGTAATTCCTGTTACGTGTCAGCTGGTACATGTTCTCCAGTCCTGTTCACACACACACACACGCGTTCAACCAAACACATGATCATCCACACAAACGGACACACGCTGTGAGATCTTACCCAGCCAGTATTCGCTCTCCACATTCCCGAATCCTCTCTTGTACTGATTCCACGGCCGATAGAAGTTCACACTGCCGTCCATTCTCCTCTGAAACACCTGTGATGGGTTTATATAGAATATATGATTCATAATGTGTGTTCTGATGTGTGTTTGATGATCTAAAGTTACATTCGTACCGTCCATCCTCCTTTGTCTTCATCTTTCCCATATGAGGTCATGTGACAGTAAACCCAGACAGGAACGTCTCCTGCTGGATAGATGGAGTAAATCCCACTGAGCTTTTGTCCTGCTTTATAGACATCAGAACAGTCGACCGGCTTGAATCCATCAGGAACAGACACAACAGACGCCGTGAAAACAGAGAGCAGAGCCGCGACGAACACCGTCATCTGGAGAGACACGGCTGATCAAGATCCTCATTTACAATAAAAGTAAAAACAGTCGCTGTAAATGTGAATGAACTTACCGCCATCGTCTCAGTATCTTCTCAGCTGATCACTGCAGATTATAATCAATGTTTTATTTTTAAATCTGGAAGAAATCAAACCAAAAAAATCATCAGATTATTGTTGTTTGTGGTCATTTTTCTGAGTTACACTGTTGTAGAAATGTCTTAATATTCTGTGAGGTAAAAGATGAAGAATGAAACAGTAACTCACCGTTTGTGTTGTGCCTGGTGTTGTTCAGTCACTCTTTATATCTGTTAGATTCTTACGCCCTTCCTTTGTGTTACAGAAGAAATGTATATTGCAAAACCCTACTTGGCACGTAGCGTGTGTTAATGTAATTTATTAAATTGCTTTTTGTTTTTATTTTGACAGGATATCTATAAATCGTTGAGTCACTCGCATCTTCAACTGACTTTTTATCAGTAAGAGCATCTGTCATTTCAGTCACTCTTGCACTGCACAATGTTGAAATACTAAATGTTGATAAGTTACATGGTTAGCATGCTTGAAATGTAAAGTCATACAGTTTCCAAAAACTGTGCAAAAATGTCCATCCTTAACCCTTTCACGCATAGTGGTCACTACAGTGGACAGCTGTTCAAAAAGCATTTTCTTGCATTTGCATGGGTTTTGATGGCATAGTTGCGCATCAACCTCTACAGTGGACCCCGGTGCATCATCCTATACACTGCCTCCAAGTGCCAAGCTAATGTGTGTCGATTCTTTTTCCCTCCAAACCAAGATGGCCGAAATCCCAAGGTGCTCAGGAATATCCACCCATTCCTTCCCAATCCCAATCCTAGGAGACTCTTGCAAGTAAAAAAAATTTTGTGGCATCAAGCAATATCTAATGAGTCATATTACAGTTACATTTTCCAAGTATTTTTAGATTGGGATAAAATTCTGATTAATCATCTGTCCATTATAGTGGACCTCATGCATCACTAGCAGTATTTCAGCTACAATTCATACTATTACTGTGACTGTTGTTCTTGAAAATACTTAACTTTTTTTTGACAGAGATTCTAATTATTGGACCAAAAACTTCCACACGTAATAACCCAGAATACTGTCTAACACTTGATGGCTGCTCTGTCAAGTCTTCGTCGTCGGTTAGGAACCTGGGTGTGCTCTTTGATACCAACCTTTCTTTTGAAAGCCACGTGTCTAGTATCTGTAAAACTGCATTTTTCCATCTTAAAAATATATCTAAAATACGCCATATGCTCTCATTGGGAAATGCGGAACAATTAGTCCATGTGTTCATGACCTCAAGGCTAGATTATTGTAATGCTCTACTGGGTGGTTGCCCTGCACGCTTAATAAATAAACTACAGCTAGTTCAAAACGCCGCAGCTCGAGTTCTTACCAGAACCAGGAAATATGACCATATTAGCCCGGTTCTGTCAACACTGCATTGGCTCCCTATTAAACATCGTATAAATTTTAAAATATTGTTGATTACCTACAAAGCACTAAATGGTTTAGCTCCCCAGTACTTGAGCGAGCTCTTAACGTATTATAGTCCTTCACGTCTATTGCGATCTCTAAACTCCGGCCAGTTGATAATTCCTAGAATATCTAAATCGACTGCAGGCGGTAGATCCTTTTCCTATTTAGCACCAAAACTTTGGAACAGTCTTCCTACCATTGTCCGGGAAGCAGACACACTCTGTCAGTTCAAAGCTAGACTAAAAACACATCTCTTTGACCTAGCATACACATAACACACTATAGACTTCTATAATTCAATGTTAGGCTGCATAGATTAGGTCA
Organism: Tiaroga cobitis; assembly: GCA_030578255.1. Taxonomy (NCBI): domain Eukaryota; kingdom Metazoa; phylum Chordata; class Actinopteri; order Cypriniformes; family Leuciscidae; genus Tiaroga; species Tiaroga cobitis. Next base: position 56,828,945 of record CM060591.1, read on the forward strand.
GCCGGAACTGGGAACACTTCCCTTAAATCTTGATGTACTCGCTACATCATAAGAAGAATGGCATCTACGCTAATATTAGTGTCTTTGTTTATCCCGAGGTTTTCCCGCAGCCTGCCGGATCCAGGCCGTGTCCAGATCTGACGAAGGAGATCCGCCTGGACCCGATGACAATGCAGTGCTGAAGTGTCCACTATCCTCTCCCTATGGAGGATCCCTTTCCCACTCTACAGATAAAGCGTTGTGAATTCTGGCTCGCGTACCCCGAAGTGATAAAATAAAACAAAATTCTGTATCAAAATTTATAGGCAAGAAAAGTAGTTTGTTTAGGCTGGGTTGTATGAATTATAAACCTGCGCACATATTTTAAAAGCACATAACTATAGAATCAATTCTGAATGAGCATGTGAACGCCGTCAGCGTTAATCACAGGTTCGCGTTTAAAAGTCTGATCATTTCGACGGAGGTGAATCAATCAAAGTTAACTTTAGCTGGAAGTAACATTATTCAAGAACCGCTATAATGCCAAAACAATCTGTTACCTTAAATTATATGTTTATCTCTGTAAAGCTGCTTTGAAACAATCCATTGTTAAAAGCGCTATATAAATGAAGATGACTTGACTTGACTTATTTCACATGGCCATAACAAGCTACATTGACACATAATGCATTCATTACAGGAGTTTATTGAAGTTTATTGTTGATTTGTTTCAATGGTAAAATTAAAGTGACCCAAAACAATAAAGAAGAAAATAACTGATGAGATTGCACAAAATATCAGCCATACATATTCTTTTATGGTTTACTAAGTTACACAGTTAACAGAGGAAAGAAAACCCTTTGACCTTAATTTATTTTCTTTCAGAGAAACTCTGTAATGTTTCTTTAAATGTCTAAGACACACGTTTGATCTTCATGCTGATGGATTTCAGACCGACAGCCAAATTCTTCTTCCAGCTGAACCAAACATTTCCAATGGCGTAATGGGAGGGATCTTCCCCCCATAAATACACACCGTTTGGGTTTGCATTATAACAGGCTCTGTACCAAAATGCCCCGAGAAACTGTTTGGCACAGTTAGAATCTGAAGTGTCTTGGTCTTTGTCAAAGGTGGAGAAATTCTGTTCATTATGGCCAAATAAAGAGTCGCCTGCAGAGAAGAAGAGCATCATTGAGGACATTAACATCATTTTTAGGTGAAGAATATTTCAGTGAAATCTCAAAAACTTTTTTTAAAAGTTCATGAACAAGGGCACTCAAGTGTGAAAGTATGAAAGTGTCCTACCTGCTCCTCCATCAGTGAACCCTGAAACATGCAGTTTATACCCGTCAGATTCAGGACCCACAGAGAAGGACGAGTACAGAGCAAACACTTTATTTCCTTCAAAGTCCTCCAGATCCACTCTCAGCATGTAATTCCTGTTACGTGTCAGCTGGTACATGTTCTCCAGTCCTGTTCACACACACACACACGCGTTCAACCAAACACATGATCATCCACACAAACGGACACACGCTGTGAGATCTTACCCAGCCAGTATTCGCTCTCCACATTCCCGAATCCTCTCTTGTACTGATTCCACGGCCGATAGAAGTTCACACTGCCGTCCATTCTCCTCTGAAACACCTGTGATGGGTTTATATAGAATATATGATTCATAATGTGTGTTCTGATGTGTGTTTGATGATCTAAAGTTACATTCGTACCGTCCATCCTCCTTTGTCTTCATCTTTCCCATATGAGGTCATGTGACAGTAAACCCAGACAGGAACGTCTCCTGCTGGATAGATGGAGTAAATCCCACTGAGCTTTTGTCCTGCTTTATAGACATCAGAACAGTCGACCGGCTTGAATCCATCAGGAACAGACACAACAGACGCCGTGAAAACAGAGAGCAGAGCCGCGACAAACACCGTCATCTGGAGAGACACGGCTGATCAAGATCCTCATTTACAATAAAAGTAAAAACAGTCGCTGTAAATGTGAATGAACTTACCGCCATCGTCTCAGTATCTTCTCAGCTGATCACTGCAGATTATAATCAATGTTTTATTTTTAAATCTGGAAGAAATCAAACCAAAAAAATCATCAGATTATTGTTGTTTGTGGTCATTTTTCTGAGTTACACTGTTGTAGAAATGTCTTAATATTCTGTGAGGTAAAGGATGAAGAATGAAACAGTAACTCACCGTTTGTGTTGTGCCTGGTGTTGTTCAGTCACTCTTTATATCTGTTAGATTCTTACGCCCTTCCTTTGTGTTACAGAAGAAATGTATATTACAAAACCCTACTTGGCACGTAGCGTGTGTTAATGTAATTTATTAAATTGCTTTTTGTTTTTATTTTGACAGGATATCTATAAATCGTTGAGTCACTCGCATCTTCAACTGACTTTTTATCAGTAAGAGCATCTGTCATTTCAGTCACTCTTGCACTGCACAATGTTGAAATACTAAATGTTGATAAGTTACATGGTTAGCATGCTTGAAATGTAAAGTCATACAGTTTCCAAAAACTGTGCAAAAATGTCCATCCTTAACCCTTTCACGCATAGTGGTCACTACAGTGGACAGCTGTTCAAAAAGCATTTTCTTGCATTTGCATGGGTTTTGATGGCATAGTTGCGCATCAACCTCTACAGTGGACCCCGGTGCATCATCCTATACACTGCCTCCAAGTGCCAAGCTAATGTGTGTCGATTCTTTTTCCCTCCAAACCAAGATGGCCGAAATCCCAAGGTGCTCAGGAATATCCACCCATTCCTTCCCAATCCCAATCCTAGGAGACTCTTGCAAGTAAAAAAAATTTTGTGGCATCAAGCAATATCTAATGAGTCATATTACAGTTACATTTTCCAAGTATTTTTAGATTGGGATAAAATTCTGATTAATCATCTGTCCATTATAGTGGACCTCATGCATCACTAGCAGTATTTCAGCTACAATTCATACTATTACTGTGACTGTTGTTCTTGAAAATACTTAACTTTTTTTTGACAGAGATTCTAATTATTGGACCAAAAACTTCCACACGTAATAACCCAGAATACTGTCTAACACTTGATGGCTGCTCTGTCAAGTCTTCGTCGTCGGTTAGGAACCTGGGTGTGCTCTTTGATACCAACCTTTCTTTTGAAAGCCACGTGTCTAGTATCTGTAAAACTGCATTTTTCCATCTTAAAAATATATCTAAAATACGCCATATGCTCTCATTGGGAAATGCGGAACAATTAGTCCATGTGTTCATGACCTCAAGGCTAGATTATTGTAATGCTCTACTGGGTGGTTGCCCTGCACGCTTAATAAATAAACTACAGCTAGTTCAAAACGCCGCAGCTCGAGTTCTTACCAGAACCAGGAAATATGACCATATTAGCCCGGTTCTGTCAACACTGCATTGGCTCCCTATTAAACATCGTATAAATTTTAAAATATTGTTGATTACCTACAAAGCACTAAATGGTTTAGCTCCCCAGTACTTGAGCGAGCTCTTAACGTATTATAGTCCTTCACGTCTATTGCGATCTCAAAACTCCGGCCAGTTGATAATACCTAGAATATCTAAATCGACTGCAGGCGGTAGATCCTTTTCCTATTTAGCACCAAAACTTTGGAACAGTCTTCCTACCATTGTCCGGGAAGCAGACACACTCTGTCAGTTCAAAGCTAGACTAAAAACACATCTCTTTGACCTAGCATACACATAACGCACTATAGACTTCTATAATTCAATGTTAGGCTGCATAGATTAGGTCAGCCGGAACTGGGAACACTTCCCTTAAATCTTGATGTACTCGCTACATCATAAGAATGGCATCTACGCTAATATTAGTGTCTTTGTTTATCCCGAGGTTTTCCCGCAGCCTGCCGGATCTAGGCCGTGTCCAGATCTGACGAAGGAGATCCGCCTGGACCCGATGACAATGCAGTGCTGAAGTGTCCACTATCCTCTCCCTATGGAGGATCCCTTTCCCACTCTACAGATGAAGCGTTGTGAATTCCGGCTCGTGTACCCCGAAGTGATAAAATAAAACACAATTCTGTATCAAAATTTATAGGCAAGAAAAGTAGTTTGTTTTAGGCTGGGTTGTATGAATTATAAACCTGCGCACATATTTTAAAAACCACATAACTATAGAATCAATTCTGAATGAGCATGTGAACGCCGTCAGCGTTAATCACAGGTTCGCGTTTAAAAGTCTGATCTTTTCGACGGAGGTGAATCAATCAAAGTTAACTTTAGCTGGAAGTAACATTATTCAAGAACCGCTATAATGCCAAAACAATCTGTTACCTTAAATTATATGTTTATCTCTGTAAAGCTGCTTTGAAACAATCCATTGTTAAAAGCGCTATATAAATGAAGATGACTTGACTTGACTTGACTGTAAATAAATGTATTTGTGTAATTAGAATATAATTTGCATTAAAATAAAAAAAGTAATGTGATTACATGATGTGTGTGTTACGGTAAGTAGACACAGGAGAGGAAGATGGATGGTGAACAGTGATTTAAAAATAAATAATAATAATTTGTTACATTTATATAGCGCTTTTCTGGGTACTCAAAGCGCTTTACATAGAAGGGGGGAATCTCCTCACCAGCTTACTGGTGGAGAGGAGACAGGGTGATGAAGCCAATCAGTATACGGGGATGATTAGGAGGCCATGATGGACAGAGGCCACTGGGCAAATTTGGCCAGGATGACACCACTACTCTTGGGATTTTTAATTACCACAGAGAGTCAGGACCTCGGTTTAACGTCTCATCCGAAGGACGGTACTCTTTGACAGTATAGTGTCTCCGTCCCTACCCTGGGGCGTTAGGACCCACACAGACCACAGGGTGAGCGCCCCCTGCTGGCCTCACTAACACCGCTTCCAGCATTAATCTGAGGTCTCCCATCCAGGTACTAACCAGACTCAGCCCTGCTTAGCTTCAGTGGGCAACCAGTCTTGGGTACAGGGTGATATGGCTGCTGGCTATATTTATTGAAATACAAAGGTTCAGGGATGAGGTGAGCAGGGTAGAGGAGTCCAAAGGAAGATCTTGGCGGAGACACAGAGTAAAGGAAGATGCTGGAGACAGGGAGATCACTGGAGAGTGGAGAGGGGAATACTCCACTTAACATCAACAAGGTCGGACAAGGAGCTGGGGTGAGGTGAGTGCACATATAGTGGTAGTGATGAGGGTGATGATGACGTGCAGGTGTGCGTGATATGAGATGACGTGCAGGTGGGGATCAGGAGGGATGCTGGGAAGTGTAGTGCAGAGAATGGTGACTAGGTGGAAATGTGACAGTATGTGACTAGCGATGCATTACTTTACTCATTACATCAAAAAAGTAATCTGATTACGAAATGCACATTACTTTTAATGCATTACTTTACCTGTTAGATCAAAAAGTAATCTGATTACGTAATGCACATTACTTTTAATGCATTACTTTACCTGTTAGATCAAAAAGTAATCTGATTACGTAATGCACATTACTTTAATTGCATTACTTGTTAGATCAGAAGTAATCTGATTATGTTGTGCACATTACTTATAATAAATTACATTAATTGTTGGATCAAAAAGTAATTGGTTTACGTAATGCATGTTACTTGTAATGCATTACTCGTTAGATCAAAAAGTAATCTGATTACATAAAGCACGTTACTTCTAATACTCATAACATCAATCTGATTACATAAAGCACGTTACTTGTAATACTCGTAACATCACTACTTTACTCGTAACATTAAAAAAACGAATTACGTAATGCAAGTAACTTGTAACGCATTACTTTACTTGTAACATTACAAAAAGTCTATGCGTTATGCATGCGTTATGAACATGTGTTGCATGTTACTTGTAATGTGTTACCCTCAACACTGCTCATTTCAGATGAGATTGAAAACATCTGATCGGTAGGTTTTCTCAGAGGAGAGCTATGTTAGAAATGTGTCCATCTTGAACATAATCATAATTATCAGCTAATAAGGGTAAATTGACATACTCTGGTACACTAGAGGGAGTTGGGTTTCCACAGTTGTACCTTGACAGGGTGTAGAGATCTCTGATGGAATCACGTCCTCATGTTCTGATATCAAAGATAAGCGAAGTTCAACTTGTATGAAGTTCAATTGCCTTTGCAATATTTCACATTTATATTTTTTGTATTTTATAGTAATCACATGATTTTATAAAACTTTATTGATTGGTTTGTTAATTACACAATATTGCTGCTCTTGCTGCACACACTGAGGGTGCCCTCCAGCGACATATCACCTGTTTTGCAGATGCATCCACAGAGTTTGGCCTTGCCATCAGTATCAAGAAAACCAAAATAATGGTGCAAGATGTCAACACCACTCCTGAAATCACTATCAGCGACCACACCCTGGAGGTAGTGATGGGCATTTTTAAAAAATATTGCAATCGAATATTCGAATATTCGTTTAATTAAATGACATTTAACGAAAAATACGTAATTTTTTATTTTATTTTTTTTTTACGTTTTTGTCACCATTTCTGAACAAGCTTACAATTAGGCAATATACACAACAAGCTTACAATATATGTTATAGTTTTCTTTTAGTTGAAAACATTAAACAGTAGGCCTAAACAAAAAATATAAAAAACAAAAGCATTAATAAAAGAATGCTCAAGCAGCGCGAATGGGAAAAAAACGCCTAATAAAGCAGATTGCGCCAGATATCGTACAGAACGTACACACACTCGAGTCAGCAAATGATTATCGTGATTATATTGTTTCACGTTTATGTTGAGAAAAACAATAATATCCACATGCAGGGGCGCCGCCAGTAATGTATGCTCGAGTGAGAAATGGCGCTGCTCTGACAGACGTTTCAGAAACACAAAGATACTAGGTGTTCCTAGTTTCTAACAGCTCTTTGCGTTTTCTGTTCTTAAACCGGTCTCCCTCAACGAAACTTAAAGGAAGTATATGTCTCAAAATCATTTTGCTATAAGATAAGTTATCATTTCGGATCACGCGGGGTCCAGCTGCGCTTACCTGCAGTCGTGATGCAGTGTTGGACAGCTGTCTTTCCTCAGTCGACTGTTTGGATTTCATGTGATTTCTCATTGTGGTGATGATATTATAACTCAGATTAATTAATTAATTAATTTGATCAAAAGTAATTCCATTTAGTAAGATCATTTTCAAGTAATTCCAAACTTCGCGAAGCAGACGACAACATTATGTGATCAAATACACACAACTTGTTAACACACTCCACAGTGCCACCCAGTGCATTTAATTATAACTGCGAGTTAGTGCTTGGGATTTATCATGGATTCACTGCATTTACGGCCAGCAAAGCAACGTAGTAAAATTCGAATAGTATTTTATTTTTCGAATAATAATTACAGATCGAATATTCGAAAATTCGAATATTCGTGCACATCCCTACCTGGAGGTAGTGGAGAATTTCACATACCTTGGCTCCACCATCTGCAGCAACCTATCCTTGGATACTGAGCTCAATATAAGGATAGGCAAAGCAGCCACCGCCATGGCTCGACTAGCAAAGAGGGCTTGGGATAACACTCTATTGACACTCAAAACAAAACTGAAGGTGTACCAAGCATGCGTCTTGAGCACCCTACTCTATGGCAGTGAGGCTTGGACTCTATATTCTCGCCAAGAGCAAAGACTAAATGCCTTCCATAAGCGCTGCCTCAGACGACTCCTGAGCATCACCTGGCAGGATCGTATCACAAACATAGCCATCCTGGCCCAGGCAGGTTTGCCAAGTATGTTCACCATCCTTACACAGAGGCGACTGCGCTGGCTTGGTCACCTGTGCAGGATGGATGATGGTCGTATCCCAAAGGATGTTCTGTACGGGGAGCTTGCCACAGGAATACGACCATCTGGACGGCCAACCCTGCGCTATAAGGACGCCTGCAAGCGAGACTTGAAAACGTGCAGCATCTGTCCGGCTGATTTGGAAGCAGTGACATCGGACCGCGAAAATTGTCGATCTACCGTTAAGACTGGTGTCCTTTTAGCCGAAGAAAAAAGAGCAATGCAGTGGGAGTAGAAGAGGACTCGCCGGCAGCAAAGCGTTCAGCCTGTTCCCATTGACATCACCACTGCTTACACCTGTAGCAAGTGCCAGCGGTGCTGTCGCTCCCGTATCGGACTCTACAGTCATAGTAGAGTCTGCAACCAAACCACAGACTGACCTGGGTGCAGATTCTAAACCATTGTTTCTCGAAGACAGAAGGATGCCAACAACAACAAATTACTGTAATATGTTTAATACAGTATCTCTCGAGTTTAAACCATAAACGCATGCTGTCCACTCAAGTGGACATCTGAAAATCTCTTTGAAAAATATGTGCAAAAAAAAAAATGACTGGGTTTCGCCCGCGAAATTTCCGCGAGAAACTGTGTAATAAATGTGACCATAACTTTACAACACACTAGCAATTATGCTATTTGTGTAGTATAACGCAAAACATGCGTTAAAACACCAATATTTATGGTCAAACTAACCTGTGACGAGCGCGTCCTCCCGCCAGAAAGGGCGCCAGAGTGCAGGAATGCGCGCGGCCGCGGTCGGTGATGACGTGTATGCTCTCACGCGTCCCCGGAAGTGAAGCTGTAGCTGGAAAGAGTTTGGAAACAAACTGGCGATCGGATGAGTAAATGTCAATCCTTTGACGGACAGATTGATTGTTGACAGCGCAGTGATTGACAGGCAGTGTGTGATGATGTATCGCGGCGGCGGCGCGTGCGTGCTGGCGATGTTAGTCCTGACAGTGTCGGAGAGCGGCGCGAGGATCCACCAGCTCAAACTCAAGGTCTCTCACACTTGTTTATGCATAATCATCTCACTAATCTGCTTTATTCACCTCCTTCGAGCGTGTCTGTCACATATCTGGGGTTCCATCGGGTCGAATGATGTATTAATCGTTAAACGACGAATTTATTTGACCTATTTAACGATTTTCCTCATTTATTTAGCTTTGTTTTTATCATTTATCTCTTTTATTTTATCATTTGTTTCATATATCTGATGTTTCATCTTATGTAATGATGTATTTATCATAAAACGACGAATTAATTAATTAATTTAACTTATTTAATGATTTACCTCATTAATTTAGCTTTTTTATCATTCATCTCTTTTACTTTAGCATTTGTTTCATATATCTGATGTTTAATCTTATGTTATTATATATTATTCATAAAATTATACATTTATTTAATCTATTTAATGATTTACTTAATTTATTTAGCTTGTTTTTATCATTTATCTCTTTTTATTTTAGCAATTGTTACAAATATCTGATGTTTCATCTTATGTAATGATGTATTCATAAAAAGACAAATTTATTCATTTATTTTACCTATTTAATGATTTACCTTATTTATTTAGGTTGTTTTTATCATTTATCTCTTTTATTTTAGCATTTGTTTCACATATCTGATATTTCATCTTATGTGACGATATGTTATTCATAAAATTATGAATTTATTTGACCAATTTAATGATTTACCTTATTTAGTTTTTGTTTTACATAACTGATGATTTGTCTTATTTGACTTATTTATGATTTATTATTTATAAAATCATTAATTTATCTCATTTATTTATTGTCTGTTTTTGTAGCTGGAAGCATCACAAACACACATTATGTCACTCATGACTTGTTAAACCCTCTCTCTCTCTGTCTCTCTCTCTCTCTCTCTCCCCCTCTCTCTTTCTCTCTCTCTCTCTCTCTCTCTCTCTCTCTCTCTCCCTCTCTCCCTCTCTCTCTCTCTCTCTCTCTCTCTCTCTCTCTCTCTCTCTCTCCCTCTCTCTCCCTCTCTCTCTCTCTCTCTCTCTCTCTCTCTCTCTCCCTCTCTCTCCCTCTCTCTCTCCCTCTCTCCCTCTCTCTCTCTCTCTCTTTCTCTCCCTCTCTCTCTGTCTCTCTCTCTCTCTCTCTCTCTCTCTCTCTCTCTCTCTCTCTCTCCCTCTCTCTCCCTCTCTCTCTCCCTCTCTCTCTCCCTCTCTCTCTCTCTCTCTCCCTCTCTCTCCCTCTCCCTCTCCCCCTCTCTCTCTCTCTCTCTCTCCCTCTCTCTCCCTCTCTCTCTCCCTCTCTCTCTCCCTCTCTCTCTCTCTCTCTCTCTCTCTCTCCCTCTCTCTCTCCCTCAGAATGAAACGCGGTTTGTGGTCCACCTGAACACGTTCGGGTATTTCGCTAACGGGACTCTGGACGTGCACCTGGTGTCTCTGAACCTCCCGGTGATGAAGAGCGACTCTAAGTCTCCGGTAAGTGTGTGTGTGTGTGTGTGTCGTCCTTCTTTACTTGAGAGTACAGAAGTAGGCCTACTCGTTTTTAAGAGTACTTGAGTATCAGAAGTAATGTCAATGCTAGGGCTGGCTCACAACATCTCGATTCTCGATTCTACTCAATGAATGGTTTAATCCTATATAATATCCTGTATTTATAAGAAAGAACAGTGAACATTAGTTTACAAGTGGTTAATTAATAAACTAAGAGCCACAAACCTGTATATTAAACTTTTTATTTTAGGTACATTAACACAGAACCCAACTCTATATTTCAAATGCATACAATGAATAGACAGGACTTTGATGCGAGGTGAATCCTTGATCAAACAGGATCTGGTTATTTTATGTTTAAGATAAAACACATAAAATCTCCCGGCATGAGCTGTAACATGCAAGCCTATGACCAGTGGAGGAAAACCAACACTGGCTTTTGGGTGTTCGAGAAATAAATATGGGGAAAAAATCGATCCTTTGAGAATCGAATTTGAATCGACCAAAAAAAAAAACAAAAAAAAAAAACACGATTAATCAAAATCGTTTTGGGTTTTTTTGCCCAGCCCTAGTCAATGCGTTGTTTTATTATTGTTGCATTGTTACAGTCCCTAGTGAATACACTAACCAGTGTGTAGTATATGTGGAATTAAGAGCTTTTTAGGTACCGACCGAATTGCCTCGATACTAATGACGACCAGATTTCGATACCTAAGGTAATAATCACTAAATAATAATCACATCGGCGCGCGTTATTCGCCAGCGTTTTTCAACGCGTTTTTTGTGTTCACACCCAAGCGATTTTCGCTGACGATGAGCCGAGTGAACATGCCAATTCATTCCCTGACATTAGATGGCGCCCATTTGCTCTGCAATACCACGCCATAACATTCTCTTTTATCAAGATTTTTGTAGTCGCTGTCGCGCTTGTCATATAGTTCTTTATGTTCCGACACCAACGATCTTGCCTTGCATCTGCCTTATTTCTTCCCGGCAGTGTAGACGCTACTTGGCGTATACCTTCTTCGCTGTTACGTGTGTGTGCTCGGCAAGACCGTTTTGTGTTTGAGCGCCCTCAAGTTGTGTTTTACTGTAACTTCAGAAGCTCCAGACACGTGAGCAAAAGCGCCAATCTCATTGGTCGGATAGTTTTTGACGCGGCGCGCCAAACCAAAAAAACAAACCGAGGCGTTTTAAAAAAAAATTACGCTTTTACGCGTGGCGTTTTCCACGTCGGTGTGCACACACATTAGCGCCCTTTGTTTAGTCACGAGGCGTTAAACGTCGGCGAATATCGCACGCGAAATTCGTCCTGGTGTGAACAGGGGTTCCCACACCACAGGCGCCTCCGCTGTCGTCGGGCATTTACGTGCTTCTGCATCATCATAGCCATGTGGTGATAGCGTCGTTGTTTTCCTATTTATAGCTTGTTATAACATGGCTTGGTTGAACTCTAATGTAGAATGCGGTCTGTTATTTCTTGATAACACACCGTTGCTAAGTATAACACACCGTTGCCGTGAACAACAGAGCGTTGCCATGGTCGCAGTTCAGAGACGGAACGGACTATTTTCTTTAGCGGAAGCAATCGTTTTTAAATCAATAAACTCCTTTTTAGATCAATATTTTGTGTCAAATTATTGATTTATTGGTAGGTGGCCATGTAATAAGCGGGATAATGTATAGCGAGGCGGTTGTTATAGCGAATACAACCCCTTCAGGCTAACAACCGCCTCGCTATACATTATCCCTTACATATGTCGCTATCAGCTGGCACATAAGCACTATTAGGCCACAACTTGTGCAATATTGATCATTTGTTGGTAGATGGCGCGATCCATTTTGTCTAGCAAAACTTTGTTCGCAAATGTTTGCTTGATTGTTGTGCGATTCAGTGCGAAAATGAATGGAAACACCTTAAAATGTCTCAAATCAATTCGATATACCAATTTGATCGCAAAACAGCATGTGACGCCATTACGCACAGGTTTTTATTCGCTTTAAAGCCGTTGGATTGAAACACACTTTCACCAGCTTTACTCGCATGAGTTTTTTTTACCGCACTTCAGATAATTCGATTGACAAGTGGATGGAAACTTGGCTTATGAAAGTTGCCGTTTCTGTGTGTTTCAGGTGGGCTTTAGTTTGGCTCGGTCTCGAGTGACCGGGATCCTGACCTACACCGTGAGTATTTCACACACACACACCTCTCTCTCTCTCTCTCTCTCTCTCTCTCTGTGTGCGGGTCGTCCTCGTGTTTTTGACCGCTGTGTGCGTGTGTGTGTCGCTCTTCAGGCTGAGGAGGTGGAGGAGTGCATGCTGCTGAAGACCAAGAGTGAAGATGAGCTCATCCTCTTCATCATCGACACAGAGAACCACAGGTACACATGAGCTTCATCTGTTTCTGGACACACACACACACACACACACACACACACACGGATACCGTTAAAAACCACATGTCGCAGTCTGAGTAGGGTTGGCTATCGTTTAAATTTTAAAAATGATATCATTCACATTAAAAATGGTGGGGTTATTCTCTGGTTATTCAGGATACTCCGTCTGCCGCGTGCAATGATGACGCAGTGAATAGTGACGATTCTCTCTGACCAATCAGCAGTCGGCATTGTATTACGTCACATTTTAGTATCGCCTCAGCTCGCTCAGAACCTCGCCGGAGGTGGTACGAAAAAAAGTACCCAAAAGCAGGTACAGGTACAACTTTTACACAGTGGAAAAGCAAACAAAGGCGAGTCGAGTCGAGCTGGTACTGTGTAGTGGAAAAGCCCCATTACACAGGAGCGTTTTCCTGAGGTTAAAAACACCATAGAAGAACAACTAGATGAACTAATATACACTTCCAACATTATTAAAGACACGTAAACAGTCAGTAATTAAAATAGAACAAATAAAAAATTAGCAATCGCGACAAATAGATACAACTGAAGAAATATAAGATTGAAATAAACAGTGTTTTAAGATTTCAGGTGCAGAAACTGTAATCAAATGTAGAATAACACTGCACTTAATAAAAATATAAAATATACATTACAAATATAGTTACAAAAGAAATCGTACTAATCGCTGAACTTCATGAACAAAAATTATGTTTGAGTTTGTGATTATTGTTTCTGATTTTGATTATTTGTGATTTTGATATTGATTGATATTGTTTGTAATTATGAATGTGTTTGTGATATTGATTGTGATTGTGATTGTGTTCAGTGTGGGTGTGAAACACTTCGGACAATCTGACATTGTGCTGCAGTCCAGACTGAAGACAGGAGAAGGAAAAGGTAAAACACACGTGTGTGTGTGCGCGTGAGAGAGAGAGAGAGTGTGTGTGTGTGTGACGGGTGTTGATGACTGTGTCTCAGCGAGGAGGAGAAGAGGAGAGTCAGTCGTCGGGGAGCTGTGTGTGTGTGTGTGTGTGTGTGTGTGTGTGACGGGTGTTGATGACTGTGTCTCAGCGAGGAGGAGAGTCAGTCGTTGGGGAGCTGTGTGTGTGTGTGTGTGTGTGTGTGTGTGAGACGGGTGTTGATGACTGTGTCTCAGCGAGGAGGAGAAGAGGAGAGTCAGTCGTTGGGGAGCTGTGTGTGTGTGTGTGTGTGTGTGTGACGGGTGTTGATGACTGTGTCTCAGCGAGGAGGAGAAGAGGAGAGTCAGTCGTCGGGGAGCTGTGTGTGTGTGTGTGTGTGTGACGGTGTTGATGACTGTGTCTCAGCGAGGAGGAGAAGAGGAGAGTCAGTCGTCGGGGAGCAGTGTGTGTGTGTGTGTGACGGGTGTTGATGACTGTGTCTCAGCGAGGAGGAGAAGAGGAGAGTCAGTCGTCGGGGAGCAGTGTGTGTGTGTGACGGTGTTAATGACTCTGTCTCAGCGAAGAGGAGAGTCAGTCGTCGGGGAGCAGTGTGTGTGTGTGTGTGTGTGTGTGACGGTGTTGATGACTGTGTCTCAGCGAGGAGGAGAAGAGGAGAGTCAGTCGTCGGGGAGCAGTGTGTGTGTGTGTGTGACGGTGTTGATGACTGTGTCTCAGCGAGGAGGAGAAGAGGAGAGTCAGTCGTCGGGGAGCAGTGTGTGTGTGTGACGGTGTTGATGACTGTGTCTCAGCGAGGAGGAGAAGAGGAGAGTCAGTCGTCGGGGAGCAGTGTGTGTGTGTGACGGTGTTAATGACTCTGTCTCAGCGAGGAGGAGAAGAGGAGAGTCAGTCGTCGGGGAGCAGTGTGTGTGTGTGTGTGACGGTGTTAATGACTCTGTCTCAGCGAGGAGGAGAAGAGGAGAGTCAGTCGTCGGGGAGCAGTGTGTGTGTGTGTGTGACGGTGTTGATGACTGTGTCTCAGCGAGGAGGAGAAGAGGAGAGTCAGTCGTCGGGGAGCAGTGTGTGTGTGTGTGACGGTGTTAATGACTCTGTCTCAGCGAGGAGGAGAAGAGGAGAGTCAGTCGTCGGGGAGCAGTGTGTGTGTGTGTGTGACGGTGTTAATGACTCTGTCTCAGCGAGGAGGAGAAGAGGAGAGTCAGTCGTCGGGGAGCAGTGTGTGTGTGTGTGTGACGGTGTTGATGACTGTGTCTCAGCGAGGAGGAGAAGAGGAGAGTCAGTCGTCGGGGAGCAGTGTGTGTGTGTGTGTGACGGTGTTAATGACTCTGTCTCAGCGAGGAGGAGAAGAGGAGAGTCAGTCGTCGGGGAGCAGAAGGAAGGGAAGAGTGAAGATGAAACCGGGAAACAGAAGGAAACGTCACAGGATCAGTCCAGAGCTCCTGTGAGCACCGCTAGCAAACCGGTCCGTACCCCACAATACTGACATCATTCTGCTCAGATCTCATACTCTATAGGTTTCTTCTGTATAGACATATGGTATTAATTTTATTTGTGCAGGTCTCAAAACATTTGATTTCTAAAACCTTGTTTAAAGTTTTGTCTGTTTGTCACTGATGGTGAATCAGCTGGAGAGTTTAAACGGGAAGATGCTGGAACTGGAACAACACGGAGAATCTTACAACTTCAGCGTGAGAAACACTGCTTACACACACACACACACACACACACACACTGATGACAGTCTGTTTTCTCTGTTTCGTCTCATGAGCTCACAATCTCACTCACACACACACACACACACACTGATGACGGTCTGCTTTCTCTCTGTCTCAGTTTCGTCTCATCATGAGCTCACGATTTCACACACACACACACACACACTGATGACAGTCTGCTTTCTCTCTGTCTCAGTTTCGTCTCATCATGAGCTCGCAATCTCAAGGCCTTTACAACCTGGACTTCCAGAACTGCAACAACATGAGGCAGAGGAAGCCGAGTCCTTATTCTCTACACGTGAGTGTGTGTGTGTGTGTGTGTGTGTGTTTGTGTGTGTGATGGGCAGGTTTAGGGGTAGGGTTAGTGTAGGGGAATGGAATATAAAGTTTGTACAGGATAAAAACCATTAAGCCTATGGAGGTCTTCACAAGTATAGCAAACCAAACGTGTGTGTGTGTGTGTGTCAGGTGGAGATCACAGAGAAGAACCCCAGAGGTTATCTGTCAGCGTCTGATATTCCTCTGCCGCGTCTCTACATCTGCATGGCAGCGATCTTCTTCACCGCTGCTGTGGTGTGGACATACACACTGCTCAAGTACAGGTACACACACACACACACACACACACTCATCCACTGCACTGGATCTGTCACTGTGAGTAAACACTGTTGTGTTTATGAGATGTGTTTATGGTGTGTGTGTGTGTGTGACAGGTACAGTGTGTTTAAGATCCACTGGCTGATGGCAGCTCTGGCCTACACTAAAGCCGTGTCTCTGCTGTTCCACAGTGTGAGTAAAAACTCCCTCCAGCAACTTTCAATTTAATTTTTGTTATTTTAGTACTTCAACTTGGTTGTTATTACAGTGATTATAAATTATACAACAGCGATATACTCATATGCATTAAGTACTCATAAATAACTCTATTTACTGTGATATATGTGTTGATTTCCTGCTCTGCTCACTCGTTTGTCTTCCTCCAGATCAACTATCACTTCATCAACTCTGAGGGTCATCCTATCGAAGGCTGGGCCGTCATGTACTACATCACTCACCTGTGCGTATCACACACACACACACTTCCCTTCTTTTCTCAGAACGCGTGTTGAATGTTATGTGATGTGTGTGTGTGTGTGTCAGGCTGAAGGGCGCTCTTCTGTTCATCACACTGGCTCTCATCGGCACCGGCTTCGCCTTCGTCAAATACATCCTGTCAGACAAAGAGAAGAAGATCTTCATGATCGTCATTCCTCTGCAGGTGAGTGCGAGAGTGAGTGTTAGCGTGAGTGCGAGAGTGAGTGTTAGCGTGAGTGCGAGAGTGAGTGTTAGCGTGAGTGCGAGAGTGAGTGTTAGCGTGAGTGCGAGAGTGAGTGTTAGCGTGAGTGCGAGAGTGAGTGTTAGCGTGAGTGCGAGAGTGAGTGTTAGCGTGAGTGCGAGAGTGAGTGTTAGCGAGAGTGAGTGTTAGCGTGAGTGCGAGAGTGAGTGTTAGCGTGAGTGCGAGAGAGAGCGTGAGAGAGAGAGTGTGTGTGAGAGTTTGAGAGCATGATAGTTAGTGTGAGAGTGTGAGAGTGAGAGAGTGTAATAATTTGAGTGTGAGTGTGTGTGAGTGCGTGAGTGCCTGTGAGTGTGAGTGTGAGAGCGTGAGAGAGAGTGCGAGTGTGTGTGAGAGTTTGAGAGCGTGAGAGTGAGAGAGAGTGTGTGACAGTTCGAGAGTGAGAGAGTGTGAGAATTTGTGTGAGCGTGAGTGAGTGAGCGAGCGAGCGTGGGAGTGAGCGAGAGAGTGAGCGTGAGAGCTAGTGTGAGTGAGCGAGCGAGCGTGGGAGTGAGCGAGAGCGTGAGCATGAACGTGAGAGCTAGTGTGAGTGAGTGAGTGAGCGAGCGAGCGTGGGAGTGAGCGTGAGAGCTAGTGCGAGTGAGTGAGCGTGAGAGAGTGAGAGCTAGTGCGAGAGCGAGAGCTAGAGCGAGAGCTAGTGCGAGAGCTAGAGCGAGAGCTAGTGCGAGAGCTAGTGCGAGAGCTAGTGCGAGAGCTAGTGCGAGAGCTAGTGCGAGAGCTAGTGCGAGAGCTAGTGCGAGAGCTAGTGCGAGAGATAGAGCGAGAACGAGAGCTAGTGCGAGAGCGAGAGCTAGTGCGAGAGCGAGAGCTAGTGCGAGAGCTAGTGCGAGAGCGAGAGCTAGTGCGAGAGCTAGAGCGAGAGCTAGTGCGAGAGCTAGTGCGAGAGCGAGAGCTAGTGCGAGAGCGAGAGCTAGTGCGAGAGCTAGTGCGAGAGCTAGTGCGAGAGCTAGTGCGAGAGCTAGTGCGAGAGCTAGTGCGAGAGGTAGTGCGAGAGCTAGTGCGTGAGCTAGTGCGAGAGCTAGTGCGAGAGCTAGTGCGAGAGCTAGTGCGAGAGCTAGAGTTAGTGCGAGAGCTAGTGCGAGAGCGAGAGCTAGTGCGAGAGTTAGTGCGAGAGCTAGTGCGAGAGCTAGAGCTAGTGCGAGAGCTAGTGCGAGAGCTAGAGCTAGTGCGAGAGCTAGTGCGAGAGCTAGTGCGAGAGCTAGTGCGAGAGCTAGTGCGAGAGCTAGTGCGAGAGCTAGTGCGAGAGCTAGTGAGAGAGCTAGTGCGAGAGCTAGTGCGAGAGTTAGTGCGAGAGCTAGTGCGAGAGCTAGTGCGAGAGCTAGTGCGAGAGCTAGTGCGAGAGCTAGTGCGAGAGCGAGTGCGAGAGCTAGTGCGAGAGCGAGAGTTAGTGCGAGAGCGAGAGCTAGTGCGAGAGCTAGTGCGAGACCGAGAGCTAGTGCGAGAGCTAGTGCGAGAGCTAGTGCGAGAGCTAGTGCGAGAGCGAGTGCGAGAGCTAGTGCGAGAGCGAGAGTTAGTGCGAGAGCTAGTGCGAGAGCTAGTGCGAGACCGAGAGCTAGTGCGAGAGCTAGTGCGAGAGCTAGTGCGAGAGCTAGTGCGAGAGCTAGTGCGAGACCGAGAGCTAGTGCGAGAGCTAGTGCGAGAGCTAGTGCGAGAGCTAGTGCGAGAGCTAGTGCGAGAGCTAGTGCGAGAGCTAGTGCGAGAGCTAGTGCGAGAGCTAGTGCGAGAGCTAGTGCGAGAGCGAGAGCTAGTGTGCGAGAGCGAGAGTTAGTGCGAGAGCGAGAGTTAGTGCGAGAGCGAGAGCTAGTGCGAGAGCTAGTGCGAGACCGAGAGCTAGTGCGAGAGCTAGTGCGAGAGCTAGTGCGAGAGCTAGTGCGAGAGCTAGTGCGAGAGCTAGTGCGAGAGCGAGAGTTAGTGCGAGAGCGAGAGCTAGTGCGAGAGCTAGTGCGAGACCGAGAGCTAGTGCGAGAGCTAGTGCGAGAGCTAGTGCGAGACCGAGAGCTAGTGCGAGACCGAGAGCTAGTGCGAGAGCTAGTGCGAGACCGAGAGCTAGTGCGAGAGCTAGTGCGAGACCGAGAGCTAGTGCGAGAGCTAGTGCGAGAGCTAGTGCGAGCGCTAGTGCGAGAGCTAGTGCGAGAGCGAGAGTTAGTGCGAGAGCTAGTGCGAGAGCTAGTGCGAGAGCTAGTGCGAGAGCTAGTGCGAGACCGAGAGCTAGTGCGAGAGCTAGTGCGAGAGCTAGTGCGAGAGCTAGTGCGAGAGCTAGTGCGAGACCGAGAGCTAGTGCGAGAGCTAGTGCGAGAGCTAGTGCGAGAGCTAGTGCGAGAGCTAGTGCGAGAGCTAGTGCGAGAGCTAGTGCGAGAGCTAGTGCGAGAGCTAGTGAGAGAGCTAGTGCGAGAGCTAGTGCGAGAGCTAGTGCGAGAGCTAGTGCGAGAGCTAGTGCGAGAGCTAGTGCGAGAGCTAGTGCGAGAGCTAGTGCGAGAGCTAGTGCGAGAGCGAGTGCGAGAGCTAGTGCGAGAGCGAGAGTTAGTGCGAGAGCGAGAGCTAGTGCGAGAGCTAGTGCGAGACCGAGAGCTAGTGCGAGAGCTAGTGCGAGAGCTAGTGCGAGAGCTAGTGCGAGAGCGAGTGCGAGAGCTAGTGCGAGAGCGAGAGTTAGTGCGAGAGCTAGTGCGAGAGCTAGTGCGAGACCGAGAGCTAGTGCGAGAGCTAGTGCGAGAGCTAGTGCGAGAGCTAGTGCGAGAGCTAGTGCGAGAGCTAGTGCGAGACCGAGAGCTAGTGCGAGAGCTAGTGCGAGAGCTAGTGCGAGAGCTAGTGCGAGAGCTAGTGCGAGAGCTAGTGCGAGAGCTAGTGCGAGAGCTAGTGCGAGAGCTAGTGCGAGAGCTAGTGCGAGAGCTAGTGCGAGAGCGAGAGTTAGTGCGAGAGCTAGTGCGAGAGCTAGTGCGAGAGCTAGTGCGAGAGCTAGTGCGAGAGCTAGTGCGAGAGCTAGTGCGAGAGCTAGTGCGAGAGCTAGTGCGAGAGCGAGAGTTAGTGCGAGAGCGAGAGTTAGTGCGAGAGCGAGAGCTAGTGCGAGAGCTAGTGCGAGACCGAGAGCTAGTGCGAGAGCTAGTGCGAGAGCTAGTGCGAGAGCTAGTGCGAGAGCGAGAGTTAGTGCGAGAGCGAGAGCTAGTGCGAGAGCTAGTGCGAGACCGAGAGCTAGTGCGAGAGCTAGTGCGAGACCGAGAGCTAGTGCGAGACCGAGAGCTAGTGCGAGAGCTAGTGCGAGACCGAGAGCTAGTGCGAGAGCTAGTGCGAGACCGAGAGCTAGTGCGAGAGCTAGTGCGAGAGCTAGTGCGAGAGCTAGTGCGAGAGCTAGTGCGAGAGCGAGAGTTAGTGCGAGAGCGAGAGCTAGTGCGAGAGCTAGTGCGAGAGCTAGTGCGAGAGCTAGTGCGAGAGCTAGTGCGAGAGCTAGTGCGAGAGCGAGAGTTAGTGCGAGAGCTAGTGCGAGAGCGAAAGCTAGTGCGAGAGCGTGTGTGTGTGTGTTTTTCTGATCTGTTGTCAGACACTGATGTTGATGTTCTGCTGCAGGTTCTGGCTAACGTGTCGTACATCATCATCGAAGAGACGGAGGAGGGAGCGAGTGAATACGCCCTGTGGAGGGAGATCCTGTTCCTGGTGGATCTGATCTGCTGCGGAGCCGTCCTGTTCCCCGTCGTCTGGTGTGTGTGTGTGTGTGTGTGAGGCTCGTGATCTGCTGCTGTTCTGTGTTATCTGATGGGTTTTTATCATTGTGTGTCCAACAGGTCCATCCGGCATCTGCAGGAGGCTTCCAACACAGATGGCAAAGGTGTGTGTGTGTGTGTGTGTGTTTTATCTGTACAGTTATAGTTACCAGTATAATAATCAGTATTGTTATCGGTATAGTTATTAAGTATCATTATAGTTACTGGCACAGATATGAGTATAATTATCGGTACAGTTAATTATTGTTGTTGTTATTGTTATAATCGGTATTGTTTTTAAGTTATCGTTGTTCTTGTTTGTGTCTGTGTGTGTGTATGTTTGTTTGTAAATACACAATGCTTGTGTGTGTTTGTTCTCTTGTAGCTGCCATGAACCTGGAGAAGTTGAAGCTCTTCAGGCATTATTACGTGATGGTGAGACGTTTAATCCACTCGCATCTACTCGAGCTTTATTCAGATCATTGAGCTGGAGCAGAGTGAAAGTGTTTTGTGTCTGTCCTCAGATTGTGTGTTATATCTACTTCACTCGGATCATCGCGATCCTGCTGAAGGTCACGGTGCCGTTCCAGTGGCAGTGGTGTCAAGAGGTAATACTCGGGAATACTCCAGAGTTAAAGGGGTCATATAATGCCATTTTTGTACAAGCTAATATGATTCTTTAGGGTCTAAATGAAAAGTTTGTAATATACTTTAATTAAAAATTCTCATTAGTATTGTAAGAAAACACTTATTTTACCTGGTCAAAAACAGCTCTGTTTTCAGCACGCCGTTTCAGTGCATATGCCTTTAAATGATAATGAGCTTCGCTGACTCCGCCCCTCTGTTCTGTGCGTACACCGTTTGAAACACAATAACACAATAACCATAACGCGTTGTTCATTATAAACGTGGGATTATGCATTATATTGAGAACGTCATACATAGAAAACATGCCGTAATGAACCCTGAGTGTAAACCTGAGACGCATTCATTGTGAAGCGTGCACGCGATTTGCAAAGATTAATATAAAGTTTAATAAAACGTTACACTCACTTCAGTTTTTCTGGAGGTTCAGCAGGAACACGAATATCTGGTACCGATCCTTTTTTCATGAGCAGCTTCTTAGCAAAACCAGCTTTATACTGATCCTCGTTTATAAAGCAGTCTGGTGTGTGAAATGATTCGCGCAAACATGAGAGCATTGACGTTGCTCGTGGGGAATATTCCCTTCGAAAACAAACTCAGCCGCTGCGTCTTCACCGGTTCGGATTTAGGAACATTAAAATGACTGTGTTCGTTATTACACCCAAGAACAGAACACCACACTCGCTTAGAGCCATTCTGCTCATAGACAGAGCTCCAGCATATCAACAATGACCGCGCCGGTCCGCGCGGAGTATGATTGACAGCTCGCTCGCTCACAAGCGAGGGCGGGTCTGTGTTGAAACGCTGCTGTCAATCAACAATCGTGGGAGGGGCGTCTGTGACGTCACACGGTCGAACGGCTTGATTTGAGGCAGGGGAAAACATATAAGGAGATTTAAAAAAAAAAAACCACTGGATGGATTTTTATCATTATATGATGGTTGTGTACAGGCACTGCCAACACACATTTCAGTACAATCAACTTGTAAAAGTGCATGTACCATTATATGACCCCTTTAAGCTCCATGTTTTTTAATCCCGTGTTCGGCTGCAGTACCGAACGCTTCCACTAGAGGAAACTCAAAGGAAACCGAAGACCACCAGAAAATAATCTGTGTAAATTAATTTATTGAGCCCTCCTTAAAACCTGGTGTCATTTGTCTTGTGTTTGCAGTTTTTAGTGGAGGTTTCTACTCTGATCTTCTTTGTCTTGACGGGATTCAAGTTCCGTCCAGCGTCTAATAACCCGTATCTCCAGTTGCCTCAGGACGAGGAGGACCTGGAAATGGATGAAGTGTAGGTCTCTCTCTCTCTCTCTCTCTCTGTGTGTGTGTGTGTCAGAAGTTCAGTGTGTGATGTTTCTTCTCTCCGCACACAGTATAACAGAATCGGGAGTGTTGGAAGGCATCCACAAGGTGAAGAAAACGTCTAACGGCCGAGAGAGACAGAGAGAGGTTGCGTTGTGAGTTTCATATCGAAGAGGGCGGAGCCTGGACTTTAAGCTCCTCCCCTTCCAGGGAAACCACAGACTCGCTATGCAAGTGAAATAAAGACGGGATGGGAGAACCGTGTGAGAATAAAGCGCACCTGACGCGACTTCCGTCAGTTTTCCGTGAGAGAACGAGCTGATTTTCCCATACGGACTCCGCGACGGCGGTGACAGACCCAATCTTTCGCTTGGTTTACAGTAATGATATGGTCACTGCTCTGTCCGTTAATTTGTTTGCAATTTTTTTCTTTCATTCCAAAGATTTACAATCATTATACTGGATTTGCTCAATTAATTTGATTTTAGCCTTCTTTAATTTCCTATTATTATTTAACCAAAGCTGTTTGGCTTTATGGTGTTTCTTTTCTGAATTGATGCTACTGTTTGTATATCATGTTTTTTCTTTTGTTGTTGTTGTTTTGTTTATTAGACGGTTGGAGATTGTTGTTGTTGTTGTTGTTGTTGTTGTTGTTGTTGTTCATAAAACAGGTTGGTTACCCAGACACCATCAGTTACGCTGAAACTTAATCTGAATGAAACCAGTGTTTCTTTTTCCTCAGACAGATGGAATAGGTGGATTTGTGGCCGTTATATAAATATCTTTAATGTGTGTTTCACCAGAGTCCAAGACTGTTAACATTTATATTCTGTTCTGGATGAAGTTGCTGAGAATTTTATCAGACATGTGATAACGATTCGCACCAATAACGATTTGTCTTTTGCTTCTTTGGAGTAGGTTGTGATATATTTTTCTGATGACTCTATGATTGAAATGAATCCTGTTATAAATGAAGGACTAGCCACGTTACACCGCGTATATACTGCGCATGCGCCGACTGCAGCGTTGCCGCTAAAACCAACGGTCTACACTGAAAGCGCGCGAAACTTCAGTCATTATAATATGACGTTGTAGTTCAATCGCAGTATAAACACTGTTCAGACGTGAGAACTTTACTCCAGTTTTTACTCCCTCCTTCAATGCTTTTAGTCTGGCTAATATTTCCACAAACTGTATGAGAAATAAACTTTTCCTGCTTGATTTATATTGCTGGTTTATCATGTGAATTGTGTTCGAGTTTAAAATAAATCAAATAACTTAATTGTCGACTCGTTTCTTTGGATTGTGAATGTGTGAGGAAAGAGTTTATTTAGCGCTTCCGCAGCGCGCGCCTCTCTCGTCTCGTGCTCGCCTCGAGCGCACGCGCAGATGATCGTGCACGCGCTCTGGTGCTGATGTCATCCGCCTAGTTTCATCTCGCCCTTTCAAATAAACCACAATGTGAGTATAAAATAATATGTGCATTTGGTTTTGTAACAGAAATGCATGGATGTTAAATATGTGAGGAATTCTGTAATTCACTGAGCTTGAATGGGCAGTTTTGATGAATGCCTGAAATCTTAAAAGTTTTTACTGCATAGCCTTAAATTAGGCTGTGATGGACTGAGTCAACGGGACTTGGTAATGTTGCAGATTAATATTCATAATTTTGTAATATTCATATTTGCATTGAGAAATAGACTAGTTTAAATAAATGTTTTATGACGGATCATGTGTGTGTGATCGATGAGGGTGTTTCGGGTTTAAGTTTCTCCGCAGTGCGGTGTGTGTGTGTCTGAGTCTGAGAGAGAGTGTGTGTGTGTCTCTGAGAGAGAGAGAGTGTGTGTGTGTCTTGAAAGAGAGAGAGAGAGAGAGAGAGAGTGTGTGTAAACCAGGACCAGCTGAAAGTTTATATTCTTGGCTTTTCTCGGGGAATTATGAGAAAAAGAGAGAAAATGCTGCATCATAAATAGTTTTCTTTTTCTTTTTTTCAGTTTAATTATTAGTAATGAATAAATGTTTGTGTTTATTCATTTACTTTTTAAATGTATTTTTTTATATATATATTTGTTCATATTTTTCATTTAGTATTTTAATGTTCAAAATATTCTTAATTTAATATGTAATATATTTGTATTTATTATTTAAATATTTAAATATAAATACTAAAATAAAAATTTAGCAAATATTAATATTTAATGTTTGTTTAATGTTTTTGTATTTATATGATTTTTTTATTTGAATGTTTGCAGATTTCATTGCATAAGTAAAGGGTTAGTTGATCATCCGTCATCATTTACTCGCCAACCCTGTTTGTGTTTCTTTCTTCTGTGAAACACAAATTAACATTTTTACAGTTTTTTGTCCAGGCAATGAAAGTAAATGGGGTTCAAAGTCATTCTTCACAATATCATAAAGTCATACAGGTTATTAATAGTATTGCAATGTCAATAAACATCAAAATCGATGTGTGACCGAGTATTGTGTGTTTACAGGAGTGTGTGTGTTCTATCGCTGCTGTCGCTGCTGTCGCTGGAGTCGCTGGCCGTCAGCGTCGGGTCAGATATTCCTCATCATTATTAACTAGGAGTGTCACCATTCCCTCATGTCACCGTTCCCTCATGTCACCGTTCCCTCATGTCACCGTTCCCTCATGTCACCGTTCCCTCATGTCACCGTTCCCTCATGTCACCGTTCCCCCATGTCAACGTTCCCCCATGTCACCGTTCCCTCATGTCACCGTTCCCTCATGTCACCGTTCCCTCATGTCACCGTTCCCTCATGTCACCGTTCCCTCATGTCACCGTTCCCTCATGTCACCGTTCCCCCATGTCAACGTTCCCCCATGTCACCGTTCCCTCATGTCACCGTTCCCTCATGTCACCGTTCCCTCATGTCACCGTTCCCTCATGTCACCGTTCCCTCATGTCAACGTTCCCTCATGTCACCGTTCCCTCATGTCACCGTTCCCTCATGTCAACGTTCCCTCATGTCACCGTTCCCCCATGTCAACGTTCCCTCATGTCACCGTTCCCCCATGTCAACGTTCCCTCATGTCAAGTCAAGTCAGGTCATCTTCATTTATATAGCGCTTTTAACAATGGATTGTTTCAAAGCAGCTTTACAGAGATAAACATATAATTTAAGGTAACAGATTGTTTTGCATTATAGCGGTTCTTGAATAATGTTATTTCCAGCTAAAGTTAACTTTGATTGATTCACCTCCGTCGAAATGATCAGACTTTTAAACGCGAACCTGTGATTAACGCTGACGGCGTTCACATGCTCATTCAGAATTGATTCTATAGTTATGTGCTTTTAAAATATGTGCGCAGGTTTATAATTTATACAACCCAGCCTAAACAAACTACTTTTCTTGCCTATAAATTTTGATACAGAATTTTGTTTTATATTATCACTTCGGGGTATGCGAGCCAGAATTCACAACGCTTCATCTGTAGAGTGGGAAAGGGATCCTCCATAGGGAGAGGATAGTGGACACTTCAGCACTGCATTGTCATCGGGTCCAGGCGGATCTCCTTCGTCAGATCTGGACACGGCCTGGATCCGGCAGGCTGCGGGAAAACCTCGGGATAAACAAAGACACTAATATTAGCGTAGATGCCATTCTTCTTATGATGTAGCGAGTACATCAAGATTTAAGGGAAGTGTTCCCAGTTACGGCTGACCTAATCTATGCAGCCTAACATTGAATTATAGAAGTCTATAGTGTGTTATGTGTATGCTAGGTCAAAGAGATGTGTTTTTAGTCTAGCTTTGAACTGACAGAGTGTGTCTGCTTCCCGGACAATGGTAGGAAGACTGTTCCAAAGTTTTGGTGCTAAATAGGAAAAGGATCTACCGCCTGCAGTCGATTTAGATATTCTAGGTATTATCAACTGGCCAAAATTTTGATGTCACCGTTCCCTCATGTCACCGTTCCCCCATGTCACCGTTCCCCCATGTCACCGTTCCCTCATGTCACCGTTCCCTCATGTCACCGTTCCCTCATGTCACCGTTCCCTCATGTCACTGTTCCCTCATGTCAACGTTTCCTCATGTCACCGTTCCCCCATGTCACCGTTCCCTCATGTCAACGTTCCCTCATGTCACCGTTCCCTCATGTCACCGTTCCCTCATGTCAACGTTTCCTCATGTCACCGTTCCCTCATGTCACCGTTCCCTCATGTCACCGTTCCCTCATGTCACCGTTCCCTCATGTCACCGTTCCCTCATGTCACCGTTCCCTCATGTCACCGTTCCCCCATGTCACCGTTCCCTCATGTCAACGTTCCCTCATGTCACCGTTCCCTCATGTCACCGTTCCCTCATGTCACCGTTCCCTCATGTCACCGTTCCCTCATGTCACCGTTCCCTCATGTCACCGTTCCCTCATGTCACCGTTCCCTCATGTCACTGTTCCCTCATGTCAACGTTTCCTCATGTCACCGTTCCCCCATGTCACCGTTCCCTCATGTCAACGTTCCCTCATGTCACCGTTCCCTCATGTCACCGTTCCCCCATGTCACCGTTCCCCAATGTCACCGTTTTTATTTATTTATCTAAATCACCGTTCCCTCATGTCAACGTTCCCTCATGTCACCGTTCCCTCATGTCAACGTTCCCTCATGTCACCGTTCCCTCATGTCACCGTTCCCTCATGTCAACGTTCCCTCATGTCACCGTTCCCCCATGTCACCGTTCCCTCATGTCACCGTTCCCTCATGTCACCGTTCCCTCATGTCACCGTTCCCTCATGTCACCGTTCCCTCATGTCACCGTTCCCTCATGTCACCGTTCCCTCATGTCACCGTTCCCTCATGTCACCGTTCCCTCATGTCACCGTTCCCCCATGTCACCGTTCCCTCATGTCAACGTTTCCTCATGTCACCGTTCCCCCATGTCACCGTTCCCTCATGTCACCGTTCCCCAATGTCACCGTTTTTATTTATTTATCTAAATCACCGTTCCCTCATGTCACCATTCCCCCATGTCACCGTTCCCCAATGTCACCGTTTTTATTTATTTATCTAAATCACCGTTCCCTCATGTCACCGTTCCCTCATGTCAACGTTTCCTCATGTCACCGTTCCCTCATGTCAACGTTCCCTCATGTCACCGTTCCCTCATGTCACCGTTCCCTCATGTCAACGTTCCCTCATGTCAACGTTTCCTCATGTCACCGTTCCCTCATGTCAACGTTCCCTCATGTCACCGTTCCCTCATGTCACCGTTCCCCCATGTCACCGTTCCCCAATGTCACCGTTTTTATTTATTTATCTAAATCACCGTTCCCTCATGTCACCGTTCCCTCATGTCAACGTTTCCTCATGTCACCGTTCCCCCATGTCACCGTTCCCTCATGTCAACGTTTTCTCATGTCACCGTTCCCTCATGTCAACGTTCCCTCATGTCACCGTTCCCTCATGTCACCGTTCCCCCATGTCACCGTTTCCCAATGTCACCGTTTTTATTTATTTATCTAAATCACCGTTCCCTCATGTCACCGTTCCCTCATCTCACCGTTCCCTCATGTCACCGTTCCCTCATGTCACCGTTCCCCCATGTCACCGTTCCCCCATGTCACCGTTCCCTCATGTCACCGTTCCCTCATGTCACCGTTCCCTCATGTCACCGTTCCCTCATGTCAACGTTCCCTCATGTCACCGTTCCCTCATGTCACCGTTCCCTCATGTCACCGTTCCCTCATGTCACCGTTCCCTCATGTCACCGTTCCCTCATGTCACCGTTCCCTCATGTCACCGTTCCCTCATGTCACCGTTCCCCCATGTCACCGTTCCCCCATGTCACCGTTCCCTCATGTCACCGTTCCCTCATGTCACCGTTCCCTCATGTCACCGTTCCCTCATGTCACCGTTCCCTCATGTCACCGTTCCCTCATGTCACCGTTCCCTCATGTCACCGTTCCCTCATGTCAACGTTTCCTCATGTCACCGTTCCCTCATGTCAACGTTCCCTCATGTCACCGTTCCCTCATGTCACCGTTCCCTCATGTCACCGTTCCCTCATGTCACCGTTCCCTCATGTCACCGTTCCCTCATGTCACCGTTCCCTCATGTCACCGTTCCCTCATGTCACCGTTCCCTCATGTCACCGTTCCCTCATGTCACGATACGATATTATTGCGATATTCCAATACAAATGGTAAAAGGTTAATAAACAATGTACTGTTGATTAAAATGCTAAATTTGATATTACATTGTGTGTGTAAATAAATATTCTTGGACTTTGGTGCTGAAACCCAAAGCACAGACAATATAGACACCAGAATACACACATTCATGATTCTGAAGCTGAAAACACTGAATTATTTTAGACGAATTTGCTTGATTTCGGTCTCTGACTAGATATGTTACCAGTAAAAAGTGGCCAACATTATTTTAAATATAAGACATCTGGCATTTATCAGGACACACACATATTCCCCCATTGCATTATTATGCATTATATTCAACATTTTATAGTAGTTTAATGTAGAACTGACACTAAAACCTTGAAAATTAGAAATTTTTCTCATACAGTAATTTTGGGTGAGCTATACACAATACATATTGTTGCATTTTAGTATTGCGATGTATTGCACACAATATATTGTTCCCCCTGTTATGAACCCTGCGCTGGCGACGGCAGGACGTTAACCCGTGCTTGTGTCTCCCGCAGCCCCAGTAACTCGTCCAGCAGTCTCTGCACCGCGTCTGACCAGTGTCTTCAGTTCCAGCTGGTCTGCAGGACGCACGAGTACGAGGTCAGACTCACCGGTTCAGTCAAACACTAGAGAATCAACAGTGCTGGGGAAAGCTACTTTTAAAAGTAATGCATTACAATATTGCATTACTCTCATAAAAAGTAACTAATTGCGTTACTTTTTAAGAAAAGTAATGTGTTAGATTACTTTTTCTTGCGTTACTTTTTCTCTGCTGGGCTGGGCTTGCTTGCTTGTTTTTTAATAACAACAAACAAAAAGTTATATTTTTGGCAAATGTTAAGACCCTTCACACCAAAAGTGAAATGAATAAGCCTTAGGCTGAAGGAAATGCATTGTCAAGAAAATGTTAAAGCTGCCGTCGGCAACATTTTTTTTATCATATTCAGTGAAATCGACACTATAATCCGACAGAACAACATAAATAAAGTGTTTTTAGAAAAAAAACCCGAGCTTCTAACTCCACCTGGAGCGTGTTATTTGTTTTGAAAAAATCCACAGCTCCCGGATCATCGGGTCCAATCAGCGCAGGGGGGTGTGAGATCTGACTGTCAATCACAGATCGGGCACAATCACATGCACACGCCTGAAGTTCGCGCAGTAACAAAGAATGATGGCGGATGTATCTCGCTTTCAAAACACTTACAAATCAAGTTAGCTCATTTAGAGCAGTGTTTCCCAACCCTGTTCCTGGCGGCACACAAACACTGCGCGTATTCTTTTTCTCCCTAATCAAACACACCTGATTCAACTCATCAGCTCATTAACCCATGTGATTATGAGCTAATGAGTTGAATCAGGTGTGTTTGATTAGGGAGACAAAGAATGCGCGCAGTGTTGGTGTGCCCCCAGGAACAGGGTTGGGAAACACTGATTTAGAGTATAAAATGAAATTGCAATCTATCGGTAGATTAGCCAGGACAGCATACCTCCAAAATACTCCATGGTGTTGATGGATGCTGATGAGACGGGCACGTTCACAGATAACCTCGTGCACACGTGGGAGGGTATCGGTTGATAGTGGGGGAGGGGCATGAGAGTTGTAAACATTCAAAATTTTGCCTAAATCCGCTCAATCTGCCAGACTTGCCGACTGCTGCTTTAAATAAAAAAATGTACGTTTACCCATTCAAAGAGATAGGAGCTGCACTTGCATGTTTCAAAGATGACCGTCGAGGGAAATGACTTGACCCTCATCCTTCCCTTTGGGTCATTTTGACCCGGAAAATGTTTTAGAATTTTTTTACAAATTGAGTGTTCATCAGAAACCACAAATACACACACACACACACAGACACACAAACATTAGAGGAGTTTTGTAATTTATAATTATAAAATATCAAATCCTTCCCTCGTGGGTCAATTTGACCCCTTCAGGAATGAATGGAATACAATGAATGCTTCAGTAACATAGAAAACCCTAAAAATGCTAAAACTTTACCAAAAAATTATTGTATAATGTCTATATGTGTATCTGAATGCACACCGAAAAGCGCTGACTTTAGGACCCAGCGGAACAGCTCCTCTGCTCCATAGAGCTATAAGTCATGAAATATCAGTTTTATTATTATTATTTTCCACAAGAGGTCGGCAGAGACACACAATGTAAGATATTTTGAGCTGAATTAAAAGGGTTATGCATGAAATTGTTATTTTGAATGTAAGTTGAAAGAATGTGAGGAATGTGCTCAAATTACTAAATTACTATTTTTTTGTTTTTTTATTGATCAAATCTAGTCATTTAAAGGTTAAAAAAAAATCCCAAAAAATTGCATAAGAAATAGAAAAAATATTATCAAAATGAAATAAAATAAGCTTTCTGGACAAAAAAAAAATTAAGTATAATTTTAGGATAATTTTGACCGGCGAGGGTTAAGATGAAGGCAAAAGAGACTTTGGTTGAATCTGAAGTCTGATAAGTGTGTGTGTGTGTGTGTAGGTGCGCCGCTACTCGTCCTCGCGCTGGGTCTCCACGGACGCGGAGGCGTATTTCCTCGGCGTTGGAGCCGCCATGGCCTTCAGACGCCTCTATCATTACATCTCTGGAGCCAATAAAGAGGGTCTGTGAGAACGTTCATATCATAAACGTGCTGTCAGGTGACGCGACTGACACAGCTCTGTGTGTGTGTGTAGGCGTGACGTTTGAGATGACGGCTCCGGTGCTTGTTGAAGTTCCTGAGGAAGTAAAGATGTGGGAACCGGCGATCTACACGCTCAGCTTCCTGTTGCCGTCAGCCTATCAGGAGCGTCCGCCCACTCCCACCAATGAGAAGGTGACGTCCAGAGGCTCCACCCATTTTGTTACAGTCTATGGAAGCGACATGGAAAATAACACTGAAATATTTATTACAATAATACATTTAGTTGAATGCTGCAGTTGTATTAGTGGTATTTAGCACTGCATTAGGTTGACAGAATTAAAACTCTTTTGAACAAACTAGTTGACGGTAGGGGGCGCTATTACACATCTCCTGAAAGAGTACTGAATCTCCTGATCAAAACAGAAACAAGCGATCTCCTATGTAGGCAGATGCATGTAAAATAACGCGGTCATCAACATTAAACAGCATATAAATCAAAACTGCCTAATGTTACTGAATGAAATGTCGACCCAGGACGAGCTGCAGGACTGAAGCACTAGGGCTGTTAAAAGACTCAATCGACTCCATCCCCCTCCTTTCTCTTCAAAATGGCCTTTTTTATACTCCACTTTGGGAGCATGTGCCCCAATCACCACTCCAGCTCCTCCGCCTCCACACCTGCCGCTCATTTTCTTAGTCACCTAATCACCCGGTGACACTTTATTTTGCTTTAGTTACATTATTTGTAATCCTAGTTTCCAATAAAAAAAACAGCATGTCATGTGATGTCAGTGTGTGTGGTGTTCTTTCAGCTGTATTTCACGGAGATGCCCGACATGGACGTGTACGTGAGGAGTTACGGCGGCTGGATGCTGTCGATCACGTCTCGACTCCACACACACCTGCTGAGCCGAGCGCTGACCAGAGCCCACGCGCACTTCAACCACACACACCACTACGCCGTGGGCTACGACAGGTCTCAACACACACACACACACACACCTGCTGAGCTGACCGCTGACCAGAGCCCACGCGCACTTCAACCACACACACCACTACGCCGTGGGCTACGACAGGTCTCAACACACACACACACACACACACACCTGCTGAGCTGAGCGCTGACCAGAGCCCACGCGCACTTCAACCACACACACCACTACGCCGTGGGCTACGACAGGTCTCAACACACACACACACACACCTGCTGAGCCGAGCGCTGACCAGAGCCCACGCGCACTTCAACCACACACACCGCTATGACAGGTCTACACACTCACATACACACAACACACACACACATTTGATTTGTTCCTGGTTTTGTTCTGTACTATTATTCCAAAGAAATCGTGTTTTGCTTAACTTTTCAGTTCACCACACGTCATTTTCAGCTTTATTTCTACAAGCCATTATACAATACAGATTCACAGTAATAAACAGGAAAATAACCTAATCAATGATGCAAACGTTATTTATTAAACTGTGTGTGTGTGTGTGTGTGTGTGTGTGTGTGTGTGTGTGTGTGTGTGTGTGTGTGTGTGTGTGTGTGTGTGTGTGTGTGTGTGTGTGTGTGTGTGTGTGTGTGTGTGTGTGTGTGTGTGTGTGTGTGTGTCAGTCCTCTGAAGCTGTTGAACAGGCATAATGAGGTGTGGTACGTGGCTGAAGGAGAGCCGGTCTGCGGATCGAACCCGACTGACGCACACTAAACGGGTAACACAAACTTATTGAGACACGTCTGGCTGGAGTTTCACACTATATTAACGGAATTTCCTTCCTTTACTCTCACAGGAAGCAGATGAACGTGTGTGTGTCAGAGAACACGTCCACAAACACCAGCCTGGCTGACACACAGATCTCCAATAATGCATGTGTTGTGTGCTCATCGACGGCTAATAAACTGAACAACTGCTGACACCTTTGTGTTTGTGTCTTTACTGGTTTGTGAAATATTGTATGACTATTGAAAGATTGTGTATTTTCAGTCATCTTTGGTCAGAGGCATTTACATTGTGACTGTGTCTCAGATGCAATCAACTCTATCTGTGTGTGAGAAAGTGTGAACCAAATGCTCATACAGACGTGTGGCCAATAGAAACTGAGCAATGTTGTTTCTTTGTCATTCACACCCATCAGAGTAGATTATATACATATATAATATAATACACACTGTAACACAGACAGAACACAGGTTAAGACTCTTTGACACGCTAGCATCGCTGCTGAAGAACTGTGCTACACTACTAACGTCAATAAATTCTCCTCCACACAAGAACTCGGGTCAAGCTTACTTATTTTCTGTATTAGAGAAATGTAATACACCCTAACGACCAAATACAGCAAAATCCAACACTTTTTATGAATGTGATCAAAGAAACACTTAGTGGTTTAAAGGGTTTGAGTTTATTGATTCTGGACAGAGTTACGCAGCATAAAACACACGTCAGGTTTTGATTGGTTGAGCGGCGATGACATCACTCAGACCACGATGACCCTCCAGTGGACTTTAAATCTGCAAAACCAAACAGACGGACTGAATTCAAGATCTCAACAGTGAAATCACACGCAATTCTTTCTCTTTTATGGCGTGTGAGACTGTACAACCGTACAGTTTTAGACGCTTCATTCTCAACATACAAAACTCATTAAAAAAACGTATTACTTATTACTTAAACTTATTTGAAAAGTAACAGAAATTTTGTTGGAAGTAATGCATTAATTTACACATGACTTGGAAAAAAAGTATTCTGATTACATAACTCACATTACAGAAAATATTAAAGGTGCAGACTGTAAGAATGACTAGTGTTCGAAATAGGTACTGCAGTCCAATTCAAAATACGGGAGATGGTGGTTTCTCCCGCCTCCACAGACTCGACGGCGCTCACACGGGTCGCCAGTTTGAGCACATGCAACAGGAACGAGCGCAATGGACAATGAAAATTGGCAACGTGCAGTATCACACAGACCAAAACAAAAACAAAGATTCCAGCCTGGAAACACATTTCAGAGTAAAATAACAAAGGCTGTAGACGTGCTTTTCAGAGAAACGAGTATGTGAACTTAGCATGTTTCCTCAATATATGCAGACATATTAAGGTATTTTTATGTTTTAGTAGAGTGAAAGAGTTACACACAGCATCTTTAAACAAACTAAAATATTTAAACATTTTATTTTACCTAGTCGCCAAATATAAAAATAAAAAGCTAATTCAAAATATTACTAGAACTTTAACAGTATATCAATGATGGTATAATAACACTGGCCTGTAGTAACTGCAGAATTCTTTATACTTATACTTTATATATATTATTTATTGGCATCAAAGACTCAAACAGACATCAAAACTAGGCTACTTTAATTAGTGGCAGTCAGACAAACGTAGTTACGTCAGAGTTGTGAATATTGGAGGAGACGCACGTGGAAGACAAGAGTATGATTTCATGCAGCACTTTCAACACATTTATAAGACATTTTCAGGCTCTGATATTAAACGGATCGTACCTCAGCTGCGGTAGCTCCGCCCACTGAAGCCACTACATCAGCTGTAGCTCCGCCCACTGAAGCCACTACATCTGCGGTAGCTCCGCCCACTGAAGCCACTACATCTGCGGTAGCTCCGCCCACTGAAGCCACTACATCAGCTGTAGCTCCGCCCACTGAAGCCACTACATCAGCTGTAGCTCCGCCCACTGAAGCCACTACATCAGCTGTAGCTCCGCCCACTGACTTCACTGTATCGGCTATAGCTCCGCCCACTGCCGTCTTGCTTGAGCAGCTGACAGCGATTCCACTCACTGCACATCAAACCAATGACAGCAATGATGAACACACACGAGGAAACAAGCCAAGACTTTATAAGGAGGATGTGATGAATCAAATTTTCATATCACGATAATCGCTAAAGCTTTTATCACGGTATTGAATTGACCTTTGAACATTTAAATGCAATAAAACAATACACAAGGTAAACAACTTCGTCAAACAGATGAAGTGCAAATGAACAAGTCTTTAAGTATTTGGTGTTATTTGATAAACATCATAGCGAAAACAAAAACCTGAACGCCTGTTTGAAAACGTCATTACTTTTCGAACGTTCCACCGCCTGTTTTGTTTACATTTAAATTTAACTGGATGATGGAAAAGAAACATTCTAAAAATCTAAACAATTTAGTAAAAAAAAATACCTAGAATTATTCACAGTATTTTCAAGTGCCCATCATAATTAGATTTTTTAAATCAAGCTTTTCATCTGAATTACGACTTTAAGTCATGATTTTGACTATCTTAAAATTATGCGTGTCAGTTTCGACTTTTTGTCAATTATTAAATTTTAAGTCAGAAATTGTACAGTTTTTTGTCAATTTCAACTCATAATTTTAATTTACATTGCAACTTTGTCATAATTTCAACTATTCATCTCATAATTATGACTTAGTAATTTAGATAATTAATAATTTAGATTTTTTTTGCCAATTTCAACTTGTAGTAATTTCGACTTGTGTCATAATTATAGCTTTTTAAGTAATTAATTTTAATTCAAGGGTTTTTTGTCATAATTCCAACCATTCATCTCATAATTATGACTTAGTACGTCATAATTTTAGATTTTTTGTCAATTTTGACTTGTCATAATTTTTCGACTTGTGTCATAATAATTTTTTTTAAAGTCGAGTCGAAATTGACAAAACGTCAAAATTATGACATACTAAGTCATGAGATGAATTGTTGGAATTATGACAAAAAGTTAAATGACTTAAAAAGTAATCATTATGACAAGTCGAAAAATTGTGACTGTCATAATTCTAACAATTCATCTCATAATTATGACTTAGTAGGTCATCATTTCGATGTTTTTTCAATTTTGATTTGTCATAATTTTTCGACTCGTCATAATTATGACTTTTTTTTTGTCATTTAAGTTTTTTGCAATAAGTCGAAAAATTATGACAAATCACAATTGACAAAAAAAT
The DNA here is from genome assembly GCA_030578255.1 of Tiaroga cobitis. NCBI lineage: Eukaryota > Metazoa > Chordata > Actinopteri > Cypriniformes > Leuciscidae > Tiaroga > Tiaroga cobitis. The sequence goes on from CM060591.1 coordinate 56,865,018, forward strand.
CTAAATTATGACATACTAAATCGTAATTATGAGATTAAATGTTGGAATTAAAACTTGAATGATTTAAAAAGTTATAATTATTTTACAAGTCGAAATTGACAAAAAGTAAAAAAATTATGTCATAATTATAAATGTATTAGTCATTTAAGTTTTTTGTCATAATTTAAAAATTTCTTCTCAAAATTATGTATTGATGTACAAAATATAGTATGTCATTTTACTAAGACATACTACACTTAGTATGTCATAATATTTAGTTTTCGTCAATTTCGACATGCCACAATTTTTCGACTTTTTTTAGTCATTTAAGTTTTGTAATAATGTTGAAATTGACAAAAGGTAATAATTATGACTTACTGTGTCATAATTTAGATTTTTTTTGTCAATTTCGACTTGTCATATGTCATTTGTCACTTGTCATAATTATGACATTTTTGTCATTAAAGTTTTTGTCATAAATCCAACATTTCATCTCATAATTTAGATTTTTTTTGTCAATTTCGATTTGTGTCATAATTATGACTTTAAGTCATTCAAGTTTTTTGTCAAATTCCAACATTTCATCTCATAATTATGACTTAGTATGTCATAATTTTGACTTTTTGTCAATTTCGGCTTATATAATAATTATTTCTTTTTAAATCATTACATTTTTTTTTGTCAAAATTCCAAAATTTCATCTCATAATTATGACTTAGTATGTCATAATTGTACATTTGTCAATTTCGACTTGTCATAATTTTTTTGACTTATGTCATAATTATTACTTTTTAAGTCATTTAAATTTTTTGTTAAAATTCCAACATTTCATCTCATAATTATGACTAAGTATGTCATAATTTATTATTTTTTGCCAATTTCGACTTGACTTAAAAAGTAATAATTATGACACAAGTCGAAAAATTATGACAAGTCGAAATTGACAATAAAATAATAAATTATGACATAGTCATAATTATGACAACTCGAAAAATTATGACAAATCGAAATTGACAAACCGTCAAAATTATGACATACTAAGTCATGATATGAATTGTTGGAATTATGACAAAAAGTTAAATGACTTAAAAAGTAATAATTATGACAAGTCGAAAAGTTTTGACTGTCACAATTCCAACAATTCATCTCATAATTATGACTTAGTAGGTCATATTTTGATGTTTTGTCAATTTTGATTTGTCATAATTTTTTCGACTCGTCATAATTATGACTTTTTTAGTCATTTAAGTTTTTTGTAATAATGTCGAAATTAACAAAAGGTAATAATTATGACTTACTGTCATAATTTAGATTTTTTTTGTGTCAATTTCGATTTGTGTTATAATTATGACTTTTCAAGTTTTTTTGTCAAATTCCAACATTTCATCTCATAATTATGACTTAGTATGTCATGATTGTACATTTTTTGTCAATTTCGACTTGTCATAATTTTTCGACTTATGTCATAATTATTACTTTTTAAGTCATTTAATTTTTTTGTTAAAATGCCAACATTTTATCTCATAATTATGACTTAGTATGTCATAATTTTTACTTTTTGTCAATTTCGACTGGTCATAATTATTTCGACTTAATCATAATTATGAGATGAAATGGTGGAATAATGAGAAAAAAATTTTACGACTTAAAAAGTCATAATTGTGATTAATTATGACTCTTGCGTGGCATCCTCACCTGCAGAGACCGATGCCGCCGCTCCACTGCTCAGCAGCGCTGCTTTCCTCACCGCAGGAACAGATGCGCTGAGGCCGGTGAACTCTCCGGCGCCCTCTAGCAGGGCTTTATAGGTGCTGATCTCGCGCTCCAGCTGCACTTTGGTGCTCAGCAGCAGCTGATAGTCGCGGCTCTGTTGCATTGCACTCTCGCGCACTGAGGATAGCTCCCCCTCCAGGCTGCCGGCCAGCTGACTCAGAGAGAAGATCTGGGCCTGATACTGCGCCTGAAGCTCCACCAGACGCTGCTCCACACTCCCCTTCTGCAGAAGCACAGGCACATCACACTGCAGCAGGGCTCAGAAGGTCATCATTTAAACAGCATTTCATAATTGAGATGTTTTATGCCATCATTTTGAAATCATATTTTAAACTTAACATGTCATAAATTGTCACGTTTCATGCCATAATTTTGAAGTCATTGAAGTCACTTCCAGTAAACGTTTTGGAACCAGGGTGTGCATCCCGAGGAAGGTGGATCGTCCTGGGCTTACTACCTGTGTGTGTGTGTGTGTGTGTGTGTGTGTGTGTGTGTGTGTGTGTACCTCCATCAGTGAGGACTCCAGCTGTGTCTGCAGGCTCAGGGTGTGTTTGCGGTTGTCTGTGATCTCTGAGCTTCCGCTGATGGTTGTCTCAGTGATCAGCATCGCCTCCTCTTGCTTCTTCTCCACCTGCACCACAGCATCAGCATCAGTAAAACAAACCGAGCTCGCATGCGTGTGTAAGTGTGTGAGTGTGTGTGTACCTGTCTGGTGTACCAGCTCTCCAGCTCTCTGCGGTTCTTCTCGATGAGCATCTCGTACTCTGAGCGGATCTCGGCCAGCGCTCGGGACAGATCCGGGCTCTCGACCTGCTTCACATCCACCGTCACCGTGCCGACCATCTGACCTCGCAGCGACACCATCTCCTGAACCACAGGGCAAAGGTCATCAGCACTTTACTTCACTTGATGAAGCATCACTGAACTGACTTGAGCTGGACTGTGACACTATTTTCTTCTAGAAACACACTGTGACTGTTGCAATGTTTTCCTGTTATCTCTGTAAAGCTGCTCTGAAACAAGCGCCTAAAAGCGCTATATAAATAAAGGTGACTTGACAGCAGTTTACTAAAGATGCCTGGAATTGTGGTTTGTGGCTTTTAGTTCATGTTTATCAGTTTGTTTACATGCTAGTGCACTTCTAACCCTAACAAGTAAGCAAAATGTTAAAATTCTAAGTTTTAAAAACAAATGTTCTTTTCTGGTAAAACAGAATCCTGTTGTACTTGTAAAGACATTTTTGTCCTGACTACAACAGGCCAATGATATAAATATAAAAAAAAACAAATCAAATATATAATACAATATCATTTATACTAATTAATATATATATATATATATATATATATATATATATATATATATATATATATATATATATATATGTATATGTATATGTATATGTATATATATATATATATATATATAAATAAAATATGTGTATTATACATAGATATGTATAAAATAACCCTATATATTTAAAAAGAAATCTTGTGTAAAAATAAATCCTATATAAAATATATATATATATATATATATATATATATATATATAATGTAAGGTAATAGAAATTATTGTACTAATATACAGTATATAACAATACAGTATTATAACCTATTATAATAAATAATATAATATAGTCGAGTAATTATGTTACAATATTATGACTGTAACATAAACTGAAGGTTATTGTATTTTACATTGTAGAAGTGCGTCATCTTTTCAATAGTACAATAACACTTCAACATGTGACCGGAAACATCAGATGAGCTCTTTGCCTTTATTTAAAGGGATATTTTAGGAGCCAGTCTACAGGAGTGAAACACAAAGGCATTGACACAAGTGTGTTTATCGAATTCATTAAACAATTCTTCACATCAGTGCAAAGACACCCAAAGAACCTGCGTTTGCGGATGCGTTTCCTCACCTCGTGCTGGAGTGTTTTGAGAGCGGCGCGCTCCTCGCTCAGGCCCTTGAGCTCCTGCAACAGCACACTGTTGGTGGAGTCGTACTCTTTCTTCAGGGTCTTCAGACCTGCGATGTCTCCCTCCACAGACTGACGCATGGACAGCTCCGTCTCGAACCTGCACCACACGGCCAAATGATCATAAACATAAGCTTATAACAGCTTACGGTAAACAGAATATTATCCTGCATTGGCGTGGACACTAATATGGTTATCTTTATAGTTATCGTGCATTAGTGTGGACACTAATATAGTTATAGTTATCGTTATAGTTATTGTGCATTGGTGTGGACACTAATATAGTTATCGCTATAGTTATAGTTACCATCCATTGATGTGGACATTAAAGAGTAGGTCATTAATTACTCACCCTCATGTCTTTCCAAACACATAAGACTTTTGTTCATCTTCAAAGCACAAATGAAGATATTTTTAATGAAATCTGAGAGATTTCAGTTCCTCCATTGACAGTCTACACAACTACCACTGTCAAGCCCCAGAAAGGTAGTAAAGACGTCATTAAAGTAATCCATGTGATTTCAGTGGTTTAACCTCAATTTTATGAAACAACACAAGTGCATTGTTTGTGGAAAAAATATATTCTTTACCACTTTATTTACAAAATATTAATCTGCAACATGTTCATGGCGCATGCGTTAGACGCGACCCAGACAGCGGCTCAGATCTGGCACACATCTGGTAGTTACATGAACGCATGTTGGAGATTAATATTTTGTAAATAAAGTGGTAAATTATGTTCTTAACGAAAGTCTTACGTGTTTACAACGACATGAGGGTGAGTAGTAATTGACAGAATTACATTTTTTGGGTGAATTTGTTATTGTCTGCTGATGTGGACACTAATATAGTAATCGTTATTATTCTTGGTGTGAATGGATCTTTACCTGTGCTTTACAGTGACTGAAAACGACTTTGAATGCGACTCATCGAGTCAGAAACTAAACTGAGAAGCTGATGCTGCGTTCCCAGCTCAAACTCACTTCATTCTGAAATCATCGGCGGCCAGTTTGGCGTTGTCCACGGCTAAAGCGATGCGCGTGTGCTCCTGAAGGAGAAGCAGAAGCTGGAGGAGATAACAGAAGCAAACCAGCAGAAATTATCACATATTTAGCACCTTGGTTTAATACTATTTTAATCGCTATTTGCTATTGTGGCAACACTTTACAATAAGGCTCATTAGTTAACATTGGTAAATGTATTAACTAACATGAAATAACAATGAGCAATACATTTGTTACAGTGTTTATTAATCTTTGTTAATATTAGTTAATACAAATCCAGCTGTTCATTGTTTGTTCATGTTAGTTCACAGTGCATTAACTAATGTTAACAAATACAACCTTTGATTTAAAAAACGTATTAGTAAATGTTGAAATTAATATTAACTAAGATTAATAAATGCTGAACAAGTATTGTTCATTCTTAGTTCATGTTAACTAATGAACCTTATTGTAAAGTGTTCCCGCTATTGTTATACTGTATATTTCTTTGTATTGTCATTTAATATTGACATATCACATAGTATTGCATGTAAGCCTAAAAATGAAACACACCTTCTCCCGCAGTGGTTTGATCTGGATCTCGTAGGGCTCCAGGTTGACGCTGCTCTGGACTCGGTTGACGGTGAACGCGCGGAGCTTCTCGTTGAGCTCCAGGTTCGTGGTCTCCAGGCGCTTCACCTTCTCCAGGTACGTCGCGAGACGATCATTCAGAACCTGCAGCTGCTGTTTGTCATTGACAACGTTGGACACAGCTTCTGAGAAAGAGCCCGAGGCGGCCCTGAAACTGGCCCCAACGTGCCCTCCACTTGCGGCTGAGAGAGAGGCTCCGACCGTCCTCAAACCCCCGGAGAGAGAACCTCCACCCGCCCCAAAACCTGACCCAAAACCTGCCCCAGACCCAAAACCTGACCCAAAACCTGCCCCAGACCCAAAACCAGACCCAAACCCTGACCCAGACCCAAAACCAGACCCAAACCCTGAACCCGCACCAGACCCGAAGCCCGACCCAGAGCCGGATCCAAACCCTAACCCAGCCGACTGACTTCCGAAGCTGGAGAAACTAACTGGAGCCATTGAGCGGCTAGTGGAGAGAGACCTGCCGGAGAAGTGCTGAGCTCTGCTGAAGGCCATGTCGACGGTGAAGAGACGCAAGACGGTGATGATACACCTATGATGACAGAGGTGTGTGTAGTGCAGGACGGTGTGAAGCCCGCGGTTTATAGATGGTCTTCATGTGCACCACTCCCTCAGTGACGACGGGCCCCTGGGGACAGAACGGTTCCCAGAAATAATGACATGCAAATGTTAAAAGAGTTCTTTGATGACATGAGAAAAGTGAAGAAACATCTCTGAGGAAGAGCTCAATTCATGTGTAGTTAGTAGGGGTGTAACAATATATCTTGGCACAACATATCACAATACAAAAATGCAACAATATGTATTGTGCAGGGCCGGCTCTAGCCCTTTGGTTGCCCTAGGCGAGATTGATTTTCACCGCCCCCAATTAAAATGATGAGTATTAATTAAACTAAACAAAAATGCTCTTATAATCACTCCAAAACTTCAACAAGTTGAAGGATCATCTGTAATAAATTGTTCATACAAATGCTACAAATAACGTTCAAGGATATCTCTATCATCCTACATAGTTGCATTGTAGCTACAAATACATTTTATCTGACCATGTAACTTGTAGTAGATAAATTACAATTACTTCCACCACTACTATTATTATTAATCTATTAGGCTGCTACAAGGCTAAGGGGGTTTCGGTGTCCCCGTTAGAAAATGTTGTGCATTTTAATGTTTAACTCATGTTTAAATCAAATTTAAATCTTAAATTCATCAATCTGGTGCAATTCATTGTGCAAAATAAATTGAACAAAGAAAAATTCAAACCTCTTTTAGTTACAGTGTCTGTCTACATTACACTACTACATAATAGGCTATTGTAAAACAAATGCAGTGAAAAATAAAGGAAACTTTCATAATTAGTTTTGTACAAATTTCTATACTTGTAAGTAAGCTATATATACTTGGAAGCAACTCAGCGCCGCCAATTAAGCAAAACAAAACGAATGGGCTGCCGAAGTACAAGTTTTATGGGCCGTTAAGACAAAAAAAAAAATAAAGGCTATGATATATCGGCCCAAAAAGCACGTCGGTCACCGGGAATCTCCCGGTAGTCCCGATGGCCAGTTGGCTTAAATGCCTGTGCACAACACTAAGTACATTTTATTTCGTTTGACACCTTAATGGCTGAGATGAGAAGACTTACCTTTATACTGGGCTTTCTTTTTATCTTGTTGCTTTCTCTGTTTTCGTCCCTGTGCACCAGAGGGTTTATACCGCTTCATTTTCGATCAACGAGCCAGCAGCCGAGCACTTGCCTAACGTAACGCAACCCCCCGGAAATGATCAAAAATAATCATCCATTCAATCTAATAATCAGTAATTAAACGTGTGGCTGAGGGGCGCCTTAGGATGATCATGTTTAATAAACATATAGTTTCGCTTCTCATTCTAACTTTGTCATTTCTCGATTAATGGGAAGTAGCAGAGAATGTGAAGTAGGTCAAGGACGACACTAGAGCGCGCCCGCGCCCCCAGCACATCTGTCGCCCTAGGCAACCGCCTAGTTCGCCTATAGCAATCGCCGGCCCTGGTATTGTGTATAGTTCACTCTAAATGTTTTCAGAGTTTTAGTGTCAGTACTACATTAAAATAATATATAATGTTAAATAGAATGTATAATAATGCAATGGGGGAATATTTGTGGTTCCTGATAATGCCAAATGTCTTATGTTACTGTTACAGTGTACAGTCCACTGCAGGCCAGCTGATAGAACCCAAGTGCAGCTTTATTTCCCAAACATGATCAAACATAAAACAAAGACTTGGCCTGACTTTTTCATGGCTTGAAAAACATGGACTTACCAAACAGTGGTTACAGGTAACAATACTTGACACATGGCAAACACGAGGGCTTAAATACACACAAGACTAATGACTGAACAAGACACACCTGTGCAAGATGAAACAATGAATCAATCAGAACATGACACATAAGACAAGGGAAGCACTAGACATGATGGCAAGGGAATCACATGACAAGACAGTGACATGACTGTGACCAGAAACATGAAACAATAACCAAAACTAGACATTACAGATCCCCCACTCTATGGAGGCTCCTGACGCCCAACAAAAATCAAAACTAGACATAGCAAGAAAGTTCAGGGGGCCATGGCGGATTGGCCTCTGCGGCCCCGCCCAAGGAGCTTGGCTTGGCCAGTACGGCCGGGGGTATATGGCACCCAACCAAAATTTTCTTGGGCTGAGCGGGCTCACAGGCTGGAGTTCCCTCTGGTCGCTGGTCAGGGGCTAGAGTGGATGCATGTTTGGCCCACACACACACACAAAAGATAGCCGTGGCCACAATTGTCAGCGCTGCATTTTCCGTAACTGACTCAGGCGTGGTGGCCATCTTGGCCTAGGGATCTGGAACGGCAGCCATATTGGGAGAGGGCTCTGGAACGGTGGCCATATTGGGACGAGACTCTGGAATGGCGGCCATCTTGAAAACGAGACTCTGGAACAACGGCCATCTTGGGATGAGACTCTGGAACGGTGGCCATCTTGGGACGAGACTCTGGAAATGGTGGCCATCTTGGGACAAGACTCTGGAACGGCGGCCATCTTGGGACGAGACTCTGAAATGATGGCCATCTTGGGACGAGACTCTGAAATGGTGGCCATCTTGGGACGAGACTCTGAAATGGTGGCCATCTTGGGACGAGACTCTGGAAATGATGGCCATCTTGGGACGAGACTCTGAAATGGTGGCCATCTTGGGACGAGACTCTGAAATGGTGGCCATCTTGGGACGAGACTCTGGAAATGGTGGCCATCTTGGGACGAGACTCTGAAATGATGGCCATCTTGGGACGAGACTCTGAAATGGTGGCCATCTTGGGACGAGACTCTGAAATGGTGGCCATCTTGGGACGAGACTCTGAAATGGTGGCCATCTTGGGACGAGACTCTGGAAATGGTGGCCATGACGTGAAGTGGTTTAGGATTAGAAGATACTCTGGGATTGTGGGGCTCCTCAGTAAATGACAAGCCGATCAAAGAGTCAATATATTCCTCAAGAGTCACTGGGAGGTTGCTATCCGGCATTAGATAGTTCAAAACGTCATTAAGTCCATTTCGGAAAATGCCCTTTAGAGCAGTGACATTAAAATCTACCTGAGAGCAAAGTCCTCAAAACTCCAGTCCACTGCAGGCCAGCTGATAGAACCCAAGTGCAGCTTTATTTCCCAAACATGATCAAACATAAAACAAAGACTTGGCCTGACTTTTTCATGGCTTAAAAAACATGGACTTCCCAAACAGTGGTTGCAGGTAACAATACTTGACACATGGCAAACACGAGGGCTTAAATACACACTAGATAGATAAAATACACAATCTGACACGTTCAGGAGCTGAAATAATATCTTGATGTCTGAGAGTCCCACGTCACTCTCACAAACCCTCAAGCACTAATGCTAGAGGTTCTTCTGTTTTTCATGATCTGCTCATTAAACAGGCAAATGATCATCGCTGTGAGGATTAAACAAATCTGTGTGAACGCTCAGAGTGTGTGAACCGCGTCTGTCAGGATTCTCATCAGCATTGGGTACAAAGTGGACAAAAAGTGTGGTAAAAACACCTTTTTTAAATATCAAATTACATAAAACATAAAAAAACTGACCAATAACATTAGGCCTATTGCATTCCTTATGCACAGCATTGTGGGCATCTAGTCAAGAAAACAAGATAGTTCAGATACAAACACTTACATTGAACATTATATATGTGAAGTTCAGGAATCATTCCTTTGCTGTCAGTCACTTACAGAAACAGTGGAGTTGAATTGTTAGAAATTATTTTATTGATCTACATGTTCATCACCACATAAAATCATCATTATCATCATCATCATAGAGCAGGAAAACACACAGTTAAACATGATGTCAAAACTCAGAAAACATTCCAACAGCCTTTCTTACACACACACACACACACACACACACACCAATGCTGTATGATTATGATGGAGGTTTAATGGCTTTTTAATACTGATCCAGGATCAGGTTCTCAGGACTGTGACCCACTGATCCACATTCAGCTCTGAGACTCTGTTCAACAGAGTCAGACATCAGATCACATGATGCCTCAGTCTTTGGACAGGAGAGTCATTTACTCCACACAGATGCAGCACACGAGGAGAGACTGATGCAATAATATAAAAGAGAACAAGTGTTCGCAGCAGGAGATCTCTAAAATCGTCCAGCCAGTCGGAGAATAGATAAAACCCTCAGCAGCGATTCTCACTAAAACTACACTAGTCTGAGATTCAAAAGTCTGTGTATAAGAGCAAAGAATATAGAGCATAAAAATCAGAGAGAAATGCTTCAAGTGCTCAGTTGGTGTGACCGTCAAGAGATATCTGGACCGAACCGAACGTTCACATGCAAGCAGGAGCGTGAAAACCTCAGGGCTCGTCTTCAGGGTTCATCTGTCTTCATGCAGAGTCAGAAAAACATATTTCGGTGATCGTGAAATTCATCACAGAGACTCTGTGTCGTGTTTCGTGCTGGTAAGGTGTTTATTTCGAGGAATGGCACTTATAGTGGGTCTATCGGAGGGGTTTAAGGTTCGTTCACACCAACAACAATAACTACGTTTTAAACAATCGCTGTAACTATGAGAATAACGATGTTCACACCTTGACGATAATGGCACAGAGGAAATGTTTCACTTTCAGAGTGAATGTTTACAGCTGATGAACGATAAAAACATTGACAGCCAATCAGAATCCATCCTGCTTTAAAGCATTTTAAAGAGACAGACCAAAAAACTGCAACGTGCTTATAATAAACAGAACGATATCGTCTATTAGTGTGGACGCTAATATAGTTATCATTAGAATTATCATTATAGTTATTGTCCATTTAAGTATATGCTTATAATCAGTGTTGGGAGTAACTCATTACAAGTTACTTGAGTTACGCAATCAGATTACTTTTTCAAGTAACTAGTAAAGTAACGCATTAACGCAAAATAAAGCATTATTTTTAAAATTTACAAAACAATATCCGAGTCCCATTTATTGACTGACAGCTCTCTTGTGTCCCCATGTTGAGACAAATCGAAGTGCAGAGGGGTTGTGTGTAAACATGATGGTTATTGTAGTTCTAGACTAAATGTGAGCGTGCATTTACTCATCTCACTTGCACAAAAAAAGATTCAATATTCCTCAAAATGAATACAATCAGTGAAATACAGAATCAGAATACTATGCAAACCTCCAATAACTAAATATGTTAAATAAAACATAATTTTTTAAGCATTTAATCTCACTTTATTGACCAATGTACTTGCTTCTGACCTTTGATGATTCAGTTAAACCATAAGCAAAAATGACTATAGATTTTTTTGTTCTCCAGAATAACAGCTGAAAGGTTTGTTTGAGTCTCTACTGTACAGGAGTCAATCTGCATTTCCTTCAGAATGAGGATTATTATTTCACTTTAGCTGTGAAAGGGTGCATGTGGCCAAAAATATAACGTAACAAACGTTATAAAGTAACTTTGTTTTCACCTGGGCTGGGCTTGTTTTTAACGTAACTTAACATTACTTTTCTAAAAAAGTAACTAAGTAACGCAATTAGTTACTTTTTAAGGGAGTGACGCAATGTTGTAATGCATTACTTTTCAAAGTAACTTTCCCCAACACTGCTTATAATGTTATATTTATTGTTCTTGGTGCGAACAGGTCTTTATTATAGTGGGAGTGGTTTATTTTGATGGGCGTGGCCTATTTGGGCGTGGCTACTTTTTTGGGCGTGCCGTGTTTCTTAGCGTGCCAGAGATGGGCGGGGATAGTGAAAGCGTCGACGCTCATACTCAATGTACGAGACGGAAGAGTATTGAACTGTTTCCTGTCAGAGCTGTATTTATAAATGGCTTCTACGGCCGATGAGGAAATGACACGTGGGCCGACGCCACATAGTCGTTGCAGCTCCTCCGATTGGCCGTCGAGGGTGTAGATGGCGCGGAACTGACAGTTGGAATCACGCATGAGAATCAGAAAGTGGCTGGCGGAGCTCTTTTCCATCTCCTAGGGAGAAAACGGACTGTCAGAATGTGAAAGTCACAACTGTGGAGAAAGATGAACAGTGACGCACCTCTACAATCTTGTTTTTCTGGGATTCGTTGACCTTGCCGGCGAGGCAGCAGCGTGAGAGCGCGCTGTGAACGATGAACTTGTTGGATTTAAAACTGGGTTCCTTGAATAATTTAGGACCTGAAAAAGAAGATAAAACTGACTGTGAGTGAAAACCACACGGATCAAATAAGGTCAGACTACAGCCATCAAATAAGGTACTGACTACAGCCATCAAATAAGGTACTGACTACAGCCATCAAATAAGGTACTGACTACACCCATCAAATAAGGTACTGACTACAGCCATCAAATAAGGTACTGACTACACCCATTAAATAAGGTACTGACTACAGCCATCAAATAAGGTACTGACTACAGTCATCAAATAAGGTACTGACTACACCCATCAAATAAGGTACTGACTACAGCCATCAAATAAGGTACTGACTACAGCCATCAAATAAGGTACTGACTACACCCATCAAATAAGGTACTGACTACAGCCATCAAATAAGGTACTGACTACACCCATTAAATAAGGTACTGACTACAGTCATCAAATAAGGTACTGACTACACCCATCAAATAAGGTACTGACTACAGCCATCAAATAAGGTACTGACTACACCCATCAAATAAGGTACTGACTACAGCCATCAAATAAGGTACTGACTACACCCATCAAATAAGGTACTGACTACAGCCATCAAATAAGGTACTGACTACAGCCATCAAATAAGGTACTGACTACACCCATCAAATAAGGTACTGACTACAGCCATCAAATAAGGTACTGACTACACCCATTAAATAAGGTACTGACTACAGTCATCAAATAAGGTACTGACTACACCCATCAAATAAGGTACTGACTACAGTCATCAAATAAGGTACTGACTACAGTCACCAAATAAGGTACTGACTACACCCATCAAATAAGGTACTGACTACAGTCATCAAATAAGGTACTGACTACACCCATCAAATAAGGTACTGACTACAGTCATCAAATAAGGTACTGACTACACCCATCAAATAAGGTACTGACTACAGCCATCAAATAAGGTACTGACTACAGTCATCAAATGAGGTACTGACTACACCCATTAAATAAGGTACTGACTACAGTCATCAAATGAGGTACTGACTACACCCATTAAATAAGGTACTGACTACAGTCATCAAATAAGGTACTGACTACAGTCATAAAATAAGGTACTGATTACCGTTATAAAATATGGTACTGTTTAAATCTTCTCAAATTAGGTCAAATCACTTTGTCTTCATACTTAAACCTGTTCTACACAGTGCAGTTAAACCACTATGATTTAATATTATTATAAATTGGCTTGACAAAGTAAGCATACTTAAAACATTATTAGACAGCATCTAGACTACATTCAGTTTGCTCTGACTGTGTGTTCTACATCTTTCAATTGACCAGACTTTTATTCCCATTATTAATCTAAAATCTTACACAGAGTTCAAACTAGCCTTGACTGGTTCTTGTCAAGTGTGACTTCACAAACCTCCTTTAGTTGTAATTATTTTCAAATGTGGAAGCTGATCATAAAAACAACAAACCTGTGTATTCTGGGAGTGAGGCTGGAGAGGAGGCATTTAAGGCTTGTTCCCAGTCTTTCTCTCCATTCTGATTGGCCTGTTTCCCTGATGATATCACCTTTGAGGGTGACTCTGAACGACTGAGTTGTTGGATGAGAGAGAAAGTGTTCAAGTACAGACAGATATGTATGGAAGGCAGAAGACAAAAACATGGCTAAGCAGCAGTGTACAGTACCTTGCTGGTTTTTCAGCTGGTAGAGATCCGCCATCTTTCTGGTTAGTTACAACTAAAAGAAAACACAACTGTTTTTTAGGGCATGCTAATGAAATCTTTAAAGCAGCAGTGTGTGTAATTTCTGCACCACTAGCAATAGCACTACCAATCAGAACTGAAAAAACACAACTTTCAAACACTACTGCCATCTGACAAACAGTTTGAGAGTCCTGCCCCAAACTCCATTTATTGGTTGAGCATGTTGCAGTTTCGTACATACAGGCAGATCGCAATTCTGATTGGTGACAAGATACTTGTGATGTTAGTGGTTACCTGTTCTGTTCTTCCCTGGCGAGCGTGTGTGAGTAATCTCGTGGTTGTTGTGCGGTTTGTGTGTGAGCTGTTTTTTGCCACTGTGCTTAGCTGGTTTCTGTTTGAGAACCTTCCCTAGATCAGACATTATCTTCAGCTGGTGGCGCCTTTCATACTCTGCCCGTGTGAACGCTCCCCGACGCAGGGGTGTTCCTGGGGGCGTGGCCTTTGAAGAAGGGGGCGGGGTGTATGAGGTGGGTAGTGACTGTGAAAGCGGTGGAGTTTGAGAGGGTCGTAGGTCATCCACAGAAACCTGTTGACTGCAAGAGGAAGCAGAGGTAAGTAAGTCCTGAATGCAGGTCCCGAATGAGAGGGTTAAGATATTTGGTTGTTCTTACCTGTTCTCAGGACCTTGCCCGTATCTTGTCCGTTTCTTGATCTCTTGCGCTCGTCTTTGCTGCCGCTCAAATAGCAGAGCCCTTTTCAGGGCCATCTCCTCCTCCGAGAGACCCTCCTCCTGAACGCCCACAAATACACACGTTACAAACACCTCAGACACGTACCATTAACCAAACAACATGCAGACCTTCACACACACCTTGAAGAACACATCGAGTCCCAGCCTGCTCTCATTCTCTGTCTGGTCACTCATAGAATCCGATGAGAATATTTCTGCACCCTGCTCCAGATCTGTGTCGTCTCCAACTGTCCCCGCACCCTCTGTCTCATCTTTCACCAGGGCGCTGCTCAGGAACATGTCGCTTTCAAATGAGCACTCTGACGGGGCTCCTGAACTGCTCCCCCCGCCTAAGAGTTCAGCTGGGAGCGCAGACGGAGGTCCAGCCTCAAGCTCCAGGGTGAAGATCGGGGTGTGATGCTCGCTGGAGCCTGATTCTGATGTGCTCTCTTGAGGCCGATTAGATTGCAGAGAGTCCTGAGGTGTGCGTGGACCTCCGAATCGCAGTGAGGAGCAAGTCTGCACCTGACACTGACTCGGAGAGACTCGCCGCAGATGGGGAAGCGTGTCCACGTTCCGTGGGGGCGTTAGGACACGTGTGAGAGGCTGGAAGCCGAGTTCTGTGGGGCGGGAGGGACGTTGACGTTTGGGGCTCTTAGGAGTAGCTCCATGGGATCTGCGTGGAGCAGATGATGCTGAGCTTTTAGGGGATCTTGGTGTGTCAGAAGGTTGTACAGAGCGTGAAGGAGATCTAGAGGGTGAAATGATACGGGTGGAGTCTCTAGAAAGATGAGGGGATTTGGGACCCGCTGGGATGACCCAGGCCTTACTGGAGGCAGTTGTCTTATTTGAAGAGGCGTTTTTCGGAGAACTCAGAGTTTTCTTTCCCATGAGCCTTTGCTGCTGTTCTGTAAGGAGCTGCATGTCCCTTTGTAAGGTCTGTAGGGTGGAGCTTAGCTTAGCTACTGCCTCATTATATTCCTCCAACGGAGGCTCTTTCTCCACCTCTTTCTTTGTATCAACAGAGAAGGTCACCTGTTTCTCCAGTTTAGGCAGGGATACTACATCGCTGGTGTTCTTCTTCTGTTCCCCATCCTTTTCTTTCTTATTCTCCTCCAGTTTACTCTTCTCCTCCTCCTTCTCTTTGTCCTCCTCTCGTTGAAGCTGTTGCTCCATTTGTGTCAGTCGTTCATCCAGGGTAAGGGACTGTCCGTCGTCTCCCACTTCTTCCCCTTGTTTCTTCTGGAGGTGAAGGAAAGCAGTTTTGCCCAGCCTCTGCCTGTGCTTGGTAAAGATGGCCTCAATCCGCCTCTTTTGTGCTTCAATTGCTTTGCGTTTCTCCTCTAGACGTGCACCCAGTTCCTGCGCTTCCACTGCCCCAACAGGGCTCATCTCTGCAGGGCTGCACAACGACACTACCTCCTGGGACCTGGAGTTACTTGGGGATTCTGGCATCATCTTCCTGCGTTCAGCAAAGTTTGTCATGCGACCAGTCTTGGGTCCGTTGGCTGGACTGGAGGAGGTTTTGGGGGAGTTTTCAGGTGTGTCACACTCTAAACCTCCATTGTGTTCTTGTGAACCTACAGGTTGCCGTTTTCGGTTCCCGCTGCTATTAATCCATCCTCCTGTTGGTCGATGCATCATCCCAGTCTGGCATGGGGCAGAGCTGCTCAGTCTGGCTCCACCCTCCTCAGGCGAGTGGAGGTAAAAGCCAGACGGCGCCCCCTCTGGCCGCATACGAGGCTCGTTGTGTACCGGCCGGCCAGTATGAATGATTTGTAAACCTTCTTCTATGGTAGGCAACTCTCCTAGAGGAGCCTGACCAATGAGCTTACTCAGATCCTCTGGGGGCGTGTAAGAGCCAGGGTCGTTTACCCTAGTGAGGCTGTCCGTGCTGACGGAACGGTAGAGAGGGTTGCCCATTACAACATCAACATCACTGTCCAGTGGGAATGGGATGCTGAAGGATACGGCCGAGAGGGGGCGGCTGAGACAGAGAAAGTGAAAATTACTGAAGATTCATAGTGCTTGATGAAGGTGAAGTTATATAAATAAAAAAATGAATTATTAAGACTAATAAATCACAGAATTTGTCTAATAAAAATGAGATTAGTTGTACTTTCTGAAACTGAAGGAGAGACATACCTAATTTGCTTTTTGCTCCAGCCCCGTCCTTCTACACAACAACAAATGTAGAAATAATAATTTAGTTACATACACAAAGAGCATAATTTCAAATATCAAACCACAAATCCAACAAGTCAAGTCAAGTCACCTTCATTTATATAGCACTTTTAACAGTACAGATTGTTTCAAAGCAGCTTTATGGTGATAATAGGACATTAAAGTAACAGAGATTGTTTTGGCTTTACAGCAGCTCTAGAATAAAGTTATTGTACAGCTAACGTTAGTTTTTGATTGATTCACTTCCGTTGCAAAGATTATTAGTTATTAACTTAGGGGCCGCTTACACGGCACCGTTTTAACTGAAAACAGAAAACTTTTAATGCGTTCTGGCCGTTCATTTCCAAAAGAAAATGGCCTGTAGTCTAAACCCAAACTGAGATTACAAACTCCACATGCAAATATTCACTTAAAACAAGACATTGCCACACACAGCAAGACCTACAAGTACCACAAATCTCACAATCTCAGCTCTTACCGGACACAGAGGGGGACTGAGGCAGGAGCGACTGCTTCAGAAGGAAAGAAGGGGAGCCACTACAAGAAAAACACCAGATCCCATGATGCAGTTCAACATAAAGAGTCTGCTAACATGATGTAAGTGTTTTGATAGGAGCGCTTACCTGTTGCCACTGATCGGACTTGTGCAGTCAACCAGATCAGATGCATCTGTAACACAAGACAGAACTCTTGTAGGATCTGAATGCACTGTGTGTTTTTGTGTCCGCTCATATGTTTATGTATGTTTATTTCTACCTGTTAGGTCCAGTGTGTGTGTGGGTTTGACGAAATCTGGTTTATCCACTTCGAAGGCGGCAAACAGCTCAGAAAGGAAGCACATAATGTTCACCTTTGGGTTCAAAGAGAAAACTCTTACATATTGTTTTTTTTTACCATTATTACATATTATAAAACGGTTAAAATATAAAAAAATCGAATTCTAATCCTTGATTCTGATTGGTCAATAGCTGTGTTTTATTCACGATAAAACATGACTACGACCACTTCACCCAACGGTTCTAGTATACATCACTACACAACACCCCTAGGAACCACTCTTAGCAACGTAAACATATGTTTGTTCTCATTGATATTGTTTATTGATAAGCTTATAGAGTAGAGTATTGTGAGATCGAGTAAGCGAGTGCACCTGCATTTACAGTAGAAATGACATTTTCCTTCAGGTCAGTCCTATATTCGTATTATAATATCTGTTTGAATGTCCGCTGCGATATCTTGTGCTTTTAACAGTTAAGGGGTTGTCCTGTGACACGCTAGACATCTGTCAGTTGCGTCTTGCTTTTCCGTGATCACAGTTTGAGTCCTTTCAATATAAAAGTCTTCTCTAGTCTTCACATATATTTAATAATTGTCAATGAACAAGATGATACACAATTTTTTGCCATATGTTAATCTTACTGGTAAATTGGGTAGAGATATCGCACCTGTAAAGTAGGCGGGGCATATCTCACCTGTAAAGTGGGCGGGGCATACAGTAAATCCTCCACCTGTAGGGGGCAGCAGCTCTTCAGGTGACTTTCACAAAACTCTCTGATCAGCTGGAGATTGTACATACTGTCTGCCGTGGACATGGTGTCCTTCAAACACACATCTACAGAGAGAAGCAGAGAGAAGTGAGTTAACTTTCTAAAAATCTGGAGAGTTTCCTTTAGGGTTTCTGTGTTTTACCCTCCAGAGGCAGAATCTGAGGGCAGTAGAAGTGAAGCGCAGCAGCGATGGCGCATCCGTTGGACAGATCCTTCACTCCCGACACCACCACGAACACCGGAGTCTGTTTAGACTGAACCTTATCTTTCCTGTAACGGATCTGAGATGATACACAGAAAGCAGGAAAACGGCTCAGAAGTGCTCAAAAGATAAAAGACAGACCATTTAAATAAACTGATTGAAAAAGAAAAGACTGTTAAAGAAAGCAGGGAGGGAAACAGCAACACAAACATACAGAATCAGATTCACTTTTATTCTGACTCATAGAATCAGTGATTCATTCACTGTTGGTTTCAACTCTATCAGTGAATGTGCATCAGAACTCATCAGTCCTTCAGTGACTCAGATCATCCAGTGAATGTCAGCATGCAGGAGTCGCTACTCACACACTCACACATACACACTCTCACTCACTCACACACACTCTCTCTCACACACACACACACACACACACACACTCACTCACTCACACACACATACACACACACTCAATCACTCACAAACTCTCGCTCGCACGCACGCACGCACGCACGTCATTTTGTCCCCACAATGTAACATAAACATGAACTCACTCACTCACTCACTCACTCACTCACTCACTCACTCACTCACTCACTCACTCACTCACTCACTCACTCACTCACACACACACACTCAATCACTCACAAACTCTCGCTCGCACGCACGCACGCACGTCATTTTGTCCCCACAATGTAATATAAACATGAACTCACTAACTCACTCACTCACTCACTCACTCACTCACTCACTCACTCACACTCACTCCCTCACTCACTCACTCACTCACTCACTCACTCACTCACTCACTCACACACTCACACACTCACTCACACACTCACTCACACACTCACTCACTCACACACACACTCACTCACTCACTCACTCACTCACTCACTCACTCACTCACTCACTCACACACTTACTCACACACTCACTCACACACTCACACTCACTCACTCACTCACTCACTCACTCACTCACTCACTCACACACACACACACACACACACACACTCACTCACTCACTCACTCACTCACTCACACACACACACACACACACTCACTCACTCACTCACACACAAACTGAAGCAAAGCCAGCATGAGGCAGTTAGTGTGTACAACAGAAAGAAGACTACACAAACACATATATTCTCATGAAACATGTCTAGGTTGACAGGTTTCATGAGATTCACCCACACACACACAGGTTCACAGGTGAAGAGGAAGAACGACACACTGATGTGAGTGTGTGAATATATGTGTGTTGAAGCGCATCCAGAGTCCAGCAGTGACAGTGGGAAAAAACAACATGTAAAACTGGAAGAAAAACTCAATTATGTGCAAAAGCAAAGAGCAAAACTACAAAAAGCATGTGTTTCCTGCAGAGATCTGAGACAGGACAGTGATGACATCATGCAGTGTGTGTGTGTGTGTGTGTGTGTGTGTGTGATGGAGACAGGAGGCGGGCGGATACGTTACCACAGGAGGTTTATTCCCCGACTCCTTCAAACAAAATGCGATGGCATGCTGGGTGCGTTATGGCAGAGAGAGCACACGGGTCAATGCCCAGGGGTCGTCGCTACGGCAACCAGAGTCACACACAGTCACATGACAAACAGAAGTAAAAAGGGGGTGGGGACAAAGCTGGATCCCCACCCCCTGATTCCTATTGGCTGGACCTATATGAGCACACATGTCAATCAATTGAGTTCTGAACGTTACTGTACACATCAGTCAGTCAGAGTAAGGCACTTCTGTAGGGTTCGTCAGCACACACGCACACATACACACACACACACACACACACACACACACACACACACACAGCTGTGTTTTTGTGATAAATGAGGACATTCCATAGGTGTAATGACTTTTATACTGGACAAACTGTATATTCTATCCCCCTACACTGCCCCTATCCCTAAACCTACCCATCACAGGAGACATGCTGCATTTTTACATTAAAAAAAACACATTGTTTTTTATGTTTTTTAAGCTATTTGAAACATGAGGACTCATGCAATGTCCTCATATATCACGTGTAAGTTGTAATACCAGTGTAATATGCATGTCATTATACACATTTGTGTCCTCATATATCACAAAAACAAAAGCACACACACACACACACACACACACACTCTGATGTAATATCCATGATGAGACTAAAAGCGATTCATCAGAGGTGTAATACTCACTGGAACCAGTTTCCAGTACCAGCGCTGTGGACACTGCAGAGAGAGAGACAAGCATCAGTAACAGACTGAGTGTGTGTGTGTGTGTGTGTGTGTGTGTGTTCACTCACAGCAGGCTGCAGGTCAGTACAGGGGTTTGATTTCGGATTCTCTTCAACATCAGCGTTTTCCCGCAGCTTCTGATTGACCTGCACAAGAAATCAAGCAGTTTAATGTGTTTCTGACTTTCACTGCAGCATCAGCACATCTGGAGTGAAACTTGGTTTGATTAAGATGCTTCCAGAAAGCTGTATGCAATACGCTGTACATGTAGCATACAGTGTTTCCATCCCATGTGTTCAGGAGAACAGAATCATCACTTCCTGGGAAACTGGATCAATATATCAGTAATAAACTGTGAGTTTCTGCATTTGGCTGTTTCTCCTCCATCATAAACGAGTGTGTGTCGAGCGTCATCATAAACGAGTGTGTGTCGAGCGTCATCATAAACGAGTGTGTGTCGAGCGTCATCATAAACGAGTGTGTGTCGAGCGTCAGACGAAACACAGTAAACGCTGTCGTGTTCTCTGGCGTTCGGACGCTGGTGTTCGGGAACACACTCGTGTGTGTGAGACGCTTCTGGAGGGAATTACACCAGATCATTCTGATCACACACTTCGACTCCGGCGCTTCAGAAACACCAAACCAACATTAGAGACGCTGCAACGCCATTGGTCCCCTGGCTACTCCAGTTATCCAATCACAGCTGACGCTGAGCCAAAGTCACATGGGGTTGTTTGGTCAATTTGTTTCCATCGTAGTTTATGCACATCTTCTTATCAGATTAAAAAAATTCCACCTCAATAATACGATTTTTAAACACATTTTTTTAATTTATGCGCATCTTGGCATTTCCATCCGGCATATTTGTATCCCAAAATTCACATAAAAACAGGTGGATGGAAACACAGCTATTGTCTGTTGTTTTATTTGTGTCGTTTCCCTGTAATGCGTCCAGTTGAAGTTTCTTTATAAGTTTTTGTCAAGTTTTGTCAACCCTTTATCTTTCTGTTCTATAAAATTAATCTTTTCAGATCCTATTAGCCCCATTCACACTGCAGTTGAATCCGGTTTCACTCCAGTTCTGACTCTGCGGTGTGTTTGTGGCTTTAGGAACCTTGTTGATCCAGAAGAGCAGAGAGTTCTCCCAGCTCTTGTCGGCGCCGAACTGATCCGTGTCCTTTGACATCTTGACCCGACCCACTGTTTCCATGGCGCTCAGTGACATCAGCGCATCAATCACGGCCAGATGGGCCCCCTGCAACCAATCAGAGAACAGACACACATCCGTCAGCCAATCGAATCACTCACTCGCAGTGAGTCAGTGTCTCGTTCCCTCACCATGTCGAACAACAACTTGTTTAGATTTATGGCTTTGATTTTCTCCCCGTTTTAGAGTAAAAATTAGTAAATATGAAAATATATGTTTCATATAAAAATTGAAAATAGTATTTGTGCACATTTTTCATTACAATAAACGTAAAATTCTGTAATTTTTTTACGTTCACTTTGTAAAACTTTTTTTGCTTCAGCAATAATCTGCCAAGTGTTGTCTTTGAAAAGAGATCAAACTTCAGTCTGTCGCTTTAAAGCATTCAAGAATACATGGATTATAAACAAAGCGTAAATGTAATTTAGTACCATAAAATCCCCTAAAAATACAAAATATGACATAAAAAACATTATCGGACTAAAATGTAGTACATCCATTTCATTGAAATGAAAAAAAAAAAATCTGTCATTTTTGACCGACACGTGAAGAGCACCAGAGGCTAAAGCAGCGACAATTAGTAAACGAGTTAGCGATTTCGGACACAGCTAGTGTGTGTTTCACTCACCATGTCGATGGGTGTGTGGCTCAGCTGCGCGGCAGTGACCGGCTCCTGCCGGTGTGTGTGTAGCGGGATCAGGGTGTAGCGGTCGAGCAGCTGCAGGAGAGAGTCGTGGCCTGTAGGGGGCGCTGTGACACCGGCCAGAGCGGATGAGGAGAACACACTGCAGTACAGATCCGCGGACAGCAGGAGGCGCTCTACAGCGGGACACACTCCTCCGTCCTGATCGAGTCCAGCAGGAGCAGTCTCTACACACACACACACACACACATGAGAAACACTCTCTACACACACACATCACACGCGTGAGAAACACTGTGGCAGGTAAGGGTTAATGTACATCCAGCCGGTTATTATCTCAGAATAAACCCAGACATGGTGATCATGGAAACCACACACACACACACTGATTAACATCAGTGATTGATGGTGATTTTAATATAAATGTAGATAATGAAAAAGATGCATTGGGATTGGCATTTAAAGACATTATAAACTCAATTGGAGTTAGACAACACGTGTCAGGACCTACTCATCGTCGTAATCATACTCTAGATCTAATATGATCACATGGAATAGATGTTGATGCCGTTGAAATTCTGCAGCAGAGCGATGACATCTCAGATCATTATCTAGTCTCATGTAAATTACATTTAGCCAAGGCTGCAAAGCCGACTCCGTGTTATAAATACGTTAGACCTATAACTTCTGCCACTAAAGATTGCTTTATCAATAATCTTCCTAATCAGTTTCATCATCTCAGCATCCCGGATAGCTTAGAAGAACTCGATATCGTGACAGAAACGTTTAACTCTCTCTTTTCCAGCACTTTAGACGCAGTTGCTCTGTTGCGCTTAAAGAAGATTAAAGAAAATAGCGCAACGCCGTGGTACAGCGAGCACACCCGGGCCCTTAAGAGAGCAGCCAGAAAAATGGAGCGCAACTGGAAGAAAACTAAACTAGAGGTATTTCGGATTTCATGGAAGGAGAGCGCGATTGCTTACAGAGAGGCTTTAAAAGCTGCTAGATCTGCTTATTTTTCAAACCTATTAGAAGAAAATAAACATAATCCAAGGTATTTATTTGAAACAGTGAGTACATAGAATAAGTAATAAGAAAAGAGGCTTCCACTTCTGATGTTTCCAAGCAGCACAGCAGTGATGACTTTATGAACTTCTTCACTTATAAGATTGATAATATCAGGGAGAAAATTATAACTATGCAACCGTCTACCACAGTATCGCATCAGGAAGTGCATTGTAGTCTCCCTGAGGAAAAATTCTGTTCATTCATTGCTAAAAAAATGCAACTTGATCCAAGAGAATTAGTCAATTACAAGCCGATCTCGAATCTACCTTTTCTGTCAAAGATATTAGAAAAAACAGTATCCTCACAAGTCAAGTCAACAAACTTTGTTGTATTATTTTCATGTTATCTCTGTAAAGCTGCTTTGAAACAATCTGTATTGTAAAAAGCTCTATATAAATAGTGTTCACCACAGTAATAGGATGCAGTGTAACCAATTCCACATGCATTTTCTGTTTATTTTTCCCAAAATAAAATAATACTGTATTTGTACATTTTTAACACAGTGTTTGGTGTTTTAATTTTGATCCATTTCAACTGAGGTATTTTTATTCTAAAAACATTTTCATATATTTATATACCCATCTCTCCATACATGTGTGTGTGTGTGTGTGTGTGTGTGTTCAGTGGTCTATATAACATCACTAGAGCTTCACTCCTCCTGACCCACATCCGAGTGGCTTCAGTCAGAGCTGTAGTCTCAGGGTTACTGGACAGAGTTCTGGTCACTACCCCTGATGTTCATCATCCTGGACTGTGGTGATGACGGACTGAATGCACATACCAGATACATATATGGACATGAATATTGATTTGAGTCTAAATTATTTTACAATGACAGAAGAAAGGGAACAGAGCGACTCGAGACTGAATGCTGCGATTGACCAATTTAGAGTATTTCCGAGTGACGTATAATAATACATAGGCTGTGTTAGTGTTAACACAGATTAATGACATTTTTTAACTATAAATCCATTTCATGGAAGAAACTGGAAGAAAACTAAACTAGAGGTATTTCGGATTTCGTGGAAAGAGAGCTCGATTGCTTACAGAGAGGCTTTAAAAGCTGCTAGATCTGCTTATTTTTCAAACCTATTAGAAGAAAATAAACATAATCCAAGGTATTTATTTGAAACAGTGGCTAAACTAACGAAAAAGAAAGCTTCAAGCTCAGAAGTGTCCAAGCAACACAGCAGTGATGACTTTATGAACTTCTTCACTTATAAGATTGATAATATCAGGGACAAAATTATAACTATGCAACCGTCTACCACAGTATCGCATCAGGAAGTGCATTGTAGTCTCCCTGAGGAAAAATTTGATTCATTTGTTGCTATAGGAGAGGAAGAATTCAGCAAACTCGTTAATTCATCTAAATCGACAACTTGTATGTTAGATCCTATACCGACTAAGCTACTGAAAGAGATGTTTTCAGAGGTCACATATCCTCTTCTTAATATCATTAATTCATCTTTGTCTCTAGGATACGTACCAAAAACCTTTAAACTGGCTATGATAAAACCGCTTGTTAAAAAAACACAACTTGATCCTACAGAATTAGTCAATTACAGGCCGATCTCGAATCTGCCTTTTCTGTCAAAGATATTAGAGAAAGCAGTATCTTCACAACTGTGTTCCTTTCTAGAAAGAAATGATATCTGCGAGGATTTTCAGTCCGGATTTAGACCGTACCATAGTACTGAGACCGCTCTCATTAGAGTCACAAATGATTTGCTCTTATCATCCGATCGTGGTTGTATCTCTCTATTAGTGTTACTCGATCTTAGTGCTGCATTTGACACAATTGACCACAACATTCTTTTAAATAGACTAGAAAACTATGTGGGCATTAGTGGAATTGCACTAGCATGGTTTAAATCATACTTATCTGACCGTTATCAGTTTGTAGCAGTAAATGAAGAGATGTCTTATCGATCACAAGTTCAGTATGGCGTACCACAAGGCTCAGTACTAGGACCGTTGCTGTTCACTCTGTACATGCTACCATTAGGAGATATCATTAGAAAACATGGAGTTAGCTTTCACTGTTATGCCGATGATACTCAGCTGTATATTTCTTCAAAACCCAACGAAACTTACCAATTCACAAAATTAACGGAATGCATAGCTGATATAAAAAATTGGATGACTAGTAATTTCCTACTACTAAATTCTGAAAAGACAGAGATTCTAATTATTGGACAAAAAACTTCCACACGTAATAACCCAGAATACTGTCTAACACTTGATGGCTGCTCTGTCAAGTCTTCGTCGTCGGTTAGGAACCTGGGTGTGCTCTTTGATACCAACCTTTCTTTTGAAAGCCACGTGTCTAGTATCTGTAAAACTGCATTTTTCCATCTTAAAAATATATCTAAAATACGCCATATGCTCTCATTGGGAAATGCGGAACAATTAGTTCATGCGTTCATGACCTCAAGGCTAGATTATTGTAATGCTCTACTGGGTGGTTGCCCTGCACGCTTAATAAATAAACTACAGCTAGTTCAAAACGCCGCAGCTCGAGTTCTTACCAGAACCAGGAAATATGACCATATTAGCCCGGTTCTGTCAACACTGCATTGGCTCCCTATTAAACATCGTATACATTTTAAAATATTGTTGATTACCTACAAAGCACTAAATGGTTTAGCTCCGCAGTACTTGAGCGAGCTCTTAACGTATTATAGTCCTTCACGTCTATTGCGATCTCAAAATTCCGGCCAGTTGATAATACCTAGAATATCTAAATCGACTGCAGGCGGTAGATCCTTTTCCTATTTAGCACCAAAACTTTGGAACAGTCTTCCTACCATTGTCCGGGAAGCAGACACACTCTGTCAGTTCAAAGCTAGACTAAAAACACATCTCTTTGACCTAGCATACACATAACACACTATAGACTTCTATAATTCAATGTTAGGCTGCATAGATTAGGTCAGCCGGAACTGGGAACACTTCCCTTAAATCTTGATGTACTCGCTACATCATAAGAAGAATGGCATCTACGCTAATATTAGTGTCTTTGTTTATCCCGAGGTTTTCCCGCAGCCTGCCGGATCCAGGCCGTGTCCAGATCTGACGAAGGAGATCCGCCTGGACCAGATGACAATGCAGTGCTGAAGTGTCCACTATCCTCTCCCTATGGAGGATCCCTTTCCCACTCTACAGATGAAGCGTTGTGAATTCCGGCTCGCGTACCCCGAAGTGATAAAATAAAACAAAATTCTGTATCAAAATTTATAGGCAAGAAAAGTAGTTTGTTTAGGCTGGGTTGTATGAATTATAAACCTGCGCACATATTTTAAAAAGCACATAACTATAGAATCCATTCTGAATGAGCATGTGAACGCCGTCAGCGTTAATCACAGGTTCGCGTTTAAAGTCTGATCATTTCGACGGAGGTGAATCAATCAAAGTTAACTTTAGCTGGAAATAACATTATTCAAGAACCGCTATAATGCCAAAACAATCTGTTACCTTAAATTATATGTTTATCTCTGTAAAGCTGCTTTGAAACAATCCATTGTTAAAAGCGCTATATAAATGAAGATGACTTGACTTGACTTGACTTGACATTACAGAAAATGTCTTTGGACACGAGAAACGCAGCGGGCCGCTTCAGACAATGACGCTCTAAAAACTCCTGTTACGAGCGTGCGCGCGCGTGCACGTGCAAAAACAAAGACATTTCCATGTGTCAGTGAGTGAGTGTGTGTGTTAATATTTGGGGTTCGTGGTGATTGTGTCATAGGTGTGTTAGAGCTGCTGCTTCATCACAGTTTTATGATCAACCGCTGAATCACGCGTAAAGCAGCGGTGACGCCCTCATCACACACACACACACACACACACACACAGGCCCTTTGCCTCTGTTAAACCAGCTGTGGGAGCGCGCGCGCGCGGATGCTGAATGATGGTGCTGATGCTGCGGACACACACACACACACACACACACACACACACTCTGAGGTTTACCTCCAGGGCCCCGGCTCAGGATCCAGCTCACACTGGCCCGGGTCTTGGCTCGGGTGGGGTCGTACCGGTCCAGTGGGCAGAGGTCCGGCACCGGCGCGCTCTTCTTCACAGTGGACGTGTCCATCATGCGCGACGCGGCGCAAGGACGCGTTACCGGAGACGAGATCAAATGACGAGCGAAAACGCTTACAGTGTCTTACAGTGTCATTCTTCCGTCTAATGTCCGTGTCACCGAGAGAACCGCATCCCGGAGCCGCCCATCATCCCCGTGCGCCGCGCGCGTCAGGTGTCCTGCTGGAGCTGTCAATCAAAGCCGCCGCAGCCAATCACACGCGAGAGGGCGGGGCAACAGAAGAACCCAGAGAGAGAGAGAGAGAGAGAGAGAGAGAGAGAGAGAGAGAGAGAGAGAGAGAGAGAGAGAGAGAGAGAGAGAGAGAAATAAAGAACTAAAGAAAGAAAAAAGAAGGAAAGAAAGAACTAAAGAAAGAAAGAAGAAATGTAGAAGGAAAGAAATAACTAAAGAAATAAGGGAAGAAAGAAAGAAAGAAAGAAAGAAAGAAAGAAAGAAAGAAAGAAAGAAAGAAAGAAAGAAAGAAAAGAAGGAAAGATGATTCGCAATGTTTCTAAGACATTCCAATGTCCAGTTTTCTTGTCGTGATTAGAACGTTTGTTAATACAACATTCTCATAACCTTATTTATGCACACAGTAATTGTATTTTGTAATATTAGCCTACAAGAAAATGACGTTTACATTCAGCAAATGTCAATAACATCATAAGGAGGTTCCGAGAGCTTCAGCTACACCTGTTTGTTTCAGACTGCTGTAAATATGCTGTTGTTTGTCAGCTCAACTGTGTTGAAACTAAGATGTCTGTCTGAATAAACCAAACCAAACAGAATGTCGTTTTCTCAACGTCATACAGACAATAAAAACAGCGTTCTGATGTTTTCTCTCAGCACCATGAGAAAGCATATGAAAGGTCTCAGTGGACAAGCATTCAACAGGCATTTTCTTGCGTATGAAAGAAAGAAAGAAAGAAAGAAAGAAAGAAAGAAAGAAAGAAAGAAAGAAAGAAAGAAAGAAAGAAAGAAAGAAAGAAAGAAAGAAAGAGCGCAATTTTCTGAGAGTTCACAGCACCTAGTCACAACCACATGAATATATAAATGAATAGACTATGGATAGAGGTGACATCGCCTTCTCCAAACATGCAGACTGCCTGTGATTGCTGACACACACACACACACACACACACACACACACACACACCTCCAGCAGAGGGCGCTTAACATGTAATGAACATCAACAGTGCGAGCTCGTGTAAGCTCAGATAGTTCAGGAGTTTACAGGGACCGTTCACAATCACACACGCTCGCCTGAAGCGATGAGACGGGAGAGTTCAGCTGGAAATGCAGAGTAACCCGTTTCAGATGAAGTAAACACACACACACAGTCACACACACACACACTGAAACCAGAGCGCTCTCAGTGCGAGTTTAGATGTATTAGCTGTGACTCTGGTGTCTCGGGATCTTTTATTCGCTATTCACTCAGGGACTCGGACACACACGGACACCGGGACGCTACACACACGAACAGTAAAGAAACGCGTAACTGTTTTCGTAATCTGTGCTCAGATTGATAGCACAGGTGTGTGTGTAAGATGTCTGCTAAAGATCGGCTAATCTGGGAGCATCTGCCGTGTAAAAACATCTGATAAACATCTTAGAAAAGGCAGTTTTACATATATTGTAAATCTTCTAAGTGTCTATACACTGTAAAAAAAAAAAAATCCATTAAATTTACGGTAAAAAAAACAGCATCTGTGGCCAGAAATTTACGGTAGCAATATTTTAAGTTTTACAGACCCAACTTAAATTTACAGTAAAAAAAACTGTATTGTCTGATATAACGTTAGTTTACCGTCATAGTGAAGTATATCTGTTTTGCACACAATCACAGCGGTGATGCACAGATCACACACACACTGAACACCATCATGGTGACACACACGACATTCAAAACATGCAACATAAAACCCTAATGTACATGATTAGGAAAAACTATGAAGAAACAGTAATTTTAGCAAAAATACATCAAATGTGAAGTGTCACGCAGGGAATTGTGGGAATGTCAATTTATGTTTTTTTACTGTAAATTATCCAATGACTTGTTCTTTTTCACTTCCAAAAACTGTAAACTTAATGGTATTTTACTGTAAAACTATTCACAGTTATTCATTGTATATGGTACGGAAACTTTCTGTTAACCAACTATTAACCAATTGTTATCTGGTCTGTTACCATTAAAAGCACAATCATTTTTTACAGTGTGACATCTAACAGGAAACATCCTAGAGACGTATTGCAGATGAGTAAAACTCACGTGTGTATGTGTGTGTGTGTGTGTGTGTGTGTGTCTGTGTCTTCTCCTCAGTCAGGCTGGAATGGGCGTATCCTCCTCAAAGACCCGTCAGTCGGGATCCGGATCCGGATCCGACGTGAGACCCGTCCTTACCTGGGAGGCGCTCCAGGGGGCGATCTCTCCGCAGAAGAAGAAGAAGAGGAAGAAGAAGAAGGAGAAGCAGAAGAAGGAGAAGAAGAAGAAGCAGAAGAAGGGCTCGGCGATGCCGCTCGGCAACAGCAGAAGAGCATCGCTGTCTCCAAAGCAACTGTTGCTAGGCGACGGCAGGATGATGTCAGAGCTGCAGAAGAGATTCTCCACCAGTTGAACTGCAACTGGAAATAATCGTGAATCAAACCAAAGATTGTTTTACTTCCACAGCTAACAAATTTATGATCTAAAAACGTTGTGATTCGCAGTTTCTAAGACATTAAAATGTTTCTTGTCATGATTAGAACATTAATAATACAACATTCTCATAACCTTATTTTTACAAACAATATAACATTCTTCGAGAGTTTCTTTCTAATATATTCCGAGACCATAACGTTAACATTCAGCAGATATCAATAACATCATAAGGAATGTTATTCATAAAACGTTTGCAATGTTGATCATCATTCCGAAGATGTTTTTCCCAGAAAGTTTTCTCAACGTTCATCAAGTAAAAACAACATCATAAAGACAATAAAAAACAGCGTTCTGATTATATTTTCTCTCAACAAATATGAATCCTTTCACGTATAAAGGTCACTACAGTGGACAGCTGTTCAAAATGCATTTTCATGCGTATGCATGGGCTTAGATGACACATCAGCCTTTGTTTGTGGAATATGTTTTCTCCAAACCAAGATGGCCGACAGCCAGTCAGAAATGCCAAGTGAAATATCCATCCATTCCTTCTATCCAGGGGCGTCAGTTTGTGTTGAAAAGTGGTGGGGACAAAATATCAGATGAAAAAACCATTACAGCAGGACGGGAAAAATATTGAATAACGGCGCATCAAAGATGGGCATAGGGTAGGCCAGTCAACAACACGAAAATACTCAGTATAAAACCCTCAACAATGTCGACTGCACATGTAACAGTCCCTGCAACACCAGCACAACCGAACAGTGGCAAAGCACCATACTGTAGACTACAGGACTCGACATATGGCTTGTCCGGGACAAGTGGATTTTTTGAAGGGAAAGAGAATTTTACTTGCCCGACTGGACAAGTAGCCTGATTAGAACATCAATAACAAAAATAAACAAATAACCAGGGATCACTAAACTGAGAGAATGATTCTGATTTTATTACATTTATTGTAAGTTGCGATCGATTGTGGATAATGTAGGCTACTGACGGTAAGGTTGCGCTGTTGACCTCTCAAGGAGAAATCTACACAAATGAGTTTTTATAATTTTAACATATGTTAAGCAACCTCAATTATTTTTCCTGAATACCATCACGATTGGAAATGTGACATTGATTTCCTACAACAGTTCAATAAACAGTTAAAATTAAGTCACTTACATTTTAGATGCAATATTGCCTGTTTTTGTTCTGTTTCAGCCGCGAAAATAGTTCCAAACAAAAATCACAGCAGAACCACGGCGCATCTCACAGGAACACTCAACCTGTTTTCATTACTGAATGATTCAGCATTTTGAACGAATCGGTTGAGTCAAAGATTCAATGACCCATTCATAAACATCTGTTTCATTCTTCAATAAATCAGCCGTTTGAACGAATCGTTTGATTGAATGAATCAATGACTCACTCATTAAGACGGTCGCCTGGCGCCACCTACTGGCGGTTTATAGCGTTATGTTTAAAAGTAGTATCATTCTTTCCAACGTTTCTTATTTGTATATTTAAATCAATTTCATAACATTATTTTATGCAATTGTAAATTTTCACCTAGGGTAACAGCCCTATAGTGTCTTATTAATTGAATTTATTGATCAAATTTAGGAATTTAAAAAGAAAGATGAAGCATACATTTAATAAGATTGGGGGAGGAGATGCCCTTTAAAGGTGCAGATATTACAATATGTCGATTTAAATATCAAAGCTGATTGAACACTGATGAGAATATTGCTTCAGAATAAATTAACAAAAAAAAACTAAAAAAAAATCCGGACAAGCAACTTTTTTACTTGGACAAGTGAATGACAGATTTAGGCTACTTGTCCGAAGGACAAGCACATGAAAAGGCTTAACGTGCTGCTGTTTTCTACAGCACGGCTCGACATTAAGTCAATGATTACAATGAAATTCATTACATATGTAAAAGAAAACACACACCATAAGCATACAACGCAACATATCTGCATCAAATAACACCAGAAAAAATTAAAACAATGTGGGATTTGCAACCCAGATAAATACAGTGTCTGTTTGTCATGTTCACAGAGAGAGAATGGATAACTTGGACAAAAAGAAACTGTGTCATGAATTTGTTCAAGTTACTGATCGGCG
Organism: Tiaroga cobitis; assembly: GCA_030578255.1. Lineage (NCBI taxonomy): Eukaryota > Metazoa > Chordata > Actinopteri > Cypriniformes > Leuciscidae > Tiaroga > Tiaroga cobitis. Next base: position 56,897,452 of record CM060591.1, read on the forward strand.
CATGCATGTTTTTGGGTCATTTTAGAATCAGTAATAGTTTATTTTGTCGAAGTTACTTTTTTGGACAATGTACATTGTTTCTTTCTGTATCTAAACTGCATTGCATGTTTTATTTTGTGCAAATAAACCTTTATGCCCAAATGCTTTCAAAAAGTGGTGGGGACATGTCCCCAGCGTCCCCAGTGTAAATGACACCTATGCTTCTATCATAGAAGACTCTTGCTGGTTCAGAAAGTTGTAGCATCATCAAGTAACATCTAAGGAGTCATCTCATTGTTCAATTTTACAAGTATTGATTTTAGATTCTGATTGAATTGATTGATTTTAGACACTAAATTGGACATTGTGCATCACCAGCTAATATTCAGCTACAATTCATACTATTACTGTGACTGTTGTTCTTGAAAATACTTAATCTGCAGTAACTTTTTTTGGGCTGTAAAGACATGTATCCGTGTTATTAGAATGATATGTGCAGTTCAAAAAAGTAATCTGGTTATGTAATGCGTGTAGCGTGTTACTTGTAATGCGTTACTTGTATCAAAATATTAATCTGGTTATGTAACGCGTGTTACTTGTAATGCATGTTACTTGTATCAAAATATTTATCTGGTTATGTAATGCGTGTTACTTGTAATGCATGTTACTTGTAATGCGTTACTTGTATCAAAATATGAATCTGGTTATGTAATGTGTGTTACTTGTAATGCATGTTACTTGTATCAAAATATTTATCTGGTTATGTAATGCGTGTTACTTGTAATGCGTTACTTGTATCAAAATATTGATCTGGTTATGTAATGCGTGTTACTTGTAATGCGTTACTTGTATCAAAATATTAATCTGGTTATGTCACGCGTGTTACTTGTAATGCATGTTACTTGTAATGCGTTACTTGTATCAAAATATGAATCTGGTTATGTAATGTGTGTTACTTGTAATGCGTTACTTGTATCAAAAAAGTAATCTGGTTATGTAATGCGTGTTACTTGTAATGCGTTACTTGTTTTAAAAAAGTAATCTGGTTATGTAATGCGTTACTTGTATCAAAATATTAATCTGGTTATGTAATGCATGTTACTTGTAATGCATGTTACTTGTATCAAAATATTTATCTGGTTATGTAATGCATGTTACTTGTAATGCATGTTACTTGTATCAAAATATTTATCTGGTTATGTAATGCATGTTACTTGTAATGCATGTTACTTGTATCAAAATATTTATCTGGTTATGTAATGCATGTTACTTGTAATGCGTTACTTGTATCAAAATATTAATCTGGTTATGTAATGTGTGTTACTTGTAATGTGTTACTTGTTTTAAAAAAGTAATCTGGTTATGTAATGCATGTTACTTGTATCAAAATATTAATCTGGTTATGTAATGTGTGTTACTTGTAATGCATGTTACTTGTAATGCGTTACTTGTATCAAAATATTAATCTGGTTATGTAATGTGTGTTACTTGTAATGCGTTACTTGTATCAAAAAAGTAATCTGATTATGTAATGTGTGTTACTTGTAATGCGTTACTTGTTTTAAAAAAGTAATCTGGTTATGTAATGCGTTACTTGTATCAAAATATTAATCTGGTTATGTAATGCATGTTACTTGTAATGCATGTTACTTGTATCAAAATATTTATCTGGTTATGTAATGCATGTTACTTGTAATGCGTTACTTGTATCAAAATATTAATCTGGTTATGTAATGTGTGTTACTTGTAATGTGTTACTTGTTTTAAAAAAGTAATCTGGTTATGTAATGCATGTTACTTGTATCAAAATATTAATCTGGTTATGTAATGTGTGTTACTTGTAATGCATGTTACTTGTAATGCGTTACTTGTATCAAAATATTAATCTGGTTATGTAATGCGTGTTACTTGTAATGCGTTACTTGTATCAAAATATTAATCTGGTTATGTAATGCATGTTACTTGTAATGCGTTACTTGTATCAAAATATTAATCTGGTTATGTAATGCGTTACTTGTTTTAAAAAAGTGATCTGTTTAGATAATGCATGTTACATGTAATGTGTTCACAATTTATTTGGTAATCTATATTTCCAAATACAAAAGCAACAGTTATTTGTTCCTGTTGGATTTTAATATTCTTCCAATGCTTGGTATTGTGCATCCCCTCCTCAACTGTCCAGCCTCTGCCTTCTCGCTGTTAGAAGTCAATGTTAATCTCAATACCCTAATTAATAAATGTAACAGGTTGGATTAGCGAACATTTAATTATGTGAAAAGAGCATTAGACTATGTGGAAAAAGCTTCTACACATTGAAATAGAAACTATTTTATAATATATCACAATTAAAGCACAATTTTCTTATCTAATGAGGTGGAAATGGAGCAGAGCCTTGTTTTTGTCCTGTTTGGAGCATCATGTGGTCATTATATGAGCAGCGTGAACCTTCTGCTGAACATCTACCTCTGAGCTCCACAGTACACGGGTCTGTGGTGCTGGTTTGGCGCTGAACTGTCTCTTTAAGAGTGTGACACCAGCTGTTTACCTCATCCCTGACATCATCAGGTCCTCCACCCAGACCCAGTCGAGCTCCAGATGAACCGGCTCAACGCCTGCTGTTGTTCAACCGGACCTTCGTGTTTTATCATTTAATGATAATGCATGTTCAGATCTGTGAGAGCTTGACTCATCTTCATTATATCTGAATGATTCCACAATAAAAGAGCACAACCCTACACTTATAGGGATAATACGAGGAATGTGCCAAACTGACGCGTCAAGGCAAACTTTGATGCTGGCTTGAGAAGAACCAGGAAGTTAACTAGATTTAAAAGTTTGAAGGCAATATTCTATCAGAAAAAAAAAACCCACAGAGATAATGTTGCTAAGGGGTTTTAATTAGTTGCTAACATGTTTCTAAAACGAATTCGCACATTGTTAGCATAATTGAACACATTGTTTGCATGATTTAACACACTGCTAACATGTTTTAATATGTTGCTATGATTCTAACATGATTTACTACGTTGTTAGGATGATTATCATATTTCGAATATGCTTTAGCACATCGCTAAAATGTTGCTAACATGATTAAATAAAAAAATTAAAAAGTTGAAAAACTTGATGCAATGTTTATTTAAGTGAGAAATATCTAAAGACTTTATGCCATTGTTTTGATTTAGTCTGTTAATATTTGTTTTAATTAGTGCTGGGCAACGATTAATTGCAATTAATCACATCCAAAATAAAAGTTTGTGTTTACATAATATATGTGTGTGTGTGCTGTATATAATTATTTTGTATATATAAATACACACACATGCATGTATACATTTAAGAAAAATGTGTTATTTATATATACAATATTTATATATAATATAAATGATATATAAATATATAGACAGTATGTACATGCAACTATTTCTCAAATATATCTGTGTGTATTTATATATACAAAATAATTATACACAGTACACACACATATATTATGTAAACACAAACTTTTATTTTGGATGCGATTCATTGTTGCCCAGCATTAGTTCTAATATTAATATTTTTAAACAGAAGAGCATGTTTGTGTTAGTTTTTGTTGTGGTATCAAAAATGCTATAATTACACCAATGTTAGTACGAACTCAAGCGTTGGTGCACAATTAATGTGCGTTTAATCAAACACAAAAACCATGCATAAACTCCACCAGTAAGATTTTAATAAAATAAAAACTATATTTACACTCAATTCATTCACAGTTTGTGCTCAAACACACACACACACACACACACAGTTTCTTCATTGATGCTCAGAGAAACGCACTGAGAGTGATTGATTGACAGCTCGTTCAGCCAATCGTGGCTCAGCTCTCAGAGTCTTCCAGCATCTTCTCTGCGTCCGTCAGCACCACCTTTCCTCCGTTCTCCTGTCCTCCATCCTCCTGTCCTCCGTCCTCCTGTCCTCCGTTCACCGGTCCTCCGTTCACCGGTCCTCCGTTCACCGGTCCTCCACCTCCATCACGAGTCCTGCGAGCCTGAGACACAGAGAGCCGACAAACACTGGCTGCAAATCACCGTTAACCAGTCTTTCCACCCAGATGACCTCACACCCAAGCAGACGTGAAGGAAAGGCAACCGAAGACGTGCTTAAAGTCACAGATCCGAGAATCAATCAATCCTCCCAGACTACTTTAGGACGGGGACGTTTCTCAGCTTGAACAGAGACGATCCGCCGGTCTAAACACACCCAATGCTACGTCTACATTAAAGAGATAGTTCACCCAAAACTGAAAACCAGCCTATAATTTACTCTCCCTCGAGTCATCCTAGGTGTGTATAACACTATTCTTTAGACGAACACAATCTGAGTTATATTAATGTCCTGCCTTTTCCAAGCTTTATAATGGCAGTGAATGGCTTTTTATGTTTTGAAGTCCATAAAAGTCCATCTGTCCATCATAAAAGTGCATCTGTCCATCATAAAAGTGCATCTGTCCATCATAAAAGTGCATCTATCCATCATAAAAGTGCATCTATCCATCATAAAAGTGCATCTATCCATCATAAAAGTGCATCTGTCCATCATAAAAGTGCATCTATCCATCATAAAAGTGCATCTGTCCATCATAAAAGTGCATCTATCCATCATAAAAGTGCATCTATCCATCATAAAAGTGCATCTATCCATCATAAAAGTGCATCTGTCCATCATAAAAGTGCATCTATCCATCATAAAAGTGCATCTATCCATCATAAAAGTGCATCTGTCCATCATAAAAGTGCATCTGTCCATCATAAAAGTGCATCTATCCATCATAAAAGTGCATCTATCCATCATAAAAGTGCATCTATCCATGCATCTGTCCATCATAAAAGTGCATCTATCCATCATAAAAGTGCATCTATCCATCATAAAAGTGCATCTGTCCATCATAAAAGTGCATCTATCCATCATAAAAGTGCATCTATCCATCATAAAAGTGCATCTATCCATCATAAAGTGCATCTATCCATCATAAAAGTGCATCTATCCATCATAAAGTGCATCTATCCATCATAAAAGTGCATCTGTCCATCATAAAAGTGCATCTGTCCATCATAAAAGTGCATCTGTCCATCATAAAAGTGCATCTATCCATCATAAAAGTGCATCTATCCATCATAAAGTGCATCTATCCATCATAAAAGTGCATCTATCCATCATAAAAGTGCATCTATCCATCATAAAGTGCATCTATCCATCATAAAAGTGCATCTGTCCATCATAAAAGTGCATCTGTCCATCATAAAAGTGCATCTGTCCATCATAAAAGTGCATCTATCCATCATAAAAGTGCATCTATCAATCATAAAAGTGCATCTATCCATCATAAAAGTGCATCTGTCCATCATAAAAGTGCATCTATCCATCATAAAAGTGCATCTATCCATCATAAAAGTGCATCTGTCCATCATAAAAGTGCATCTGTCCATCATAAAAGTGCATCTATCCATCATAAAAGTGCATCTATCCATCATAAAAGTGCATCTGTCCATCATAAAAGTGCATCTGTCCATCATAAAAGTGCATCTGTCCATCATAAAAGTGCATCTATCCATCATAAAAGTGCATCTATCAATCATAAAAGTGCATCTATCCATCATAAAAGTGCATCTGTCCATCATAAAAGTGCATCTGTCCATCATAAAAGTGCATCTATCCATCATAAAAGTGCATCTATCAATCATAAAAGTGCATCTATCCATCATAAAAGTGCATCTGTCCATCATAAAAGTGCATCTATCCATCATAAAAGTGCATCTATCCATCATAAAAGTGCATCTATCCATCATAAAAGTGCATCTGTCCATCATAAAAGTGCATCTATCCATCATAAAAGTGCATCTATCCATCATAAAAGTGCATCTGTCCATCATAAAAGTGCATCTGTCCATCATAAAAGTGCATCTGTCCATCATAAAAGTGCATCTATCCATCATAAAAGTGCATCTATCAATCATAAAAGTGCATCTATCCATCATAAAAGTGCATCTGTCCATCATAAAAGTGCATCTATCCATCATAAAAGTGCATCTATCCATCATAAAAGTGCATCTGTCCATCATAAAAGTGCATCTGTCCATCATAAAAGTGCATCTATCCATCATAAAAGTGCATCTATCCATCATAAAAGTGCATCTGTCCATCATAAAAGTGCATCTATCCATCATAAAAGTGCATCTGTCCATCATAAAAGTGCATCTGTCCATCATAAAAGTGCATCTATCCATCATAAGTGCATCTAGTAGTTTAGTCGGTATAGGGTCTAATATACAAGTTGTCGATTTAGATGATTTAATGAGTTTAGACAATTCTTCCTCTCCTATAGCAATGAATGAATGGAGTTTTTCCTCAGGGAGACTACAATGCACTTCCTGATGCGATACTGTGGTAGACGGTTGCATAGTTATAATTTTGTCCCTGATATTATCAATCTTATAAGTGAAGAAGTTCATAAAGTCATCACTGCTGTGTTGCTTGGACACTTCTGAGCTTGAAGCTTTCTTTTTCGTTAGTTTAGCCACTGTTTCAAATAAATACCTTGGATTATGTTTATTTTCTTCTAATAGGTTTGAAAAATAAGCAGATCTAGCAGCTTTTAAAGCCTCTCTGTAAGCAATCGAGCTCTCTTTCCACGAAATGCGAAATACCTCTAGTTTAGTTTTCTTCCAGTTGCATCTATCCATCATAAAAGTGCATCAAAACAGAAAGGGCCATTATAATTCACTACCATTATAAAGCTTGGAAGAGCCAGGACATGTTTAATATAACTCTGATTGTGTTCGTCTGAAAGTAGAGTGTCATACACACCTAGGATGAGTTCAGGGAGAGTAAATCAGGGGCTAATTTTCATTTTTGGGTGAACTATCCCTTTAATACGGATACATTTGAAAACAGCGTTTTCGTTTAAAAACGCTCTCGTTTAAAAATTGTTTTCAGGCGTTTCAGTGCGGATGAGAAACTTCTGGAAAACGCTACATTCCCCTTTACTGCGCATGCGTGACCCCTCGCAGAAGCTCACGGAGATGATACAGGCGAGACAGTTAATAATAAAGTTACCGCAGAACTCTGGCAGGATCCCTTTATTCAGCAGAATATCTCCTCATTCACTGACGGTCCGGGTCGCTCACTCACTCGGGTGAGTCCGGGTCACTCACTCTGCGTGTCTGAAACTGCTGGTGTTTAGCAGATGCGAGTGTGTTCTGTCATATTTGCAGGACTGCGATATGAAGAGTGTGTGAAGGAACATATTTCAGCAGCGGTGTGAAAGTGAACGGCACATAACAGGCTCAATACCGCTATAAACATGAATATCTGTGTTCAATATGCGTCACATGACTAAACGTACGCCATCGTTTTCAAACACGTCCGGTTTCCCAGTCCACACTACAACACCAAAACAGTTTTCACATGTATCCACTTTGGAGAGTGCTTTCATTAATACCGAGGCGAGGCCTGAGGCGCTGAACATGAAGATCACAGACAGAAGCTCTGGAAGCACCTTTATTAACATCACAGTAGACGAGAGAGCGGAGACACACGACACTATTAACAGCGCGTGTCTGGATAATCATCATCTAAAACATCACAATCACAAACAGCCAATCAGAACGCAAGGACAAGAAATCCGTGTGTGCGTCTCATTGGTCGATTACAAACACATGATTAGATCAAAAACACACGGCTGAAACTCACGAACTCGCGTGTCCAGCTCATTTTGTTAACATGAACTAACAAACATTTTTACGATTAACATTAGTTTATGCACATGAACATTTGTATTAGTAATAATAATAATAATGCTGTAACAAAAGAAACCTCATTGTAAATAGTTACTGATATTGTCTCTTTGAGATGTTGTAAAACATGTTTCTGGGGCTGAAATGTGACGCTTCATGAGATTCCCTCAGATGAGAGACTCAGAAGTTAATGTAGGAAAACACATAATGGTTGGTTAGTACAGCATGTGCTAGTGCTGAAGTAACACGATTAAAACCACCTGTGTGTGTGTGTGTGTGTGTGTGTGTGTGTGTGTTCGCGTGCGATGTTTTATGCACGCGACACAGTGACACATGTGCAAATATTTACATGATTAACACACACGCCTGCAGCAGTGAGCGCTGCACATCTGTTAGCCAGAAACACATCTTTTCAAAGATGTTAAATGAACACACACACACACACACACACACACATGGTTTACTGGAACTGAGAAGATAAAAACAGTGATGAAAGCCCCAAGCTGCTCAGTAACTGCGTGCAGAAGGAGCGACGCATGTACGACTCAGATCACATGACCATCGGAGCGGTTAGTGTGTGTGAGTGTGTGTGTGAGAGTGTGTGTGT